>JAHDVF020000854.1:0-324179 GCA_022606425.2 Lepidostoma basale | reverse complement strand
CAAACACCTTAATTCTGCTGGCAAGACTGATCATGATTAATGATTTGTCTTTATTGCGTTTGCGAATATATAGGTATAACTACCGAGATTGAGTCGTAAATGAGTTGTAAGGGATAGTCGTATAATTTAATGCTAACTCCTTTGTGATGTCCCAAATAAATTCGATTGATTGTATTGTGTATTAATCTTCAATTTTCAATAAAATTCTTGTTCACTGTATAATCTATAGATACAAATAAAACAAAGTCGTATTAGTTACACCATTTATAACTCAAGAACGGCGGGACCAATTATGGTGATCTTTGATTTGTTGGATTTGTCTCCGTCCCAAATAGCAGATTAACTATTAAAACATCATAATTCACGCAAAAAAAAAATATGAAGAAAATTCATTTTCTCATACATTTTGTATGGAACGGCTTTGATGATAAGAAATAAACGTTTGCCTCAAATCCTCGACTCTAGCGCTATGTGTTATTTGTCATGAAGATGAACAAATCACAAGGCCAATCTTTGGGTATATGTGGCCTGAATCTAGAAAATGAACGTTTCTCTCACGGTCCATTGTACGTAGTATCACGTGTCGGCAAACCATCCGATTTGTTCGTTCTCGCACCTGACAACAAACCGAAAAATGTCGTATATCACAAGGTGCTACAATAAAGGGAATCGACCCGAGTGCACCCCATCCAGCGAATAGTTTAATAGAAAGTATTGTACTTGTAACAATGTTACGTGAATCATTACGATTCGCTTCAATAAAACAAATGCCTTGCTGTCACGTGAATTATATTAATTCTTGGCTATTAGGTTCTCAACCGATCACACCACGTCTCCTGCGGGGGCGAAAAGAGAAGGATGGAGTGCCGCATCGGTTAAAGTGTGGCAGTCCATTCTTTCTGTCTACTCCTTCGGGGAGACGGTGTGATGGTTAGTTTTGTTTAGTTTCCAATGTAATCAAAATACTTTTCATTTCGATTTTTGTACATTTTTTTAACTTAATTCATTTTGAGTATTCATTTTAATTTAATAAAAAAACTTAATTTAATTGGGCTAATAAGTTAACACAACATTTATTGATTCTGAGGCAGTACGTAAAAATCAATCATTCTAATCGATGATTAAGTAGATAACGAATAAATTCCGAATATACATATCCAATATTATTTATACTAATAGAGATATTAAGGTTATCAGAAGCAATATGTACTAAGAATACATCGACGGCAAAGAAAGGTAAAGGTACATGTCAGATATTCATGTAAAATTATTCGGAAAAGTTTTGGGGTCTGGAGTGAAACACGGCTAAACCTCATAACTGAAATATAACTTGGCTAATGGTTAGCAAAGTAAACTTTCTAAGTATTCTGCGATGCACACTTTTGTTGTCTACAACTTCTTAATTTCTTATTTAATTTTTAATTATCTCCTTTTTAATAGATCTGACAGTCTGTGACACGGAATTCATGTCTCGTCGGATGATGAGGTCCAGCTCTCCTTCCATCTCGGTGGGCGGTGTCCGAAGGGGATTTCATAAGCGGATGTGTGTGCAAGTCTATCACCATCCAGTATCTTATTCTAGATCTACTTCATTGAATGATATCCTCTATTTCGAAAGTTGTTTTTATGTCTACGTCGCGGACACGATCTCGGAGAATTTTTCCATTAATTGATCTTAGAACCTTCATCTCCGATGTTCTTAGTAGTCCCTTAGTTCGCACAGTGTCAATGATAGATAATGATAAGTCGCACGTATGTTTTATAAATTCTGATCTTGCTGTCAATACGCATGTGCTTGTTCATCCAAACCAGATTCTTCAGATATCCTGACATGGCAGAGGCTTTACTGACATGTGTTCGTACTTCGGTATAAAGGTCATTTTGGCTACAGATCTCTACTTCCAATTATCTGAAAGTCAATACTTGCTTTTTAATTATGCCCTACTTAAAATCTAATTAAAAATCTATACTTTTAGAACTACGCATACAATTTATCAAAGTCGGGAAACGTGAGCATCCTGAAAAATTGATGACATAGTGAGATGACAGAGAAGACGATTCTGGGGGGACCACATCGAGAAGATGGATCCAGCGAGGATTCCTAAGATCGTGTTGCTCGAGACTCCAGAGGACCACCAGGACGACCACCAAAGAGATAGATAGAAGACTCGTCGTCTTCATCACATGAAGAAATTTGATATTCGGCAAACAGATCACGAGATCTTGAATAATAATAGTAATAAGATAAAAATTATTTATCCCCAAAACGTCATTCAAAAAGGACACTATAAGACAAAGATGTTGGTATTTTTTGGTTGTTCTTCGATAATCATTTACGCATCCATTGAAATAATGGTATATTGTATATAATTACAGACAGTAGGTGGTATAGAAGACATAACATTTACCTCCTGATCCAGGGGACTTCGGTTTGAGAATGGACATAACCCGATTCCTTCTACATATGCCAACCAATGTTTGTTGTTTGTAATACCTGATAATGCCAACATCGGTTGGCGAAACAGTTGTCGTGACATTCTTAAAAAGTCTTCTTCTTCTTTCTTATTGTAGTCCCATGTGGTCTGTTCTCCAGAGTGTTGCTCCTCCTGTGAGGTAGGTTCCCAGCTGTCCTTCCATCTTTTAGGAGGTCTTCCACGAGGACGAGTCCCATGAGGCTGATTATGCAATGCATTGCATTTACGCTACCAGACTCCCCTATATTGCAATATAGGGGGGTCTGGTGGTGTCTATTATTTGTACATGACCGTACCAGTCCCTTTTTCGCTGTCTGCTCCATCTAATAATATCCTCAACCTCACATATCTATCTTATTCTCGTGTTCCTCACGCGACCCCTCAGTGTCTTGCCTGCTATCGTCCTCAGTGTCTTCATTTTGGAAGTCCTCAAAACTTGTTTGGTCCTTACTGTGTCTGCCCTTACTTCGACCATATTTTACCATATGTTATTATTGGTCTTACGCATGCTTTATAGAAGTGTGTCTCAAAAAGTATATTATGAAAATTATGATATTATAAGAGTGGTAAATTTATCAGTTAATAATGTTAAAGTATCATAGTGTTTTGGCCATAACAATGGACTATTTAAAATTAAATAGAGACAGATGCAGTCATTTGCCTTACATTTCTTCCTTATTTCACCTTCAATATTCTACCATAAATATCGTTTTCTTGTACATTATTATCATTATTTCTACGGCATTTATCCTACTTTCATCCTTTTTTTCCCAGTTAGCACTAGACCTCCATTATGTACTGCGATCTTTGTTTTAAAGAATTTATTTTTATTTAAAAGTAAACGAATCCTAAACAAACTTACCCTATTAAAATTAATAATGTATACCTGTGTTTTGTACCAACAAAATAGTTTCTTTCGAATCTTGAAAGTTTTTTTTTATAGAGCCAAACCAAACTTTACTTTTCATTACAACGCGAAGTTTTGTGTTTGGAGCGGCTAACAATAATGAAATTATTTAAAGGAAAACCAATAAGCACTGCTCCCGCTGAGAAAGTTTCAATTATTCCGGAGCTTTTGAAAAAAACTTCGGCGGGAAAAAAATCTATCGCGCTGTTCAAGTTGTACGATTATTGGCCGCTTTGCTTTGCTGGTGCACTTGATGTAAGAAGGTTTGCTTATTAAAAGTTGTTTTTGATTCAAGAAGGTAAAAACAACATGACAATTGGATTTATTTTATTTGAATAACCAATTAAAATTTAAAGGTCAGAAAGCATAAATATATAAAGTCATCGATATTTATAAATTTTCTAAAAGTTTGATTTCTTTGGAAGGAGAATTTATAACGTTGTATATTTGCAATTATATTTCACTTTACTGATTAATAATATTCAAATAATACAAATGAAAACTTCTGTTTTCTATAAGTTTTATTATAATTTATGGGATTAACCTGTTTCGCCTGTCTAAGGTATTATCAAATGTTTCATTTGGATCATTTTCTAGAAAACAGACGTTTTCATTCGTATTAATTTTTAAATATGGTGTTTTCCACAATTCTTAAAACTGTCAATAATATGTTGACTTAATATCAATAACTATCTGGATTATATTAATATGCTATGTGGAGGAAAATATACAAAAACTACATAAAAAGATCGTAACGCCTCTATACAATAACTTCAGCCAAAGGTCTTCATTACTTGCTTCTCTTGTTGTTCTTATTGTTTCATTTTACTTAATTGTTCTTAATTTCTATAATTATCTTGTGTTTATGTCAATAGTTTATACTGTATTTTTTAAATTTCACAATTGTTCATTGTCATAAAAATTAGTTTTTCTTTTTTTTGTACTCTATAATCATAAGCGCTTTGGTTATATACTGTGATGTTTATGATTTTAAAAATTAAGAAATTTAAATTGAAAATTTAAATTAGGGTAACATTAACCTTCCTATCTACGAACTTGGATAATACCAAATGGGAAATATAATCGACGTGCGTGCATGATACGATGTATGAATGTTGAGGAATCGAGAATAGTATGCCAGGAAAAAACAGTGTGGCGGTCTATTATTTCTGCCTACCCCTTCGGAGAGACGGCGTCATGGTTAGTTAGTTAGGAAAATATTTTCCTTTGGTCCATTCAAGAGTGAGGAGTCTCATCTCTAAACGAGCTAAGCGGAGCAAACCCTTCGAACGCCTGATAATGAGTACTTTTTTTAGGATTTTTAAAGGTCATAAAATAAGCGCATAATTTTAAATATTTTTTATTAGAAACTGTCTACCTGATCGAAAGTTACTTAAGACTCAATCTTATATATCGACTGACGCAAAGATTGCAGTGCACGATGAAGTTCTAGTGCCGACCTTTATGTATGGAAGATAAGCTTTGAGTTGGCAGAAGAAGGATGAAAGTAGAATAAATGCCGTAGAAAAAATATCACAAAGAAGAATGTGCGGAAAAACAATGTATGATAGAATGTCTAATGATCAAGTAAGTAAGGAATGTAAGGCGGATAAAATAAAAAAAACGCTGATATTGATAAGACAAACTTTCAACGTGTAATATAAATAGTTTTCTAAAAGCGAAGGAGCTTACAGAAAAATTCAAAGTTTAGACATTAATTTTCATGATTTAACTGCCCAAGGAGGCGCCGTTTTATTTTTCTTTTCATTCTGCGAGCCATTGTTCGCCCCGTCTCGAACTTGTAATGACTTTAATGGTATTTTTTCACCAACCCCTACGGAGAGGCAAATGACTTGGATTATATTCGTTATTTGTTTGAGAAATTTTCCCTTTAAAATCTCAATAATAAATTCAAAATATCATGTGTTATAATTGGTGTCTGGCATAAGCGAGAGGAATGCTGTTGTAAAAAAACTAACTAACTAACTAACCATCACGCCGTCTCCCCGGAGGGGTAGACAGAAAGAATGGAACGCCACACTGTTCTGTCCTGACATACTTCTCGCGCTTCCTCTACATTCATACATCTTGTCATGCACGCACGTCGATTTCTCCAACTCCTCACGTGACCGACATTCAATATTTAATTGATTTGATCGTGCCATGTTTTCCTCGGCCTTCCTCTATTTCTAGCTCCGCTCACGCCGTTTACATATACCTTCTTTACCATTCTGTCTTCATTCATTTATTCCATGTGTCCAAACCATCTTAATTACTCTTTTCTTTATTTTGTTCACAACACTTTCATTCGCATCACATTCACTTCTTATACTTGCATTTGTCACTCTATCATATACAGATTTGCCACACATTTGTCTTTTTCTTTCGAGATTTCATTTCTACTGCATTTATTCTACTTTCATCCTTCTTTTGCCAGTTCCATGCTTTACTTCCATACATAAGGGTCGGCATAAGAACACCATTATGCACTGTCATCTTCGCTTTTTTGGATAGGCTTTTGTTTGCGATTAGAACTTTAAGTGCACCATTTACTCTGTTGCCTGCCCCAATCCTTCTTTCAATCAGTGACGGTACTCCCAAAGAAGCCCAGAAGCCCGGCTTGCGTTTGAAATTTTGAATCAAAACCCCCAAATCTAAGAAATCGTGCCCCCGAATAAACCATCAACACACCAAATCACCTTCCAACAATGTTCCCATCAGACGTAAGAGGAATAGACACAAGAGCTAAACCTCTGTAAGCAAGAAGAGGTTTTGATTCAAAATTTCTTACGCAAGCCGGGCTTCTGGGCTTCTATGGGAGTACCGCCACTGCTTTCAATATCCTTCCTCACCCTCCCATTCTTTGTTTAAAAACTAAATAAACAAATTCATCCACTCATTCCAGATTTTCACCGTTTACACTAATGTTGCAAACTGCCATGCTTCCTTCTTTTTCAATAATCATTACCTTGGACTTATTCACATTCATCATCAAATTGTATCGCTTGCATACCTCATACATACTAAACACCAGGGCTTGTAGTTCATGTTCGTTGTCTGCAAGTATACATACAACAAATCCGCCGTCCGCATACAACAAACAGCTTACTGACACACCGTTCATTTTCGCACCTGCTTCCAACCCTTTCAGCTCTTTCAAACACTTGTCCATATATAAATCAAACATAGATTATATAGATGAAAATATATACAAATAATTATATTATTATAATTATAAATTATATAGATTAAAACATATTAAAACATAAAACATATAAACATGTAGATTAATACCATAAATACCTTTCAAGGTATTAATCTGCTAGAAACATAGGGAAATAAATAAACGATTTTTTCTGTGCGTTTGCCGATTTGCAAAAAGTATATGATTGCATAAATCGGGTTAAGTTGTGGAAAATATTGCCTGAATAAGAAATAAGCACAAAACTGATCACTGGACAATTATGTCGCTATACACGGAAATCACTGCAAGTTTCAGAGTTAATGGGGATCCTACAGCCTGGTTTGATATCAATAAAAGT
Organism: Lepidostoma basale; assembly: GCA_022606425.2. Lineage (NCBI taxonomy): Eukaryota > Metazoa > Arthropoda > Insecta > Trichoptera > Lepidostomatidae > Lepidostoma > Lepidostoma basale. The sequence goes on along the minus strand of JAHDVF020000854.1, from coordinate 317,256 downwards.
GTCAAACAGGGTTGCGGTATGTCCCTGTGGTTATTTCATGTATATGGACAAGTATATGAAAGAGCTGAAAGCGTTAAATGTCAGAAAGCTGTCTGTTGTATGCGGTCTTTCATAGAAAATCGTCACAATCTTCTATCTGCGTACAATGCAGCGAAAAGACTCATTATAGGTATCCCAAAAAAGTTCCATATAACACAACATCAAAGAACTTCACTGGCATAAGAGTCTAGAAAGAATCCCTTATAAACTATGCTGGACAGTCTTCAAAGCGCTACATGGAATGGCTCCAAATTATATATCCGAACTCTGTATAACAGACAGCCTTAATACAAGAAAATACACACTTCGCTCGGTGAACTCCTCGGTAATAAGAAGATTAATTGAGCCGAAAGGTTGCCCTAGTACAAATTTCGGCGATCGAGCGTTTGCGGTAGCCGGTCCATCAGCTTGGAACAATCTTCCTTCACACCTTACGTGCATAAATGATCCGACAGACTTCAGATCTAAGCTGAAGACCCATCTTTTTCATATTTTATACATAATTTAAATTTGCATATTTTGTTCTATTATACTTTATTAATCCGATGCAGCGTTCACATTTAGATTTAAAACACGTCTTAGTGCGCTCTTGAGGTGATTACATCACAAAAACGGCGATTTAAAAGTTAGCATATTATAATTATAGTTATTTTTATCATTATTATTATTATAAACTACAAGTCTTGGTGTCTAGTATGTATGAGGTATGTATGCGAAATTTTCTGATGATGATTGTGAATAAACCTTAGGTTTTCGAAAAAGAAGAAATCATGACAGTTGCAACATTAGTGTGGATGGTGAAAATCTGGAACAAGTAGATGAATTTGAATATTCAGGTAATATGTTAACAAAGGATGCGCAAGTGATGAGGGATTTGAAACAAGGGTTGGGGCAGGCAACAAAGTAAATGGTGCACTTATCCAAAAAGCTATAATTACAGTGCACAATGGTGTTCTTGTACCGATCCATATGTTTGGAAGCGAAGCATGCAACTAGCAAAAGAAGGATAATAGTAGAATAAATTAAAAATAAATTTCCCAAGATCCCAAAAAACACAACGTCAATGCAGTACCAATATAAACAAGAAGTAATCGAGCAGGATTAAAACAGCTATATCTCCCAGTTGATGTTAATTAGTTTCTGATAACCGCTGTGACGTCATGGCCCGAGATATCGAAGCTTCAACAGTGCCGGCCTAGTTATTAGGCGGTCTACCCCACCCTAGATCCCAGTACGTCCCTGAACAATGAAGCAACCACTAAATGCATAAACTATACAACGTATTTCGGTCATTTGACCACAACTTTATAAATGTGGTCGGCAGTCCAAGTGGTATAAGTCAAATGATCTAAAAAAATTGTCGAATTCTATTAGGAATTGCAAAATATACAATTTTCAGTATTTACCGGTTGTATTTGCCATCACTTTACTTTTTAAACCCACAATTAGTTTTAAAAACAAATGAATATGCTTAAAACACTCTTCAAGTGTTACAGTTTGTTAAAAATATTATACCTCCATTAAGGTGCTACGTATGAAAGAATTATATAAAAATTGCAATAATTTTGCATTTCCAACTGTCAAAAAGCACCATATTTGTGAAAAAAAAAGATAATATTTTTAATATTTATATTTATATATTGTAATATCACTGATTAAGGGCTTGTGTGTCCGAAACATGTTAGGAATTGAATTTTTACTAAGTGAATAAAGGAAGTGTTGTACGAGTACGCCAAGTATATAAAAAAGAAACATTAAAAATCTACAACACAAAGTTATGGCGAATAGAGAAGAAAATCTTTTTATCGTTTGTTGAATCATGATGTGAAATTTCACATTTAATTATAAGTGCAAATGAAAACGACTGTTTTTTTTATGTACACAACAGGTCGTTTGGACCCAATTACTGTATACAATTTTTGTTTTTAGCTATTATATTGATTCTCGTGACATGCGATAGGTAGCCAATCTATCGCCATTTTATTGTCACGTGAATTCTACACCAGACCAAAGACAGTGTGACAATCACACTGCCATCGCCGGGAATCGAACCCAAGACCTTCGGCATGGAAGTCAGAGCTCGTAACCACTCTGCCACGAAGGTCGTCTCTCATGACTGGGACCTTTGATAATGACGGTTGGCAGAAAGAAACCACATTTGTAATGTCCGGACATGCCTCTCTCACGTGTAATGCACGCGCATCGATCTTTCCGACTCCTTACGTGGCAGACATTTTATATTTGATTGATCGTGCCATATTTTCCTCGATCTTAATTCTCCTCTATTTCTTGTTCCGTACCATATCCAAATCATCTTAAAGAGCTTTTTAACATTTTCATTCGCACTTTTCGCATTTGAAACTCTATCATATACTTACTTAGACAGCCGTTGTCGTCCACTGTCTCCACGTATCCGTAGCTTGTGCCTTTTGCATCCAATCACCAGCAATTCTTTTAATGTCATGTGGGGGGTCTCCCTCTTTTTATTTTGTCTTCGCGGGGTCTTCACTCTACCAACCTTCTGGTCCATCTATCGTCGTATCGTACCTCTGGAAAGTAAGATGTTGTGGCCTAGATCACGTTTTCTTCTCTTAATCTCCATATAATTCGTATTCTTTGACTTATTCTATTAGCTGATTGTCAATCTCTATAGCACCAGCAGGATCAGATTCGTCATTATATTTATACAGAGCCTTACTTTTTTTGTCACTTCCATGAGCTCTTTCAACAATGACACGTACTTCATCCAGGAAGTACTTTATCCTATCATATACAGGTTTGTCACGAAATTTTAAAGAAATCCACAGAATTTTAAAGAAAATCCCGACATTTTAAAGAAAATCTCAATATGAAAATCACGTAATATATAATGTCTGCCCTAAATCAAAGTACGTGTATGACATGATGTTGAGGGTCAGAAAGAAATTATATTACATTTATTGAAGTAGATTAAATTGTTTTTGCTCAAAGTATATTAAAATACGACGTACAATAATATCCGAAGATTTTCTTTCAGTACACTTCCGTGATTGAAAAACACCGTGATTCTATTAATTAACGTCTTTGAGTGTGCGGCTCCAATGAAAGCATCCAAAGGTGAGTGACAAAGGTCAAAAAGTTTATTAAATATCTGAAATTGAGAATCACTGAGCCATTGTCTAGTACTTATATCACGCTACGTATCTTCTTTATTACTAAGATACTTAGTGACAATCGTGATATGTACGCTTTTGTTTTATTGTTTTAAATCGTGAAATACCCGATAAAAAATATAAAAGAAATAAGACACGTCTCTCTCTCTCTCTCTCTCTCTCTCTCTCTCTCTCTCTCTCTCTCTCTCTCTCTCTCTGATTTCAATCCTGGGATTGGTTTGCAACAATTTCCTCTATTCTTCTCTTCCATTCTTCCCTGTCTTGTGCAGCGCTTTTAAAATCTGCATATGATGAGCAGCGGATGTCCACCAACATGTCCTCAGGTACTCTCGGCGTGGGCGTCCTCTTGAGCTTATCCCCTCGGTCATACCCTCCATTATGGCATGCAAGAGGCCTTCTGGTCGTATTACACGGCCGATTCATCTTGCGCGCCTTTCGGACAAGGTCCTGAGCAGGTGCCTTCCTCCTTCGATTCTATGTTCATTTTAAATAATACATAATTAAATAAAACAATATTTTTAAACTATTTTACTTCCACTTTTGTCTTTATTTTGACAGCGGCCGGTTGTACCAGGCTCAATTGCATCGACAGACTGGTCCAGTGACCGGTATGTTGATGTCAGCAAGCCTGGCGAAACCGGTCGCTTTCGAAATAAAGACAAAAGTGGAAGTATTAAAAAATCATCGTTTTATTTAATTATAATTTAAATAGAATAAATATTCAGGAAGCTTTATGACATTTGTTTTGTGTGAATATATATATTGTTTTGTGTAGGTGTTACTGAATGTTAACGAATAAGTTTAAAATATCATGTTATTTGTAGTTGAGTCTAGAATGAATTATTATCGTATAAAAATATGCTTTTTTAATAGTGAAAGAAAAATCTAGCGTTTTTACTGAAATCTGTTGATGGAAGACAATTTAAAATAGTAATTAAATAAAACGATGATCTTCAAAACTACTTTTGTCTTTACTTTGCTTGCTGGGATCGACAGACTGGTTTCATTTGATTATTAATGAAATAAAACTTTTATATCCGGGGTTCAAAAGGGTAGTAGGGTTACGATGGGGTATGTTTTGCAGGAAAGCATGCCTCTACAACATGTCGTAAAGCGCCATGTTGCATTTACAACAGCAACACTACTATCAAGTCCAACTCTCTAGCGTCCACGAGAGGTCTTTTTAAAGTCACCCGCGAACCCCGGGCAATGTGGCACATATTACTCAGTGCCATAGCAGATAGAGAGAGGACGAATGGCGACCTTCTAGCGCCATAAAACTGGATACACCCAGCTAAGGGAAGGTAACCCCTACAGAAAATCCTCCAGAGAAGGCAAGAGGATACCACTCTGGATATTTTTCCCCAGGTCATCACTTGGTGATAGTCAACGTTAACGAGACCTGACAGGACACAGATAAGAAGAAGATATCCGTATAATAAACATTAATAAAATGAATAGCTAAAAAGTTGTATACAGCAATAAGGTTCAAATAAACTGTTATATGAAAAATGCAGAGCAACGGGAAACTATCGCATTTAAAATCAAGAACCAGCAAAAGAGAAATAAGAGTTTGTGGAAACAAATCCTTAAGATTGAAACTTATTAAAACCATAGGTACTATTCGTAATGTCCATTTAAAACACGGATTTTGAATTTGAATCACACGCGTAATGTTTGCGTAATAGCACCCATTTTTTTAAATGTACAGAGATCCAGTGTGAAAAATTCCCACCGCTTACCCGAAGCTGCTATAAGCTACGGAGCCTTTCGTCAGCTTCGCTTTTTCAATCCCTAGGCCTGTCCTTCGTCCATGCGGGACTTACGTTAGTTTTAATATATTGTTCAAAGTTTTTAGCAACACCGACAATTTTTAGCAATTTACATTTTTTATATTTCATGACGTCATCGTTCTCATGTTGCTTGTCAACATTTTAATGTCAGGCTGCGATTTATTTGTAATTTAGTAATAAAAACATATTATATATTTACAAATCAAGAGGAACCCAGGCCATATTTAATTTGTGGAATTCCATAGTAATCTACTTTGGGAATTAAAAAAAAAACATTGTTTAAACCACTTTTTAATAAAAAAAATGTTAAAATACACGACGTGTTTCAGAGGATACCTCCTCCATCTTCAGGTGTAAAAATATAACAAAAACTAAACAAAGAAAGGCTTATAAAAAAGCATTTAAAATTCGATACAAAAATTCAAAATTCAAAATTAAGTTGGGCTATTTGTTAAAAGTAGGTACTCACAATTATTTTTAACAGTAAAATAATAAATAACATTAAATAATTATAATACATGATGGTAATATAATTTAGAAAATAAATTTTAAAATATGTAATTTATATAGAAATCAATAAATGATTAATTTGCATTTGGTTGGGAGTGGGAGCTTGGGAGATTAAATGTAGAAAAAGTATTTAAGGAGAAAGGAGTAAAAGGAGGAATCTGATTATTTATTATATTTTCACGCAATTTCACCGACTTAAGGATTTCTAAATTTTCAAGTTTGTTTAATTTATTGTTATGGTTAGCTGTGTGTAGAAATTTTGTGTCATTTGTATCGAAACTATGGTCAAATTTAATACAATGGTTAGCCATCTCAGAAAATATTTATAATAATTTTACTTTTTTATCATCTTTGTCCCGCCGTACATGTAAAATTATAAAAATATAGATTTTTAAATAAAATATTAAGGAGGGGCCATAAAACCTTTAAAAGAACTTAAACATTACATCTCAAGGGTAGCACGCTCTATAAAAACGAAGATTTAGTTGATTAGTTCATGCTAAGCACGTGAAATTCAAGCTGTAAGTATGGCCGACTGCTTTAGCCGGATTTCAATGTATAGCTGGGAAATATAATGACTTACGCTGCTTTGTCTAAGGAGAGTTTCGGAGAGAATTTGCGTGAACTTAGGGGTAAGTTGATAATTTAAGTTACTTTCAAAATAATAAAACAAGTCAAATAGAATGTACCAAGTTTCTCGGCGAGGCATTGTGTGCGTGAAATATGCACGAACATTCGGGGCCGTTTTGTTTACATCGAATTAAAAATTCAACAATAGTACAAGTTTGCCACTTTCCATTTTGAACAAAGGCTTGTTATTTTATATTAACAAGAAGGAAATGTTCTTATTCTGTATTAGAGGGTGGAATGCCGTTCTTTCAATACAATAACTTTGATACCAAAAAGTTTTTACATGATAAATTTATTATATATATATATTTTTTTTATATATATATACTGTCAAAAATGATCATTTTTGTAAACAATTTTATAATATTTTAAACATTTTTATAATATCACTGAGGAAGGGTCGGGATATCCGAAAGAGGTCTGATATTTAATATTATTTTTTTTAAAGTTAGTGTTGTATACAAAGTATATTAAAAAAGAAAAAGAAACATAAAACATACACAACACAAAGTATAGCGAACATAGAAGAGATAAATATATATATTAATTAACCTCTGCTATTAAGTACTATAAATTAACCTGTACTATAAGTAGGTACTTATAATTATTTAACAGTTAGAACTAACATAATAATATAAAATTATAATAATACATGATGATAATATAAAAAAATATGAAAATAAAAAATATGTATATAAATAAATTGTAATTTAGAAAAAAACATACATTTGAAAAGACATAATTTATACAGAAATTAATAAAGAAATAATTTGCATTTGATTGGGAATGGGAGCTTGGGAGATTAAATGTTCTCAGTTGATGCATTAAACAAGTTTTGTAATGTCTATTGATGAAATAAACTGATTTGATTTGATTTGATTTGATTTGATTTGATTTGATTTGATTTGATTTGATTTGATTTGATTTGATTTGATTTGATTTGATTTGATTTGATTTGATCTGATCTGATCTGATCTGATCTGATTTGATTTGATTTGATTTGATTTGATTTGATTTGATTTGATTTGATTTGATTTGATTTGATTTGATTTGATTTGATTTGATTTGATTTGATTTGATTTGATTTGATTTGATTTGATTTGATTTGATTTGATTTAATTTGATTTGATTTAGACTTGTATCATCGGATGCCCTGTAGAATCAATGTCCATAGCATTGAACGCTTGTAGTATGGATTCACAAAAAAGCATACACATTACCATAATTATTAGTGTAACATTATATTACGCGAGGGGCGCGAGATATAAAACTGTAAGCCATTACTCAACAACCCGCAGTTCGGCAGTTAGCCACAAATATTTATGTTTCGGTATGGTTTACTCTATGGACGAGCGCTCCGACCAATAATGCATTGCCATTAGCACTTGTATTATGCGTTTGCTAGGGGAGGTTGGGTATTCACGGATAACAACTCTATTAAATGAATAGTGATTCGAATACCTATAATTTGTTTCTTGAATGAGGAAGCAAAAACAGCATTAAGATTGATCACACTGGTGGAATGGCAGCAGAAATGGAATCAGAAACCCAGCGGAAAATGGACCTATCACCTAATAAAGGAGATCAAGACCTGGCTGGCTAAAAAGCATGAGGAAATAAGTTTTAAGATAAGAAGATATTAAGGCCTATACCATTGAGACCAGAGCGGATACCACAAGAACGAAGGCTAAAGTACGGGTGGTAGAGATGAGGACGCTGAGGATGATAGCAGGAAGGACTATTCGAGATAGGGTTAGGAACACGGCTATCCGCGAGATCCGCAAGGTGGAGGATGTCGTGAGATGGGGCAGACGACGTAGAAGATACTGGAATGCGCACGTGCATAGGATGGATCCCACACGCTGTGGCGCATCAGATTCCGTCCCCCCGGAAGACCGCCGAAGAGATGGCGAGATAGTTGGGAGTCAACCTCACAAGAGAGGCCAGCCTGATCAGGAACAGACCAAAGGTCAAGAAGAAGTTAAAGATAAGCTATTACAGACAGGCCACGAGGTCTTCGGTAAATATCTCCGAAAAATACACAAAGCCCCGACAGAGAAGTGTATGTACTGTGAAGTAGAGACAGATGACCCTGAGCACATGTTGTTCGTGTGAGATAGATGAAGGCTGCAGAGGAAAGCCTGAAATAGAATAAACAATTGCTTCGATGCAGACTCGATGGTCAAATCCATGCTGCGATCCCAAGAGTTGTGGAATAAGGTAAGAGGCTTTTGCAGGAGATAATGGCCCAAAAGAAAAAATCGAGATGTGCCTACAGCTACTGGGGTAAACGAAAGACAATTTTGCAACCCTGGGTCTACCCATTAGTCTACCCAGGTCTACTCTTAGGTAGAAACCGGGCTGTAAAAGAAGAGGGGGGGAGGTTAGCCGGTAGGAGTCCGACTGGTGCCCATGACGGATTTCTCATCTACAAAAAACATTGAGCATATTATTTTATTAACTGTATAAATATAATATTACATTTTTTTTATTCACTTTTTTGAAAATGTCGCTACAGCTGTTTCGCCAACCGATGTTGGCATCATCATGTGTTACAAACAGCGAGTTGTTCTCAAAACTTTCGCAAAAATGTTATTAAATATAGAGTTTTACATCATTGTTCCAGATACACAAATGAGACATAACGAAAAACATTTAGGCGACTCATTTGGACACAAAATGGTGTTACAAGGATAAGATAAAACAAAGTGAGACCAAAAAATCATACATATCAGAAGGAATCCAAATATGTCGACGTCAGTGAGGCAGTACTCTTTGCAGAATTTGTAATATTTTTTTATGAATACTGCCTCACCGACACCGAAAATGTCTAAATCCGAGATGATTAGATTCAGCGTCCGAATTGCTCTTCCTACTGGCATCACCAAATCATTTTACATGGGGGAACGTGTCAATCGCAAAAAATATAAAAAATCTTAGTTTTCCTTGGTATTCACTTAATACCAGTAATTTAGAATTTTTTTTAGCCATCATATATTTATACTTCCCTCATAAAGTAAAATTAAAATTGGTATTTATTACATCGTGCATATCATAACTTTTTAAATGAGGTAAATTTGAGGCTTCAGTATTTTTATTAATTTCTCTTCAAATCTTGATAATACTCGTATCTCTGATATCGCGAATTCACTATTCAATAGTTCACCAAACAAGCCACCCCAATACTCGGAAGAGTGGTCCATGCTTGGAGAATCTGTTCTGTGATTTGAATTGTTTCGAGTTTGCACCATAATTATAATTAAGTAAAGAAAATATTTACACATTCTTTCAAAAGCTTTTTCATAAAATTCACATCATTTGACGCAATAAATATGATATTTGATTTAATTTTGTACATTATATTAACTAACCCTATTTTGGTGCTATTAATACGAACTAAAATGTCTGTTTTATAGAAGTTTAAAGGCTATCAAATGATAATAACATTATTAAATGTTTATATTTGAAACATTGTTATAACATATCAAAAAAAAATTGGAAACTTTGTATTTCACAACACTCTTTATGCACTTTTCACAAACATGTTCCGGGATACAAACCTCCCTTCTTCAGTGTATAAATTATATTGAGTTATTACTTATTAACTTAATGACAAGCGAAAAAGTGGAGGAAGGGAAATCGTGTCCCGAACATGTTTGTGAAAAGTGCAAAAAAGAGTTGTGAAAATATGATGTTTCCAAAAAGTTATTCAATTGTGAATCTACAACTCAAATTTATGGCGAATATAGAAGAAATATTACAATTTATTTATATTGGTTTGTCGCGAGAGCTGTTTTGCCAACCTATGTTGCGTAGGCCTCATCATATGTTACAAACAACATGTTGACGATGCCAACAAAGGTAAGTGTCGCGAAAAAACTAATAAATAATTTGTAATACCTACATAACAACAGTGTTTCAAATTTAAATATTTGACAATCTTGAAGAATAATAGTGTTTCAACCAAAACAATAGATTATTTAATAATATTTGATAATGCCTACGCCAGGCGAAATATAAAACATCTAAAAAAGAGACGTATTTATTTGTATTAAGTAGTTAATATGGAATTTAATATCATTGTTAAAAAAAAGTTTATATTATACAATAATATTACTGTTCAAATTTAAAACACTGTTATAATCATGTCATCAGGTACTAAAATAACTGGTTATTGTAACACTTGGCGAAACAGCTGTCGCGACACTTTCAGTGAATAAAAAAAATTGTGATATTTTATTATAACAGTGTTTTCAATTTTAACAGTAATAATGTAGAAGTATCATAGTGTTTCGGCCAAAACAATGGATTATTTAAATAATACAATAATGCTATTTGTTTCTTCTATATACGCCATACTTTGTTTTGTTATGATGCTTTATTTAACTTTTTCTTTTTTATATACTTTGTATATACAACACTCATATAAAAAAATAAAATTACATAGCCATGTTTCGGACAACTAGTCCTTCTTCAAAGATACATATTATTATAAAGATACATTTTAAAAAATATTATAAAATTGTTTACATTATCTGACAGATGTTATAATATTTTTTTTTAATGAATCTTTATAATATGTACCTATCACTGAAAAGGGACTGGTCGTTCGAAACATGTCTATGTAATTTTATTATTCTTTTTTTTAAGTGTTGTATATACAAATAACTCGTATATAATAAATAAAAAGTTAAATAATGCTATTATTTATTATTTTAACAATTATACAAAATTGCATATGAATTGGTATTATGTGAGTGCATTTTAAAAAGCGAGTTAAATAAGATAAATTGTTTCATGAATTACGTTTGAGAAAATTGTATTCTTTTGATTAAGTGCCTTAATTATGAGTTTGTTCAATTATTTTCTTAACTAATATACAAAGTTTTTTTCCAAGGCACTAAAGCAACAGCAAGGAAGTTTCAAATTAGTTTGTATTAGTTACTGTGTCAACTCAGAAACTATTTTGATATTTTAGGCTCCCAACTTGCGTATGGGAATGTTTATGGTGGCCAATACATTTTATTTTATTATGAGTTAAGTATGTGGCATGGAAGAAAAAAGTATACGTTAACTTTCTGAATGGAGTACGGACTCGAGAAAGACGGCATAACGAAATCAAATAATCAAATTTTAAAGATCGGACATGTTAGAAATCGGCGTGTGACTCGCTGTAAAAATTTGGTGGAAGTTAAATAGGTATGTCAGGATAGAGTAGTGTGGCGGTTTATTCTCTCTTAACACCCTTCCGGTGAAACGGCGTGATGGTGTTGTTGTTTTATAAGTTAACAAAAAAATGTAATGTTGATGAAAACATCAATTTGCTGGCAGTTTTATTATATTTTATGGGGGTAACATATTTTGTCTTGTTAAATAATAAAATGAATTCCATAATTCCCTAGCAAGCCAAAATAGTTCACTCCTATAAAATATTTTATATTTAAAATGCAGCATTACAAGGATAATTGAATATGAATTGGTTTTGATAGCATTAATCACGGTTTTAAAAAGATTAACATAATCGGGTTGTGGTCTAGGACAGGGATATTGAACCTTTTTCGCAAGTGGGTAAAATTTATATTAAAAAAAAAGTGCTGGCAAAAATGAAAATCGTGACACCTTATTATTTAGAAGGAAGTCGATGGCGACCTTTTTCATAGCTCATCAGTGGCTTCCGGTTAGTAGGCAGAGAATTCAGTGGCGACTTTTTTTAGGTCTGGGAGATACTTGTAAAACGCTTGGCTCCTGATCCAGCGGACTTGGGTTCAAGCCTGGATGCGACCAGATTCCTTCATCATTAAAATGAGTTATTTTCAGCACATTTTGAAGATTTTCATATTATTTAATTTATTTTAATAAAAATCACAAACATTACAGACATATAATTTCAGATCGTTTGCAATTATTTTATAAGAATTAATAAGAGAAGCATAAAAAAAACATTATGATTAAGAATTAGAGGGAATCATAACATTGATATTGCATCCCTGAGGCAATTCACACTATCACGAAATATGTCGACCTCCGAGTCAACATTGCACTACCCACAGGCATAACTATTGGCAGGTGTGAAAGATAAGATAGTATTATTCGTGAAGAAAGTTTATTGTGCTAAGGAGAGGAGTATCTGATAGATTTCTCTTACATGTCACTGAATCCTCGTCACTAAATAGTAACAATTCACTAATTTCTTCTATATTCGCCATGACTTTGTGTTGTGTATTCACATTAGAACAACTTGTTGATAACTTTGTATTATCACAACACTTATTTACATCGTATAGAGACATGTTTCGGGAAACAGACTTATTTACATCGTATAGAGACAGCTATTACTTAGATACTCTATAACGAATGGAAAAGTGGTGGGGGAGAGGTAGAAAATTAACTTTTCCGGCTAGAAATTGTTATTGTAAACATTATGTGACAGGGGGAATAAATCAAATATTGGACTAGAAGTCAAAATTAACCTGGTTATTTATAATATCCTCATTGTTTTTAATGGCTTTTTTTATCTTTAAAATTTCCAAATTATGTAAAGCTACATTTCAAGTGTTTAAAACCGAAACATGTCTGTATACGATGTAAATAAGTGTTGTGATAATACAAAGTTATCAACAAGTTGTTCTACAATTCACTAAGTTTACATTTCTTATATGAACATTATGTTTTTTTTATCATGGTATCAATGTTATCAGTTGTATCAAACTTTATGTACTGTTATTTTCCATCTTCATCTAAGTCTATCTCCAGCAGTCTTTATCCAGCGGTCACTACTAATGTTAGTCTTTGGAGGTTCGCTTTGAAACGTTTTCTTTGAGCTTCTAGTAAGCGTTTTCATTGGGTTAGCTTCGAATACAGCATTTTCTTTAGGAGTCTAGTCCAATGCAGATGTCGCTGAATAAGGTCAGACTCAATACTCGTCATATTGACCTCGGCAAGTACATTAGTTTGTTCTGTCATTTCATTGTATGTGAGATTCATATGAATATTACATTTTTAAAGATTAATTGTATCTCAATAGAGACGAAGATTTTTTTGGAAACAGAATATGGTAGTCGAGGCGTTTACAGTACTTATGACCAATCATTGGTCGGGTTAAGCGATAACTTTATGTTAACAACATTCGCCATTCCGCCCTTCTTACGACCACCACGTCTGACGAATTTTTGGAACTTGTATATATGCTTCTATTTTTTAAATAACTTCACATTTTGTAGGTCAATCTACACTTGCGCCATCTATTAAGATAATTTTGAAGCATTAAGCAGAAATCTTTATTAATGCAATGTGAATGAAATATTGCATTAATACAGCTTTAGGCTTTTAGCTACATTATTATAGCCTCGAATACTATCAGGAAGCCTGTTATATTCCCTACAAGCTAGGTACAGCAGAGATTTAAGACCAAACATTGTAGTACGAGTATCAGGTGGGTATAGATTGTTCATTCTTTCCATATTTCCAAACCATCTTAATAATCCTTTCATTATTTTGTTCATAACACCATCATTCGCACCGCATTCACTTCTTCTATTTTCATTCGACACTCTATCATACACAGAGTATCCGCACATTCGTCTAAGAGATCTCATTTCTACTGCATTTATTATACTTTCATCCTTCTTTTGCCAGTTCCATGCTTTGCTTCCATACATAAGGGTCGATAGAAGAAGAAGAAGGAAAATATTGGTTATAAAATATCTGTTGGGTATACATATAACGTTGGAATATACTCGTACATATATCGTGGGTATACTGGCAAAAAACGTTAAGTCGAAAATTGTCAGTTTTGACTTAGTGATGCAGTATTGTAAAGTTTACAATGCTCTACAAATTGGCAAAATACACGAAGTCGAATGAAACAGATTTTTTCTCTAGTTTTAAAAATAAATTTAACGTTAAATCGTACAAAAGGTATTTCATACAGGCTAAAAGCTTCAAAAAACTTAATATTTTTCGAAGAGTCTTGTTGAACATTTTTGTACTGGAAAAAAACGTTAACTCTACTTATTGTCTTCGGCTGAAAAAAATTCCCTCGATTGACTTTTGACAACGACACTTATATGTTTCAAATTTAAAGAAAACTTAAATGTTCGATTTCTCAAAACAGCGATTTTAGACAACGTTTTTTGCCAGTATACCCACGATATATAATTGGGTTAATATTATATACTGTGTTAAAAAATGTAGTTTAATATATATATATTTTTTGTTTTCTTGTTGTCAAATTATATTATATTGTATCATAGTACAAGCATCAAAAATACCAAATGGTTTGAATACACAATTAGCATAGTTGTAACGAAACGTAATGTAAGCAAACAAACCCAGAGAGAAGTAAGAATATCGGACAGCCGGGTCGAAATCCTCCGAAGTATTTTCTCAAGGCAGACTTTGTATTTGTCCATTGTTTGTAAAAGAACTACAATTGTCTTTGCTGAGAGAATTGTGCAAACAGTGACGGGATCGTGCGACAACAAATCAAGATAGAACCCAGTTGCTGGGAAATTGAAAAGTATATATAGGAAGTCTAAAGGAAATCACTGAAATGAAACCCCGATGAAAATTACGGAGCCTTCGTGATAGGAGGCTCGTGTTTTTTTTTAGATTTAAATTGATAAAGATCAAAGATATGGTCATTGTTTAAACAGTGCACTTCAAATTATTCAGGTCATTTTATTTCTATAGATAATAAGGTGGAATTTTACTATTTATCTAGCTATCCATCACGTAGGCAGAACGGATGGACCATCATACTGCTCTGTCCTGACATACATCTCGAACTTCCTCTATTACATATTGTACATACATCTTAACACGCACGCTCATTTATTTTTGAATTGATGGAAATGAAGCCTTCTTCTCCGGTCTCAATCTAAAGATTGGTCTGCAGCTAGGCGATGCATATCCTATATCTTCTTCCACTCCGCTCTGTCCTTGGCAACTCGTTCAACTCCGCAAAAGAGGTGCAGTCCATATCTCGTCAAATTTGGTCTAGATACTCCTGGCTAGGTCGGCCTCTGCCAATCAATCCCTCTACCATTCTCTCCAATACGTCATGCAGGATACATTCGTGTCGCAACACATGACCAATCCATCTCGCGCTCCTCTCTGCTCTGGTGTTCAACATGCGCCTATTCTCTTCTGCTGAGAACCTCCTCATTTGTTACGTGGTACCTCCACGAAACATGGTCAATTCGTCGGTTGGTCAACATATCAAACGCCTCCAGCCTTTTGCGCTCTCTTTCACCCAGGCACCAAGTCTCGCAGCCGTATAGTAAAACACTCCACACCAATGTTTTAATTAGCTGTTTTCGGAATATTTTAGCATATATTTTAGCTTTCTTGTTGAAGGCACGTTTAGGATAAGGATACGACTATCGGCGTTTTTCTTTGAATTGATGGAAATGAAGCCTGGAGCTGGCAAAAGAAAGATGAAAGTATGATAAATGCCGTAGGAATGGGATAACCGAGAAGAATGTACGGGAAAATATTATATGATAGAATAACAAACGACGAAATAAGAAAGAAATGTAGGCCATGTGATTGCATCATATGTTAAATTAAAAAAGGACCCCTGAGATGGTTTGGACATATGAAGGAACGAATGGGCGATAGAAGAATGGTGTTAATATTTTATATATGAGCAGTGTGAGTGGAAAGAGAGCAAGAAAGCGCATCTTACTTTGTAATAATTTTAATTATTTTCTATGTACACATACGAGTATATGGAAGTTTAGCTTGAAGCTGGGACGTTGGATAAATGCCGTAGAAATAAGACCACTTAGAAAAATGTGCGGGAAAAAGATGTATCATAGAATACCAAACGACGGAATAAGGAAAAAAATGTAAGGCAGATGATTGCATCAGAAGTAAAATAAAAAAAAAGATCGCTGAGATGGTTTGGACATGTAGAACGAATAGACGAGAAGAATGGTTAAAATGTTGCATGCAAGCAGTGTGAGTGGAAATGGAAGCTGTGGAAGACATTGGAAATCATGGCATGACCAAATTAATCAAATACTGAAAGGCGGCCACATTGTATAGTAAACATTTTATCAGTGACAAAATTTGTGATTAATAACTTCATTTTTTTTTTTTAATAACTTTTTTTTTAAACTTTTTTTAAACCACATTGACTATTGCCTTTATTTCGACAGCTACCGGTTTTGCCAGGCTCGCTGGCATCGACAGACTGGATACACTGTTATTAACTGACTCCTTTATGTAAATACAGATCAGTGGTGGTTAACATGATTCTGTACAAATTTAAAATCAAAATAATTATAAAAAATTTACCGAATTAAATATTTTGATATTAAAGCTATTTAAGAGCAGTTTGTTTTCGGTACATTCGAATTAAGATTGATCATAGCTTTATATATTATAAAATATAATGTTTTCAAAAGTGACCAATTATATACAATGTAATGTTTGAGTGTCTTTTTTTCCGTTTTACGTGACGTGGTTTGCGAGGGATCCGCTTCCACAATAGCCTTCAATTCTTCATTATCAACTTTGGTCTCCGGCCGTCCACGGGGCTTGTTCTGCAGGCCGAAATTTCCAGAACGAAAACGTTGGAACCAAAAACGCACTGTGTTTTCTTTTGCGGCACCGTCGCCATACACATCATTAATCCTTCGAGCCGTTTCTGCCGCACTGGTGCCACGGTGGAACTCGTACTCGTAAATAACGCGATATTTCAAGTTTTCCATTTTGTAAACTGAGTGACGCAAAGAAAAAAAAACAATTGAGGAAAAAACAAATGAATAATAATTTTCAAAACACAAATACTTGAGTAAATAGCTGTATAAATTTGAATATGGAATTCCTAAGCAAAGAGAAGATATTTGAGATCAAAGTTGCCAGTACGGCAAAACGCCAATTTCGTATGTAAGGACCTAATATTAAATTTATCAGCGGCACTGAAAAGTCCACGTAGAACAGGATGTGTGATGCAAGAATTCACCATGTGGTAGCAGATAGCTGGTGTTCCATTTTACGAGAGGATGACCACCGTTCAAGAACAGATCAATCACATAGAATAAGATAAAGAAGAAGAAGAAAATTACATAATAAAAATGTTGACACGTTGCTTACAAATAATGTTAGTAATAATAGTTTTGCTCCCGCCGGAGCTTCGTCAGGGTTACAAAATAAACTATGAATTTATATTGTATCCCTGACGAATCCCCGTCGGGAGCGAAACCGGTTGTTTTCAACAATAAATTGGACAATAACAAACCATCACGCCGTTTCCCCGCAATGGACCGCCACACTTCTCTATCCTGATATACCTCTCTAGCTTCCTCCACATTCATACAGCGAGTCATACACACAGGTCGATTCTTCCGGCTTCTTACATGACCAACCTTTAAAAAATAATTTATTTGGTCATGCCATGTTTTCCTCGGTCTTCCTCAACTCCTTACTCCACTTACATCGTTAACGGGGTGTTGTTGGTCTTGGTGATAAAACGCTTGGCTCCTGATCTAGGGGACGTGGGTTCAAGCCTGGACACGACCAGATTCCTTCTTCATAATAATGAGCTATTTTCTGTTCACATTTAAGATCGTTTCTTCACCCATGCGCTCCATATGTCCAAACCAACGCAACGATCCTTTCATAATTTTGTTCATAATACATTATTTCTCTCTACAGTCCTTCCTAATATCAACATTTGAGATTCTGTCGCACATCGTTCTACCACACATACGTCTTAGGGACCCCGTCTCTACCGCATTTATTCTGATCTCATCTTTCTTCTGCCAGTTCCATGCTTCGCTTCGACCAGAACTCTATTGGGAACGGCCATTTTAGCTTTCATTGATAAATTCTTATTTCCAATAACTATTTTTAAGGCTCCATTCACTTTGTTACCCGCACCAACCCTAATTTCAACATCAGTTTATCAGTTTATTTCTGCCCGTTCGCCATCCTCTGTGAACATGCTACCTAAATACACAAATTCCCTCACTTGTTTCCATTTCTCTTCGTTCACACTTATATTACAAACTGTCATTTGCTCTTCCCTTTCAAAAACCAACACCTTCGAAATTCATCATTAAATCATTTGACTTGCATACTTCTTACATTCTCGACACCACGACTTGCAGTTCGTCAGCACTATCCGCAAAGAGAAACAACAAAAAATAATAAATAAAAAAATGGGGATAAAACTAGAAAAAGTGTGTGTTTATTATTTTTAATGATGCCACACTACAAATTAAGTACTTTGTACGAAAATGTAGCAATTTTATTTTAAATATTCAACTCCTATCTGGTTTATTCCACAAGTCACTAATGGAACGAACATTTGCATACCGATGTTAACTGAAAACTCACAGACGCCTCTGTTTCCGGCATCAAAAAGAATAAGCTTTGTTTTCTACATGAACACGTGTATCTACTTGGAAAAGCTCATTTTCATAAAAAAAAGTTCTACACACTCCTTCCCAAAGTGCCATTGATTGTTTCGCGCCAAAAATACGCCCGAAAATGATATGGCCTAATGTTAAGCCGCCCCGTAATCAGGTTACGGAAATGGGTTTATTTTGAAAAAAGTTCACGAATACGAGGGCTTATTTTCTTGTGCAATTTTGAAAAGAGCTTACAGACTTGAGCTAGGAATTCAGCCAGTCTATCGTATGTTTGGGTTTTTTCTTCGTAGATTTTTCTGTGTTGCTTTGTATTGATAAATACGAAAACATGATCTTCCTTTTGAGTTTGAATAAATATCATACATACGTGTTTAATTGTTAATCACTGTATGGCAGCAACGCATGGAATTGGCAAAATAATGATGAATAATAAATGCAAAATAAATGCAGTAGAAATTAGAAAATCTGTGTATGATAGTGTCAAATGAAAACATTAGTAGTGGATTCGGTGTGAATAAAAGTGTTATGAACAAAATAATGAAAGGATCATTAAGGTTGTATGACATTTGGAATGAATGAATTAAGAAATAATGGAAAAAAATGTATATATTAACGATGTAAATGGAACTAGAAATAGATGAAGATCGATTAAAATGTGGCATGATCAAATCACGACGACCTTCGTGGCAGAGTGGTAAGAGCTCTGACTGCCATACCGAAGGTTTCGGGTTCGATTCCCGACGATGGCAGGTGTGATTGTTACACTGTCTTTGGTCTGGTGTAGAATTCTCGTGACAATAAAATTGCGATAGATTAGCTACATGTCACGAGAATCAAAATATCAGCTTAAAAACAAATTGTATACTGTGATTGGGTTCAAGTGACCTGTTGTATACGTAAAAAAAAACAAATATTGAATGTCGGCCACATGAGAGGTCGGAGAAATCGAAGTGCGTGCATGACAAGATACGTGAATGTTGAGGAATCGAGAGAAGTATGTCAGAAAATAAAAGTGTGGTAATTCATTAGTTCTGAAACTAACTAACTAACCATCACGCCGTCTCCCCGAAAGGGTAGGCAGAAAGAATGGACTGTCACACTTTTACTGATGCGGCACTCCATCCTTCTCTTTTCGCCCCGCGGGAGACACGGTGTGATGGGTTGCGAACCTCATCGCCACCAATAGGCATCTCCCGCGCACACTTCGATCGTCCAACACCCACAAAATAAATCTAAAACAAATAATATAAAATACAATGATATAAAATAAAATAACAAAATAAAAATAATTTAACACAATGTTCTTTTTAGATGGTGCACATATTGTCTATTTAATTTATGTTCCACGAATCCACCGTTTTTTAATTTAGCACATAATGCCATAACACATAATGTTTTTTTCGATGTTGCACACATTGACATGGACGATCCGGACTTTTGTGTGTATTTAATTTACGTTACACGTATCCAAATTTTTTTAAATTAGCTGTAATTAGGCACTTAACCAGCAAGAAAAACGTATTACGTGTCACAATTAACTATTATAAAGTGCGGCAACAGTTAAATTGACCAAAACAATTCACTTATACGCGAAATATCTCCAAATTTACAGGAGACCACATGAACCAAACCAAATTTTCAAAATCAGAACCGGTAATTAGTTCTGCCTACCATTATTTTAATGATTTGACTCAGGTAAAGTTGCTTCTCAAAAACATATAAAAAAGAAAACAAACAACGTCTTAAATATTAAGAATTTTGAAATCCCAAGTACTGTTCCATTGTGATGCCTTCTTTTCTGTAACAGACATCTGTATTATACGAAAGAGGAGACCTCGATGTTCAAACCGAAAATGCAAGCATAGCCCCAGGACTTTTAAGAACTTTTAAGAAGTTAGTGTGCATTGTTCGAGATAGGGAGAGAAGTTTCGCATTTTTCCCTAGGCAAATTTGACTCGCTATCTGAAAATCTTTTACCATACTTGTCTCGGGAGTTCTTATTAAGAATTACCAAAGTAAAAGTTGTCGAAATTTTTCTTATATTAATCATTTCTTTATTTACTGTTCAAGGGATTCGAAATATCATTTAACGATTTAATTCACTAACTAATTAACTAACTAACCATCACGCCGTCTCACGTCGTCTCGCAGAAAGAATGGAACGCCACACACACTCGTACGTCTTGTCATGCACGCACTACGATTTCTTCAACTCCTCACGTGACCGATATTTAATATTTGATTGATTTGATCGTGGCACGTTTTCCTCGGTCTTCCTCTATTTCTAGCTCCGTTCACGTCGTTTACATTTACCTTCTTTACCATTCTGTCTTCACTCATTCTTTCCTTATGTCCAAACCATCTTAATGATCCATTCATTATTTGCACATCCTTATGCATCCATAACATCCTTATGCACATCGCATTCACTTCTTATATTTTCATTCGACACTCCATCATACACAGAGTATCTACACATTCGTCTAAGAGATCTCATTTCTACTGCAATTATTCTACTTTCATCCTTTTTTTGTCAGTTTTATGTTTCGCTTCCATACATAAGGGTCGGTAGAAGAACACCATGAAATGCCACCGTGAAAGAAATATGTTGTTTATAATATGTGTGTATATAAAAATAGTGATAACTGGCATTCAAGAGTTGACATCAAAATGGTTTTGACAATGTACTCAGCCAATTATTCAACAATGTCAAAAGTTCGGAATAACAAAGTGCCACCGAAGCTTAAATCGCGGAATTAACTTCTTCAGTTTGCGCTCGAGATAAGGGCGACATCTTAAACTCTGTTAATGAGTCTGTTAAAATGCATCACCATCCCGAATTCCGGACTTGCCAAACCCTTTGTGAGTAGCAACCCTCTACTCTTGGTGCCAGGGGTGAATCACTTTTTTCATAAAAAAAAAATCATAGAAAACAATACTGATTAGGATTAATTTTATCTCAATAGAGACGAAGATGCAAACTGGAAACTGAATATGGTGATCGAGGTGTTTACAGAACTTATGACATGTCATTGGTTGGGTTAAGCGCACGCTTTATGTAATACAACATTCTCTATTCCACCTTTTTTTATTTTCTTATTGCCATCATGTCTGACCTTTTTTTGGAAGTTGTATATATGTTTATCTGCAACACCACCCTTTGCATGGTAGTTTGTTCATCTACACACTAACGCCATCTATGAAGATTGTATTTTAAGCACTAAGCAGAAGATCTTTTTAACACAGTGTGAAAGGCTACCGCCATTTAGCGCATTGCTAGAAACCGCCTGGAGATGTCACTCCAATCTATTTGCTATAATTTTGACCAGTTTTTGTTTTTTACAACATTTTGAATCGTCTACAAGTATTTGTATACATTCAAAATGTAAAAAAATTTAATATGAATTTATTTTATTATATATTCGCCATAACTTTTGTGTTGCGGGTTCATTTAAAATGTTTCTTTTTTTAACTTTGTACATAACGACAACCTTCGTGGCCGAGTGGTAGGTGCATTGACTGCCACCCTGAAGGTTCCGGGTTCGATTTCCGGCAAGGGCAGTGTGTTGTCACACTGTCTGTGGTCTGGTGCAGAATTTACGTGACAATAAAATGGCGATACATTAGTTACCTATCACATGTCACGAGAATCACTATGATATCTAAAATACTCTTTACATCGATTTGACTCATGCTGTCATGATGTAAAGAGTGATTCAACAAAATAATAATAATAATAATACAAACTTTATTAAAAAATTATGTTTGCATTTTGATGCTTTGTTATGTTCGAGTTTCACATTATAATTTTAGGTAATTAGTTTCATATTAATTGTAAAGAATGAATTAAAAACATTTTTAAACCAACTAAGTAACTAGCCAAGTACTAGTAACAAGTACTCTCGAGCGTCTTCTTATTCATACATCGTAAAATGCATTCTTGTCGTTTTTCCAACTTCGAATGTGGCTACCTTTCAGCATTTGATTAATTTGATCATGTTATGCTTTCCTTGGTCTTCCACGGCTTCTCTTTCTACTCACACTGCTTGTATACAGCATTTTAACTCATTCTTCTCTCATTCATTCATTCCATATGTCCAAACCAACTCAGGGATCCTTTTTTTAATTTTATTTATGTTTACATTTATATTATTTTCATAGAGTCACCTTAGAATAAAAAAGTTCAAACATAACTGCTTACCTGAAAACTAGTGAAAGAACTTTGCTTGCTACAATTAGCTTACCTTACAGGCGAGAAGGATATACTCGTATACTCGTACATGCGCGAGGAGCGGACCGGTGTATATACACCGGTGCAGTGTGGATAATAGGATAAGAACTTAAAATGAACCTTACATGTATTGTGTCTTTTCAACTCTGCGTAGGAATATTTTAACTAATAAATTTTGAGGGTATTAGTTGCAAACCTGGCAAACTCCATCATTAGATGTTTTGAGTAAATCGTAAAAAACTGATACGCTAATAAAATGCGCTTTTTTACGATATATTTTTTTTAAGCCAACCAGTTAGTATTTTAAAAGTAATCAGCCACGAAATAATCATCATTATGTTGATAATTAAAGTAAAATAATGAATTTCATATTGGAGTTTGCCAGCTTTGCAACACTCAAGTGGAGGTTGCCATGTTTGCAACAAACCCTATATTTTAATAGCAAAATTCTTCAGAATGAAGCCGAATTTGAAACTGAATATCAATAAAAATTGTGTGCAAATGTATTATGAATAAGACCCAATTCATATCTCACTTTTGATTGTTGGTGGAGTTTGCCGGGTTTGCAAATAATATCCTCTTTTATCGTTTATTATTAAGGGGTTAGGGGCAATCAGAGGTATGAAAAAACAAGTACTTTCAATATAATTTTTTTGTCCGATATTTAATTAATTTTATAAAACTAACAATACATAATTATTATATTATGTTTTAACTTGATTTGACCGAAATTTGAAAAAATATGTAAATTATATATGAAGTTGTCGCCATATTTGTTGGACCCTGTTCCATAAGTGGTGTTTTGCGGTGACCATTATAACTTCTTACAGGTTCATAATCATTCAAATAAAAAAAAAATATTTAAATAGTTAATCTAGTGCTTGATCGAAGTTTTTTTTTACTAAACAAAATGCCGGCCTCTGATAATTTACTTACGGATTTTCAAGTAAAAATGCTACAATTAATTGTTTATAAAAAGTTTTTTAAAAGAAAAATACCTTATTTGAGGCACTAGAATGAATAAATTAGGGTGAACCTGTAAGAAGTTATAATGGTCACTGCATTATGGAACAGGTTCCAACAAATATGGCGATAACTTCATATTTAATTTATATATATAATAATATAATATTTATTTCAAATTTTACTCAAATCAAGTCAAAATATTGTATATAATTATTTAATATTGTTTGTTTTTTTAAATAAATTAAATTACTTAAAAAATACATATATTTAGAATGCTTTTTTTATACCTTTGACATCGCAAAAAAAAATATTGAAAAAAACTAAGATGGCAGTGTACATTTGTGTTAGTATGCCGATCCTTATGTACAAATGTGAAGCATGGAACTGTTCAAAGGAGGA
Organism: Lepidostoma basale; assembly: GCA_022606425.2. Taxonomy (NCBI): domain Eukaryota; kingdom Metazoa; phylum Arthropoda; class Insecta; order Trichoptera; family Lepidostomatidae; genus Lepidostoma; species Lepidostoma basale. Next base: position 293,153 of record JAHDVF020000854.1, on the reverse strand, counting down.
TGAACGTAGAATGGATGCAGTAGAAATGAAATCTTTTAGATGAATGCGAAATCCTTATATGATAAAATGTCAATAAAATGAAATATAAGAAGTGAATGCAGTACGGATGAAAGAGTTATAAACAAAACAATAAAGGGGTCATTAAAATGGTTTGGACACATAGAATGAGCGAATGAAGACATTGCATGCACGGCACAATGTATGAATTACTCCACTTAGTAAGTTAGTAAGAACTTGATTATTTGATAAATGTGGAAGCCTAAACCTCCAAATGTAAAATGTACGTTACATATTTTCGTAGTGTTTTTCAGCCATGTTAATTTTTTTATCTGTTTTGATCTGTTAGTTATTAAATTGATGCAATATTTTTAAATGGATGGAAATGGCTCGCCAACCAATGTTCGCTCCCCATGTCCACTCGCCCCTTTGTCTCATGCTCGCCGTGGTTGGTTTTGCCAAGTGGCCACTTTCGGGAAGTGATCGTGAGGGTACCACTTGACCTTACGGGCGCAATCGTGTGGAGACTAAGGAAGCTAAGTGGTGTTTTAATACCTTCCAAGAAATATTCCTCGTATTACTGAGTGCCTCAATAAGATGCCAAAACTATCGTATGTTTATCGCACCTCACATTCAATAAATCAATACATACTATAATATAATATATAGGTGATTTATATATACAACAACAACAAACTAATACACCGTTTTCCCGCAAGGGTAGGCAGAGATAATGAACTGCCAAACTAATCTTAATTCCTTCGTTGTGTCACGACTTGACTATTGTAATGGATTTTATGCAAACATTCCAAAACAACAATTAAACAAACTTCAATCTGCGTTCAATGCAGCAGCAAGGATCATTAAAGGCATTCCAAAAAGACCCATATAACACAACATCTCAAAGAACTTCACTGGCTTAAGAGTCCAGAAAGAATCCAGCATAAACTCTGCTGGACAGTCTTCAAAGCGGTACATGAAATGGAACCAAGTTATATATCCGAACTCTGTATAACGGACAGCTTAAATACAAGGAAATCCACACTTTGCTTGGTGAACTCCTCGGCAATAGGAAGATTAGTTGAGCCAAAGCGTTGCTCTAGTACACATTTCGGAGATCGAGCGTTTGCGGTAGCCGGTCCATCAGCTTGGAACAATCTTCCTTCGTACTTCAGGTGCATAAATGATCCGATAGACTTCAGATATAAGCTGAAACCTCATCTTTTTCATATTTTATACCCAGTTAAAGACTTACATCTTTTGTTCTATTATACTTTCTAATCGATCGCGAATATCAATCAGATGCAGCGTTCACAATTAGATTTAAAACACGTCTTAATTAAAAGTTAGCATATTATTATTATTAATATTATTATTACTCTATCCTGACACACATCTCCAGCTTTTTTTATGTTTTTTTTATTTAGTTAAAAAAATACATATTTCTTACAACTAGTATATGACATTTTAAAATACATAATTGTTAATTGACGTACGCTGTAGAGACGCGGGCTGACACTGTGCGAACCAAGGGACTACTAAGAACATCGGAGATGAAAGTCCTAAGATCAATTACTGGAAAAACTCTCCGAGATCGTGTCCGCAACGCAGACATAAGAAAAACCTGCGAAATAGAGGATATCGTTCAGTGGAGTAGATCCAGAAGTAGATACTGGAGGGACCATGTAGCCCGAATGGATGGTGACAGACTCGCATATACAGCCGCTTATGAAATCCCTTCCGGACACCGCCCACCTGGAAGACCGCCTAAGAGATGGAGGAACAGCTGGATCTCATCATCCGACGAGATATGATTTCTGTGTCACAGATCGTCAGATCTATCAAAAGAAGAAGAAGAAGAAGAAGATAATTGTTAAATTTATAATGAAAACAAATTTAAAAATAGTAAATAGGCAAAAACACACAAATAATAAATTTAACAACAAGAAAAAGATTAAGAACTTATAAACTTTAAAATGTGACCGGACGTACACTTTACATTGTTTGCGGAATTAGTAAATATCATCTGAGTACTTCATGACTATTTGAGTACTTCGTGCTATTAAATACTTTCAAACCCTTGTAAAATAATCTGTTTTCAAAATCCCTTGATATTGTTTTATTAATTCTAAAATTTGTTGTCTCTCGTTGAGTACCCATGTATTTCATAATTGTAAGCAATCTAGTCACACAAATATTCAGGTAGAAGCCCACCGTTCAATTTGTAAATTCAACATTGATACAGCGACTCAATAAATCAATAAGCTAACCAATCAATTAAATCAGTTTATTCTGTCAAATGATATTAAAACAAAATTAATGTTTAAGACCTCTATTTAGAACAGGTAAAATATAATAAATAATACCAGCAACGCATGAGCGATGGTTCGACTTTATGAATACAATAAACAGGTAAGAGTACTAAAGTCAAGAGTATTTATTTATCTTAAGAACGTACTTTCACTTATATGAAAGACGTCGATCTCCGAAGCGATCATGTTATACATTATTTTTCTTATGACGCCATTTGAAATACTATCGTTCATCGTTTTACTATACAAACATAAGTCTAAGGGACTTCATCTCTACCGCATTTATTCTGCTCTCATCCTTTATCTGCGAGTTCAATGCATTTTTTCCATACATAAGAGTTGGAACTAGAACTCCGTTCATACGTATTGCTATGAACTGAATTTACGCAGTCAGTTAATGAAGAGTTTTCATAATATTATAATATTAATATTTTTTTAATTCGATTTAATATGGAAGTATCGTGAGTGTACCCTCATTACTGATACCCCACCATTTATTTGAAGAAATTTTTTTTTTATGAAAACATTAAATTTGGAAACAAGAATTTATCGGTCAAAGCGAAAATGGCCGTTCATAATGAAGTTCTGGGCCCAACCCTTATGTATGGGAGCGAAGCATGGAACTGGCAGAAGAAGGATGAGAGCAGAATAAATGCGGTAGAGATGAGGTCCTTAAGACGTAGGTATGTATGGTAGAACGATTTACGAGAGAATTTCAAATACGAATATATAAAAAAAGGAACGTATAGCGGAAAAAGGTACTATGAACAAAGTTATCAAAGGATCACTGCGTTGGTTAGGACATATGAAGCGCATGGATATAGAAAATATACGTTAATGATATAAATGGAGTACAGAGTCGAAGTAGACAGAGGAAAACATAGCATGACCAAATTAATCAAATTTTAAATGTTGGTCGTGTAAAAGTCGTAAGAATCGATGTGCATGTATGAATCGTTGTATGAATGTGGAGGAAGCCAGAGAGGTGTGTCAGGATTGAGTAGTGAGGCGGTCCATTCTCTATGACTACCAATGCATGGTTTGTTGTTAAAATTTATTTTTTTATTTTTATTTCTTTAATAAAGATGTAAAATTCTACATAAAGTAATGATGAAAAGATCGTTTTATAAAAGTCAAGTTATTTTATTTGGGAGTGGTATAATATACATAATATATATTTACAAGGCGAAATATGTCACTCACATGAAATAAATGAAACGGACGTTGTTATCCATTTAAAACGATTTTAACATGATATCATAATATAATTCATGTTGAACTTCCACAGCGAGCTTTCAGATAAGCTTTACATTTCTTAACACATACGAGAGAAGCATTTTATTTTATGAAACCTCTTAGAAGTTGTATGTCTTGTTTAATAACAGCGTGGCGTTGTTAGAACAAGGTTTTTCAAGATAAAATGATTAATTTTGATATTAACATTGTTAAGGACTGGTAGCCGTACATCCCCGCAACAGACTTGATTCATTACAAACCTAACATGACACGATGGGTGGAGATTATGAGGGATCGATTGTGTTATTCTGGTACGCGGAATATAACGTACTCATCTTTGAATATATGAGGTGTTCCATATACGTTCATAATAATGCTTCCTTTGATAGGGAAGCAATATTATTATGAGAGATCTCGAAATCATCTATGACAGTAGGCTGACTTTTCGTGTAAATATCGAGAAGATATCTGGCATTGCACTGAGGATGTTGGGCTTAATCGTTCGAACCGGAAGGGTTTTCAGAGATCTTAATATGCTCAGAGTCCTATAATAACCGTGTCCATAACCGTGTCAGAGTCCTATAATAAATGTCTCTTGAGATAATAAACTGATTTGAATTTGAATTTGATTTGAATTTTTTTTTTTAAATTATAAAAATAAATATGTATTATGTATTTAATAAGAATGGTAAAGAAAGTCCATGCAAAAGATGTAAACGAAACTAAAAAAAATCAAATAAAAAAAGTCAGCTACGTGAGGAGCCGGTGAAAACGATGTATTCATATTAATCATCAGATCATTTCGCATGCATTCCTCATACATATGTTTCTAGACACCAGGACTTGTATTCATGCTCGCTGTCTGCAAGTAGGACAGCGTCATCCACATACAATAGACAGCTTACTGAAGCTCCAACCATTTTTGCACCTACAACCAACCCTTTTAGCTCTTTTATACACTTCCATATATAGATTAAATAACTTTAGGGACATAACGCAACCCCGTTTTTTCGTGGTGATGAGGTTCGCAATCCATCACACCGCGTCTCCCGCGGGGCGAAAAGAGAAGGATGGAGTGCCGCATCGGTTAAAGTGTGACAGTCCATTCTTTCTGCCTACCCTTTCGGGGAGACGGCGTGATGGTTAGTTAGTTTTTGACAATTTAATTGATATCAAAATGATATTAAATGTTGGCCACGTGAGGAGTCGGAGAAATCTACGTGTGTGCATAACACTATGTATGAATATTCAGAATGGAGAATTATGTCAAGAAAGAAGAGTGTGGCGGTCCATTCATTCTGCCTACCCCTTCAGAGAGATGGCGTGATGGTTTGTGAGGTTTTTTGAATAATTTAAAACACATTTGTTTAATTTTTACATCACTTTATTCACTCCATGTGGCTGGGGAACTTTGCTTTTAAACAAAATCCAAATTGGTTTTAATTTATTTTAATTTTTAGATAATCCATTGTTTTGGCGGAAACACTTTGATATTTCAACATTATAACTTTGTTTTTTTTATGTATACAAAAACTGGATTTTACCCATTGCGGATTAATCAATTTTAAGGATTAATAGTATCTCAATAGAGACGAAGATGTAAATTGTTTTTTTTTTTTGAGATACAATTAATCGTTAATAACAACATTATAACTGTTTAAATAAATAAATAAATAAGTCGGTAAATTGTGTGAAAATATAATAAATAATCAGATTTCTCCTTTTACTCCTTTCTTAAATACTTTGTATACATTTAATCTCCCAAGCTCCCATTCCCAACCAAATGCAAATTAATCATTTATTAATTTCTATATAAATTATATATTTTCAAATGAATGTTTTTTCTAAATTATATTATCATCATGTGTTATTATTATTTAATGTTATTTATTATTTTACTGTTAAATAATTGTTAGTACCTGCTTGTTAAATAATTGTTAGTACCAACTTGTTAAATAATTGTTAGTGCCTACTTGTTAAATAATTGTTAGTACCTACTTATAACAAATAGCACAACTTAATTCCTATATTTTGTATAGAATTTTAAATGCGTTTTTTATAAGTCTTTCTTTGTTAAGTTTTTGTTATATTTTTACATCTGAAGATGGAGGAATCCTCTGAAACATGTTGTTTATTTTGATATTTTTTTTATTATAAAAAGGTTTGAACAATGTTTTTTAATTTTCAAAATTAATGTTAATGCCTTAACTTTCAATAAGTTGAATAAAAAATTGTACAAATCACAATTGATTTTATTTTGTCGCGACAGCTGTTTCGCTAACCGAGGTCAGCATCGTCAGGTCTTACGATCGATGAAGACACAACCTGACCACACCCTGACTATGCTAATATCGGTTAGCGAAACAGCTGTCGCGGCGAAATATAATCAATTAGTTTAGCGGTTTTAGTTGAATGGGGTTTTGATTGAAATCCAAGTAAAACCTCTAAACAATCGTGTTTACTATTATAAATTAATAATGGAGTTTTACAAAATTAATACCTCAACCACCAACAATCGATTGTGATATTTATAACAAAGATTTTTATTTTAACTGCTAATTATTTTTTTAAATGCCACACCACGCATATTTTTTATTATTTTTATTTGATTCCAATTATTAATAGGAATGAAAAGTCTATTTTCTAGAAGTTTTATTATAGTTTATAGGAATAATTCGTTTCGTATTTCTAAGGCATTATCAAATATTCGTTTTTATTTGTTAATATGGAGTTTTATACCGTTGTTCAAAAAGCAATAAATTAGATTAAAATAGTATTTTTTATCAGTTATGAATTTTCTTTTCTCGGATTGTTTTGAAGATTTTATATACCAGAAGAATGATATAATCTTAATAAAAACAAAAACCTATCCAAAAAAGCTAAAATAGCAGTGCACAATGGTGTTCTTGTACCGACCGGTGTATGGAAGCGAAGCATGAACTGGCAAAAGAAGGATGAAAGTAAAATAAATGCAGTAGAATTGAGATCTCTTAGACAAATGTGTAAATACTATGTGTATGATAGAGTGTCGAATGAAAATATATGAAGTGAATTAGGTGCAAATGATGGTGTTATGAACGAAATAATGAAAGGGTTTGGACACATGGAAAGAATGAATGAAGGAAGAATGGTAAAAAAAATATATGTTAACGATAAAAATGGAAATAGAAATAGAGAAAAACCGAGGAAAACGTGGCACCATCAAAAAAATCAAATATTGAATGTCGGCCACGTGAAGAGTCAGAAAAATCGACGCGCGTGCGTGACACGATGTTGAGCAAGTGAGAGAAATATGTCAGGAAAGAAAAGTGTGGCAGTCCATTCTTTGTGCCTATCCTTTTCGGGGAGACGGCGTTATGGTTAGTTAGTTAGTTAGTTATTTATAAATATGAAAAGTAGACAAAATTATGTTTAAATTCTTCAAAAAATTTCGCCATTATGGAAACCATGTAATAAATCAAAAAAAAATGTTATAGTATATATCTAGTTAATATCTTGGACATGACGATGTGATGGTAGTTTTATTAGCATGACCGGTTTCAATAAATAATAATTTTCATCGGTATAGTAAAAGGAATATTTAGATTATTTTATGCTTCTTCAATACATTCTTTGTGAATATTTGAATATCTATATAAAATTCCATTCCTGTGAAATAAGACGAAAAGTTTTTTAGTAAAATTAATATTTCAATAACCTTAACCAGACTGAAATCGAAAGCTCTCAGATATGCTAATATTTAATCCTGAAACATGTTTTTAGGAAACATATTAAAACTTGTCCTGAACGTGTTACAGACGGGAGTAAAATTATAAAAGTGAGAGCTTAAATAAAAAATTTGAAGCAAGCTAAAAACTGAATGTACGGAATTTTTTATTCATGGTACTTCGTATTATTCATAATTTATTTAAAAATTTAGAGTATCAAAATTATAGATGACATGACAAAGAGCATGGTTACATCAAGGCAACCAGTACAATGCAAGCTTGCATTAGATAATAAAATAATAGAACAAGTGATACATTTCAAGTACTTAGGTGTTGATGCATCGAGCAGCAGTGACCTTTACGGAGAAGTTAGTGAATTAATAAACAGGGCCGCCGTGTGGCTGGTTGCTTGACGTATGCTGTTTGGAAAAATAAAAGTATGCTAAAGGAGAGCAAAATTCGAATCTACAAGACATGCGTAGGTACGTCCTATAATGATATGGAATAGAAACGAAAGCTGACATCATCAGAACAAAAAGTCTCCTAAGAACCACAGAAATGAAGACTCCGATCCGTTGCGGGAACGACACTCCGAGACAGAATAAGAAATTCTGAAATAAGAAAGATCTGCAATGTAGAAGATGTCGTGCGATGGAAAAGACTCAGAAGACTCTACAAGAGAGATCACGTGGAAAGAGCATGTTCTGAAAGAGTGATAAATATAGCCGCAAATAAATTACCAACAAGAATTCGACCTGCAGGAAGACTACCTAAAATATGGCGAGACAGTTGGACATCTGCATCCCAGGAACAGGATACATTTAGCATTTTGTTTACTTATTATATTGACCTGATGAAGCTTGGATCCAAGCGAAGTTAGTTGTCATCAATTATTTGTAATAACCTAACCGTGTTTCAATGAAGGGTGTTTTATTATTTTATAATTTTAAGTTTAAAATATCTAACCACAGAATAAGTGCTTCTTACGAAACATTAAAAAATTAAGAATAAAATTAATTTATTAATCTCGTTTATTTGTAAGGTGTGTGTATGTTTTTTCTTCTTCTTCTCCTTCTTCTTCTTTTGATAGATCTGACGATCTGTGACACAGAAATCATATCTCGTCGGATGATGAGATCCAGCTGTCCCTCCATCTCTTAGGCGGTCTTCCAGGTGGGCGGTGTCCGGAAGGGATTTCATAGGCGGCTGTATACGCGAGTCTGTCACCATTCATTCGGGCTACATGGTCCCTCCAGTATCTTCTTCTGGATCTACTCCACTGAACGATATCCTCTATTTCGCAGGTTTTCCTTATGTCTGCGTTGCGGACACGATCTCGGAGGGTTTTTCCAGTAATTGATCTTAGGACCTTCATCTCCGATGTTCTAAGTAGTCCCTTGGTTCGCACAGTGTCAGCCCGCGTCTCTACAGCGTACGTCATGATGGGTCGCACGCATGTTTTGTATATTCTGATCTTGCTGTCGATACGCATGTGCTTGTTTTTCCAGACTAGATTCTTCAGGCATCCTGACACGGCAGAGGCTTTACTGACTTGTTCACGTACTTCGGTATAAAGGTCACTTTGGCTGCAGATCTCCACTCCCAAATACCTGAAACTCATCACCTGCTCCACAGGTATATCATCAACAGTCAGTTTACATCTTGCAGGTTGCCTAGATATAGTGAGACTTTTTGTTTTGTTGACTGATATAGCCATATTTAGCCTTTGGGATACTGTGTGGAATTTGTACAACATTCTTTGCAGGTCATCTTCAGACTCTGCTATTAATGCGGCATCGTCCGCATAGCAAATGACATTCACAGTTTTACTGCCCATTTTATAACCTAGTCCCAGGCCAGCTACCTCTTCTATAATTTCGTCCATAATAAGATTGAACAGAAAGGGGCTCAAACTATCTCCCTGTCTTATACCATTGCTTGTAGGAATTTCCCTAGACAGTTCATTGTCAACCTTAATTTTCGTTTTGCAATTGGTATATAGATCTTGGACAGTCTTTATCAATGTATTGGATATTCCTCCTTCCTGTAATTTTCTTACAATATCTCTTAACAACACCCTGTCAAATGCCTTAGTCAGATCGACAAAACATATATAGGCTACTTTATTATATTCAATTGCTTTCTCTTTCAGTTGCCTCAGAATGAAAATTGCATCTGTTGTGGAGCGATTTCGTCGAAAATCCTGCTGTTCTTCCCTATTTGTTATCTTTTGCTCAAGTTTCGTTTTCAGAATACTTGTAAATAGCGTATGTTTTTTAATATCATGTATTATTTCAGGAAGACCATCTACAAGATGGCAAAACAGACGGACATCTATATCCCAGCAATTGACACCCCTAGAAAAATAGGACACAGTCCTAAATAAACCTGAAGAAATTGAAGATGAATTACAATATGATTTATTTCATTCCTGATTATCGTTGGAACTGCGTGTACTTAAGTGTTTCGCGAGTACTGTATATGTGTAGGAATAAGCAAAAAATATGGGTGGAGACTGAGGGACAGTCATAAGAAGCGGCCTTGGGTGGGGGCCGGTTGGTCCTGGGTACGAAGCCGTTTGGGGTAAAGGGGTCCTGGTTTTGGGCCAATGGTTTTATGTGGGAACCGATGTGGCAATGGGATAAGGTACAGAATAGCGTAATGATGGTGATAAGGGAGGGTGTGGGTAATGAGGATGTTGAAGTAAATAAGCGGGTCAGCTTAATAGCAGCGGCGGAGCAGGATGAGACGGTTTCAATGGAACCAGAATAAGCAATGGACCAAGACGTACGAGTAGCATGCGTATCAAAGGTCAGGAGGAAGGTAGCAACGGTAGAATGGGTCAGCGATTGCGATGGTAGGGAACTGTGATGGAGGCACGAGAGGCGAATACCCTTTTGAGGGAGATATTGGTATTTTAGCTAGCTGGCTTGGGAAAAGGCTTGACGAGCGAAACACAAATAAAACGTACACCGTGTGATATTTCTTCCTTTTTCATGCACCATATCAACAATGAACCACATACGGCTGTGCATATACATGTGTATTGAACTTTTTAGAAATCATCTCAAATTCCGAAAGTACTAAAACAATGGCGCAAATGCATTTTTTGTGAAATTTCAAATGACAGTATGCACGTGGACACCATTTTGTATTTCAACAGTGATTATGTTATCCTACTGCCAATGTTTGTGCCGGTAGGTAGACATATTTTCTTATATTGTAGTTCACCTGAGGGAGGCGTTCATTAGTGTGTGTCTCAAACTATGTATTAATAATATTATGTTTCATTAATGTATTGGTATGTAGTTATGTGTACTTCTAACATGTTTAGATACATAAATAAAATGTCTTATCGTGTTATTGACAAAAATATTAGGTATATTTTTAAATCCAATTTTATTATGTAAAAGGGTATATTGTAGAAAATTGCATTTTTGCAATAACTCTTGAATTTTAATATAAAGGACATATTTTCAAACCGAACATACAAAAAAAAAGCCACCAGAAACAAAATTCCTCCATTCAGTTTCGCCCCCAAGGGCAGTACGTAAATATTTAAACATAAGAAAATAGCTTTTCTAAATATTTTGCCCAAATTTAATTAAATTTAAAAAAAAAATGAGCACAGTAGCGACATATGCAATTTTTATTACGGGATTTAACTATGATGAACATTTTGGCTTAGGATATTTAATTAAAATCCCATAACAATTAATATCATCATTAATAATTATGAATGAAAATGTATGTTCTTTTTATTTCAAGATTTATTTATATTCCCTTCGAGACAACATGATTGCATCGGCTGTATATACCATGTGTTTGTGTTTATAAGTGCGGGACATAGAAGAGGAAAAAAGAGAAGCTTAAATGTGGCCCGGGGTATCTTTGAATTTTGTAAATTAAATAACAAATAATGTCAGTCCCGAACGAACGGGGGGCGGGCCTAGGAAGTGAATTAGCAAGGCTGACGAAAGGGCATCGCTGCACCCTATAATAGCCTTGGATAAGCAGTGGGTACTCCCATTTATAATTTATGGGAATTACATGTTCCGCCTGACAAATGAAAATATTTGATAACGCCTTAGATGGAAAACAGTTGTTTTAGATTCGTATTAATTATAAAAATATTAATAATTAGACTAATATTGTTATTAGAAATTTCATGGAAGAAGTTCATTTTAAATTATGAATATAAAATAAAAAAAATTTAAATGTATATTTAGTTTAAATCCACTAATGTTTGTGTCTTAGACCGGTTTCGGCAGCACGCCGCCATCTTCCGGTCAGACCAGAAGATGGCAACGAGCTGCCGAAACCGGTCAAAGAATCATACAGTAGTAGATTTTAACTGAATATACATTAAAAAAAATACATTTTTTATTTTATTTTCATTGTTTATATTGTTGGTTCAGTAATGATTATGACTCCTCGTTCTACCATACTAATTGATCACGTATACATTTGCCCTGCTGTTTCTTATACCTCTCCTCTCCCTCCTATTGGTTTATATATTGTGATGTTCTTTGATTTTTATTTACTTTGTTTTGTAACTCTGCCGAAGCACCGGCTAGTTTTTACGAAAAATAAAGTGGTGCTTAAACTAGTTAAAGTGTTTTCTAGTATTTTTTATTAAAATCATGTTAGATATTAAGCATTTATTCCGTTAATTAAAATCTCAGATGTACTCATGTTACTAGGCAATAAACAACGAATGAGTAAATTCATGTACGAGTAAACAGAATTGTCTGATATTAAAATAGAGTTATAATTAGCCGCTATCTACAGGGTATTATGAACAGAGGCTGTTTGTTTTGTTTCAGATAGAGAGTACACGAATCTTCCGTGTTTCCGCGATATTTGGATGAAAAACACGTTATACGGTCTATTTTGAACGCTGAGGGTAAAAACAACCCTTCATTTTTTATGTATAATATATTGCTATTTAAAGTATTTGTAATATTTAAAACAGTTTGTTATATTGAACAATGATTTTAAGGCTTTGTATATAACACGAAATTTATTAATAAATAAAATTAAAAATCAAACAAATTTCGGACACAGAACTTATTATAATTTATGCAAGAATAATACCTGGACCCCAATAAAAACTTAAAAATATTATTTTTGATTTATTAAAAATACAAAATGCATAATGGTTCGAAACAAAATCATTTTATTACTGTTAAAATTGACAACACTGTTAAATTATTGCAATTTATTTTTATTCACTGAGAGTGTCGCGACAGCTGTTTAGCCAACCGATGTTGCCATTATCAGGTGTTCCAATAAACTTGGAGTTTATTGTAACACCTGATGATGCAAACATCGGTTGGCAAAACAGCTGTAGCGACACTCAGTGAATAAAAAAAATAGTTATATTACAACAATGTTTTAAATTTTAACAGTCAATGTCGAAGTATCATAGTGTTTCGGCCAAAACAATGGACTATTTCAAATCATTTTAATATATGTCAAAACTGACCATATATTGGTATTGGAGGTATCGGAAACAGCTGTCGTAAAGTAAAATAAATACTATTTGTGATATAAAACAAAGTTTTTGAATTAACAGTTATAAAATGTTAAAATATCATAGTGTTTCGGCCAAAACAACGGACTATTTATATTGTATATACAAAATACTGATGATGGGCCTTTGTGTCTGAAACACATTCGTTTTTTAAGTTTATTTTTTGATGAATTTCGTGATGAGATACAAAGCTTAAAAAAACATTGTGAAATGAATCCGCATCACAAAGTTATGGCGAATATAGAAAAAAAAATTACATAAAAAATCATCATAAAAAAATTATAAATTATGGTAATTTGTATAAGATTTCTGTTACATTATAATAAAGAAGAAACATTATTGATAATGTGTTTTAACTTCTATATATCAACAACAATTTAAATAGACATTCATGTCAAAGAAAGCCGAAACGTAAGATTTACTTAAAATATGATAAAACTTATAGAAAACGGACGTCTTCAATCGTATGATAATTTATATTAGGTTGTTATTTCTTAGCAATATAATGATTCGTTTTCTTTTAAATATTTTGAATAAAAGATGTTTTTAAAATTCGAAAATCAACCTGAGGGTTTGAATTAATTTCGCTAATGAACAGCACCATAACATACAATCACTGAAAATTATACATCCCCAAATGTATTAAAAACCGTTAATTTTATTTCATTTATGACGTTAATAGGATATTTTGAATTTCGAAGGATATCATTACGAAATGTTATTAGTTTTAAAACGCGAAATGGGGTTACTATTTGACCTAGGCTTAATGGAAAAAGGCGTAACTTTTTAATTAAAAACAACTTTAAATTATTTTCACGTGTACATTTTTATACAAAAGTGTAATTTTAAAAGTTTTATTAGTAGGCAGAGAAAATGGACCGCCACATTACTCTATCATGAAACACCTCTTTAGTCCTCCACATTCATATTCGTACAACGAGTCATACACGCGCGTCGATTCTTCCGACTTCTTACATGACCAACCTTTAAAATTTGATTAATTTGGTCATGTCTACCTTGACTCCGTACTTCAGTTACATCGTTACGTATTCTTTCTTCATCCAAGCGCTTCATATGTCAGAACCAACAGCCTTCCTTTCATAATTTTGTTGATAATACTTTCTTCCGCTCTACTTCTTCTTCTTTCGGTGCAGTGTCAGGTCTCGCCAACGTTGGCGATCACTACAGCACAAGCATCTCTATCCTGCACCACTTGGAACAGGTTCTAAACTCTTGTTATTCCTGTCCACTCTTTGATGTTCTGCAGCCAGGACAGCTGCCTTCTACCAACTCCCGGACGTCCCTCCACTTTCCCCATTAATATCAGTTTTTTTCCCAAATATGAGACCTTTCTAATTTTCACACTTGAAAACAGATCTCTATTGACTCTGGCTTTCTGCAGTACGTCTGCATTACTGACTCTATCGGTCCACGGTATACGGAGCATTCTACGGTATATCCACATCTCCAACGCTTCCAACCGGTTCATTACATTCACTTTCAGAGTCTAGTCAAATCTCTACATTCATTTCTTATATCAGCATTTGAAATTCTGCCGTACGTCGTTCTACCATACGTACGTCTTAGGGACCTTATCTTTACCGCATTTATTCTGCTCTCATCCTTCTTCTGCTGGTTCCATGCTTCGCTTCCATACACAAGGGTTGAGACCAGAACTCAATTGTGAACGGCCGTTTTCTCTTTCATTGATAAATTCTTGTTTCCAATAACTTGTTTTTAAATAACATATCTTAAGTGTTTAAATGACTAATCTTGTAGACTGTGAACCTAATTTTCAAGTATTTGTATCAATTTTGTTTGCGAAATTTTCTGATGATAAATATTTGTACTCCGAGACGGAGGAAAACGTGGCACGATTAAATAAATCATATACGAGTATTAAATGTAGGTCACGTGAGAAGTCGAAGAAATCTACGTGCGTGCATGACACGATACACTGGGGAATTCCATAATGACGATTTTTATTAATTAACACATTGTTTTTTCCACTTTTGAGTAAAAGTGGTAAAAACTCAACTCAAAAGTGGAAAAAAGTGTTTTAATTCATAAAATTCGGTAAGAGAATATTTTGAATACAAGAGAGCGAAAGGAATTCTTCGACTCTCCGAAAGTATAATAATTCGAATAATTTGAAATGCGCACAAAGCGCATGCCCGTAAACGTTTTTGGGTTATTTTGAAATTTGTTCTAATTATTGTTGTATGACAGTAATGTTGAAAACAAAAGGAGAACAATTTGATATTGTTAATTGTTATTTTTTTGAGAAAGACAAAGATTAACATTCCAAGTGAAAACTTATTACTGATAACGATTGCACGGTGAACCAAGTTTTTAAATGGTTGAAAATATTAGCTTCGGTAAATATTTCACGAGTTGCAACTAGTTTTAGTACAATGTATTCAAATCCTTGGTGTCATAAAAAAAATCGTTTCCGTATACAGAGATTGTTGGCTTAGGTTGTTCAGCCATATAAAGACCCACCTTCGTAAATGGAAGTATTCCTTAGACATGAAGAACAGCCAATGATGAGGACATATGGTGTATGGAAGTGAAGTAAATCTGAAATGAAAAAATGAAAAATATTAAAAGCTTTAGTCACAAGATATTGAGATAAATGCAATAAAATTATTTGATTTTTTTTTAATTAAAACACAGTTTTATTAACCTTTGAAAAGTATGAAAAATAAACTTGAGTTGGAATAAAACAGTGTTTTAATCAAAAACATTTAATTCCATAGTTTTAATGCCTTAGTCGAAATAAAATGAGTATTTTTTTTATTATTAATAAAAATACTGACACCAAAGAATTAAATCAATGGTATTCTTCTCGGTTTAGGTCGTATGATCTGTTTGTGACGGTGGGCTGTCTTGGAATGATGATGTTTTCCATCTCTCCATCTCTTTGGCGGCCTTCCTGGTAATTTCTTGCTGCTTGGGTTTTCATCTTTAACAATTTTTACCATTCTTGTATTCTCCCTACAGTCCACGTGGTCTCTCCAAAAGCGCCTTCTGCTTCTTCCTCTTCTATCTTATTATGTTGTCAACACCACAGACAGACTTTATCGTTTCATTTCTGATCCGATCTTTGAGGGTTTTGCCTGCGATGGAGCGTAGGGTTCGCATATCTGCTACTCTAAGAAGGTTCTTAGTTCTATTGGTATCGGATCTATTCCATATATCATGATGGAGCGAACGCACGCCTTATTTATCTTGGTATTAGAATTTATTTAACAATCTTCAATATGAGCAGAAAAAACTAATTATTATACAGAAGGAATCTGGTCGCGTTCAGGATTGAACCCATTTCCCCTGGATCAGGAGCCAAGCATTCTGTCCCATAGACCACCAGCCTATTGTTAAATGCTTTTTTATCTTAGTATTATACTGCCCTCACTATACTGACTACTAGTAATTATACTGCCCTGATGAAGCTCGATTCCAAGCAAACCTAGTTGGTATTAATTATAATAACCATACCGTGGTTAAATACAAAGTTAGTTGTATCTCAATAGAGACGAAGATGTAATTTTTTTCGGAAACAGAATATGGTAGTCTAAGCGTTTACAGGACGTATGACTTGTCATTGGTTGGGTTAAGCGATCACTTTATGTTAACAACAATCCCCATTCCGCCCTTCTTACGACACCACGTCTGACAATTTTTTTTTGGAACTTGTATATATGCTACTATTTTTTTTTAATAACTTCACTGTTTGTATGTCAATCTACACTAGCACCATCAATTAAGATAATTTGTAAGCATTTAAATTTAAATTTACATCTTCGTCTATATTGAGATACAATTAATCCTTAAAAATGATTAACCCGCAATGGGTTAAAATCCAGTACTTGTCTACAAGTATTTTTATACATTCAAAAAAACAAATTGTATATATACGAAGAGTTTTATTAATTTATATCTATGAGTTTAAAATGCTATAATATAATGGTATATTATAGTAAAATTGCAGAAAAAACAATTCTTAGATATCACTTTATGACACCACGTATCCGCAATACTTCGAGCAGTAAAGCGGGGTAAGTTGTGCATGTGAAGTCAATGTTTAACTTTGAGCTGTCCTAGGGGTGAACTCGGTAACCGGGGTAACTTTGCGCCTGACAGATGTTAATTTCCCACCAGAATCCGACTGATGTTTCCTTGAATCCACCAAATCCGAGATACGTTCACTGGAGCAGCGTTGTTGTTGAAATGCATGCATGTTTTGTAACCGTGAAATGGCTGTCTCCGACAAGGATGTTGAAAATTTGGTCCTCCACGCTTAATCCTATTAAATGAAATATGCAAATCTCTGTTTAATTTATGCGTAGATCTTGTAAATATATAATTATACCTCATATGAGCCTAAACGTGATTAATCGTTGTTGTTCTTATATAATATTAACATTTTTTATTTAAGTTTCTTCGTAGAAGTTCGTTGTGAATAACGAGAATAAAGTTATATAGGGTTTCTTGAACAATGTATTAAAACTCCATATTAATTTATTAATACGAATAAAAACGTCTGAATTCTAGAAGCAAAATTATTTAATTTTAATTGTTAAAATTTATAACTTCTTCTTCTTCTTTTTCTTTTAATAGATCTGACGATCTGTGTCACAGAAATCATATCTCGTCGGATGATGAGATCCAGCTGTCCCTCCATCTCTTAGGCGGTCTTCCAGGTGGGCGGTGTCCGGAAGGGATTTCATAAGCGGCTGTATATGCGAGTCTGTCACCATCCATTCGGGATACATGGTCCCTCCAGTATCTTCTTCTAATAAAATTTATAAAATTTATAACAGTGTTATAAAATAAAATTTATGACACTGTTATAATTTCACAATTTATTTTTAATTAACTTTGAGTGTCGCGACAGCTGATTCGCCAACAGATGTTGGCATCATCAGTTGTTACAATAAACACCTGATGATGCCAACATCGGTTGGAAAAACAGCTGTCGCGATACTCTCAGTGAATAAAAATAAACTGTGGTATTATACAGTGTTATAAATATTAACAGTAATAATTTTGAAGTATCATAGTATTTCGGCCAAAACAATGGACTATTTAATTATTTAATTAACACATCAGACACCCGGGCCTGTTTATTACTATCGCAGAGGGAATGGTCGAGGGCAGGAATTGCAGAGGTCGCCCAAGGGACGACCTCTGCAATTCCAGGGACAATGTGATAAGAGACATGCGCTGTGGCAGCTACACAGAGATGAATAGACTGAGGCATGAGGAAGACGAAGAGGAAAAAAGGAAGAAGAGGAAGATGGAGAAGAAAAAGAAAAAGAGAAAAGAGAGGAAAAATAGGTACAAGAGGAAGAAGAGGTAGAAAAGGTAGAAAAGTAAGAAGAGGTAGAAGTAGAGGTAGACGAGGCTCAAGAGGAAGAAGGGTTAGAAGAGGAAGAAGGGTTAGAAGAGGAAGAAAAAGAGAAGGAAGAGGAGGATAAATTAGACGAAGAAGTAGTAGAAGAAGAAAAAAGGCTCGCTGGATGGCTGAACTTCATCATCCCAAGACACCTCACCATTATAAACCGGTCATACGACCTCAACTAAGTAGAAGAAGAAGAATATGAAGATTTAAAAAAAGTGTGAAGTACTTTCGAATGGAAAAATGTTACGCTCTCTTCCATCTGCCTGCTCTTTAGGAGAATATGCGTGATGTTAATTTAGTTTTGAATGGGAAACAAAAACTGTAAATACAAAGAGATTAATATCGAATGTACGCGTTCACTAAAAAGGTCTGAATTAAAGGGTCTTAGTAAAACGTCATTAATTTAACAAAATATCACTCGACTACTGAGTAATTTGAATGGCCTAAAAGAAAAATTTGTTCCACACAACTCATTCGTAATACTGAGCATTAAAATAATTAATGTTTTGAATGTAATTATATTAATAAATTTATCGTGGCAACTAATAATAAAAGAAAAATCATAAATTCCATACCCACTGTTTCAAATATATACTCGTAAAATTATGAGCCGTGCAATATAAATAATTAACGTCGTTAAAAAACTTTAAGGATTGGATATTCTAGAATATTTTTCGATTTTAAAAATGTAGAAAATTGGTTCAGATTTTGAAAATTTGGCTTGGTTCATGTGGTGCTCCCATAAATTTGGAGATATTTCGTGTAAAAGTGAATTAGATTGTTGCCGCACTTTATAAAATTTAGTTTTGACACGAAATACTTTGTACTGTTTTGATGTTAAAATTATACAAGTTTTTTGTTTATATAAAGAATAAACAGGTGTAAAAAAATAAAAATAAATTTTGTTCCAATGACAATTTGAATAATTTCTTCAATATTAATTTAAAGGTCTTGCTGGTGTTTTTTTAAAGTGCCTTATTACTGCTGATTTAAAAAAAAAACTGTGTATACGTGGAACATAAATTAAATAGACAATATGTGCACCATCTAAAAACACCATTTTGTGTTACATTATTTTTATTTTGTTATTTTATTTTATATCATTGTATTTTACATTATTAATTTGTTTAAGATGTATTTTGTGGATGTTTGACTATCGAAGTGTGCGCGGGAGATGCCTTTTGGTGGCGATGAGGTTCGCAACCCATCACACAGCGTCTCTCGCGGGGCGAAAAGAGAAGGATGGAGTGCCGCATCGGTTAAAGTGTGACAGTCCATTCTTTCTGCAAACCCTTTTGGGGAGACGGCGTGATGGTTAGTTAGTTAATTAGTTAGAAAATTTGGAAAAAATTATCAGAATAATCGTATTCATTGTCTTCAATTATACTATTCATTGTCTTTAAAATCCACAATATGGCAAGACAAAGACATGGCCATTAAGAGTAATATGATAATCTATAAAGGATGCGTAAGACCAATAATAACATATGGCGTCGAAGCAAGGGTAGACAGAGTAAGTACCAAACAAGTTTTGAAGACTTCCGTTAGAAAACACCGAGGACAATAGCAGGCAAGACACTGAGAGATCGCGTGAGGAACCCCAAAATAAGATAGATATGTGAGGTTGACGGAGCAGACGGCGAAAAAGGGACTGATACGGCCATGTTCAAAGAATGGACCCCACCAGACTCCCCTATATTGCATTGCATAATCAGCCTCATGGGACTCGTCCTCGTGGAAGACCTCCTAAAAGATGGAAGATGGAAGGACAGCTGGAAATCTACCTCACAGGAGGAGCAACACTCTGGAAAACAGAACACATAGGTCTACAACAAGGAAGAAGAAGAAGAATACAATTTTCGCATCTTCTTCTTCTTCTTCTTCCTCTTGGTTTAAGTCGTATGACCTGTTTATGATGGTGAGCTGTCCTGTGATGATGATGTTCAGCCATCTATTCGTGGCCTTCCTGGTCATCAAGAATCTCTTGCTGCTTAAGTTTTCATCTTTAACAATTTTTGCTATTCTTGTACTCTACATGCGGTCTACGTGGTCTCTCTAAAAGCGCCTTCTGCTTTTTTTCCACCCTATTATGTCCTCAACACCACAGACAGACCTTAGTGCATGAACTGGCAATAAAAAGGTGAAAATATAAACAATAATGGTTATGAAAAGTTATTGTTCATGACCCTTTGTATAATGTAGTGACGACTGAAAGATTCCCAAGAGAAGCAATCCTGATTTCAGGAACAGACCAAAGGTCTATAAGGAGAAGAAGAAGAAGAAGAAGACTTTTTTATTAGTTTTACACAACTTAATTTTGTTACAAACAACCGGTTTCGCTCCAGCCGGAGGTCTTAGTCAGGGTTACAAAAGACAATTTAATTTATTAAATAAATTTATTTAAAAAAATGCCACACCATTAATAAAGGGATTCATACGAAATTATAATTTACTGTTTGTCTGTAACAAAAATAATTTCTTCTTCTTCTTCTTCTTATCTTTTATGTAAATCTTGTGATGTGTTAAGATAAGATTTCAAATTTCGTTCTATGATGAAGACGTTCAGACGACTTTATGGTACTGACAAATATTTATTTGATTTTTTTGTAAAAACTTTCTACCACAGATTAAGCATCGTATTCGAATTATAAATGTATAAAATATTATATTTTGTTACCAAACACGCACTACAGTAAAACAATTTTTTTTATAACAAACTGTGGCTAATTCAGAAAGCTCCTTTCACGTCTACACCCTTCAATTGCGATTTTATCCCATGGCCAATTTGGCACGATAGCTTTAGCAATACAATGTTTCAAAAGATTACTCAAGATTCGTTCCATGTTCTACAAGCAGAAACAATGTGGGTTTTTCAACAACTTCCACTCTTTCGTGTAAGGAAAGTGATCGCCGTAGATACGTTTCACGTTCCGTGACCCCTGATTGACGCAAACGTAAAATGAGACCGTAAGAACGCACGTGACTTGTTTGTATTCCGTATACAAAGTGACATCTATCATGACAAATTATTACTTAACAGGCGATCGAAAAGAATTGAAGAATGTGTGTCGTTTAATTAAAGAAAAGTACGTAGTTTTCTTTTGTTTTATTTCAAAACAAATTTTGACAAAAGAACCATTCAAAACACATATTGAACTTTGCAATTTGTATATGTATAAATTCTTCTTCTTCTTCTTTTTGTCCTGTCACACCTCCATGGTGCATAGGGCCTCAAGGAACCTTCTCCACCCGACTCTATCGCATGCCTGATGCCTAACATCATCCCAAGTGAGGCCTGCTCCTTTAACCTCGTCCTGCAGGGCTCTTCTCCGGGTGGCTCTAGGTCTGCCTCGCTTTCTCTTTTCCCCCATAGGGGACCAGTCTAGTGCGCCCTGAGCGATGCAGGCTGGGTTCCGTGTACAATTACGGTACAAAATGCATTCTTAAAATATACATATAGTAATATATAAGGAAGCGAAGCGTGAAAGTAGCAAAATAAGGGTGAAATTAAAATAAATGCAGTAGAAATTAAATTTCTTAGACGAGTATGTGGAAAATCTAGGTGTGTGTCGAATGAAAATATAAGATGTGAATGCGGTGCGAATGAAAGTGTTATGAACGAAATGAAAGGAACATTAAAATGCTTTGGAAACATGGAAATAATGAATAAAGAAAGAATGACGAAAAATTACCCTTACTGTTAATAACGTAAATGGTACTAGAAACAAAGGAAGATCTAGGAAAACATGACACGACCAAAAAAATCAAATATTGAATATCGGCCACGTGAGGAGTCGGAGAAATCGACGTGCGTCACGTCAGAAATTTTGAATCAAAACCTCTTCTGGCTTACAAAGGTTCAGCTCTTGTGGCTATTCTTCTTACGTCTGATGAGACCTGTGTTGGAAGGTGATTTGGTGGTTGTTGGTTTATGCCAGGGCATGATTACATAGATTTGGGAATTTTGTTTCAAATTTTCTTACGCAAGCCGGGCTTCGGGGCTTCTGTGGGAGTACCGCCATTGGTCATGACTGAGATGTGTTTATAAATTCTGTGCAGTTATAATATACCTTCTGTGATTGTGTAGACTAACTACAGCGAAGAAAACATGCACCTTTGGAATACATGTTCGTATGACTATCTATTTATATTAGACATTCAACATCCATAAAAAATCCAATGGGCTTGCCCTACTGGTTAACCCTAGGCACGCCACTGCATGCGTGCTTAACACGATGTATGAATGTTGAAGAATTTCCATTATTTCTGCCTACCCGTTCGCAAAGATGCGTGATGGTAAGTTAGTTAGTGATACATTTATGAATTAATAGAAAATGAGTCAAGGTTTTCCTATCTTAGCTTTTTTTAATAATAATTAAATAAAAACACATTTTTTTAATTACACTTTTTG
This sequence comes from Lepidostoma basale, assembly GCA_022606425.2. Lineage (NCBI taxonomy): Eukaryota > Metazoa > Arthropoda > Insecta > Trichoptera > Lepidostomatidae > Lepidostoma > Lepidostoma basale. Next base: position 270,550 of record JAHDVF020000854.1, on the reverse strand, counting down.
TCAAACTGGCCATCCTTGCCAATAAGTCTGGTTAAACGGTAAATTAAGACAAAAAGTGGAATCAGTCAATTATTATTTAAAACGAACTTCCATCATTAGATTAGATTATCTCTTCTAAATTTCAACTGACCAAATTATCTAACAAATATTAAGTAATGCATATTATTATTAATTTTAAACTTTTATCAATAAATTTGATTAATTAATGGCAAACAATGCAATATACATTTAAAGCTATTGTTTTACTTTTTATTTATTTATGTAATCGCTTAAGTCTTCGTCGTTTTCATGAAATCAGAGTTGAAAGATTCGATTGTATACAAACCCATTTGTCTTAGACAAAACAAATTGCGCATTTCAAATCTTCTAATCGAATATTTTTCGAAATGTTGCTATTCTATGGTTTTTGAAATCGCTTGGCTAATTCTCCTTAAAACTTTTTTTCGCCCTCGAGGTATTTTAAGAAAAATTTATTCATCAGTAAAAGAAGCAGAAAAACTTTTCATATCGTTGAAATGCTTTTGAAACTACGGAGTAATTTATTTATTCATACGAGAAACTTTGAAATTATGAAATTTTCATTTGGTTAAACATAACGTTGTTATTTGTTCTATCCTACCATTTCTATAGCATTTTAGAGTTAAAAAAATTACATTAACCTTTTTTTATAAACCACCAGCAAAACCAACAATGCTTTGCTGTTGTAATAATCGAGTATATGCATAAATAATACACACATTGATCAAATACAATTGAAGATTGATATTACATCATATATACGTCATTTAACAATGAAGTCCATTGATGATTTAATTTTTGCTTAAATACACGGGTACAAATGTTATGACGATTTACTGACAATTGGCGAATGTGGTTTGAACCGTTTTGAGCGCCATCTCTTAGTGACATACATTACACATAATTAAACACTAACGTTATAAAAAAAATTGACGCAGTAAAGACTGTAACGTCCTGATGTTTTAAGACATTTTGGCCTTTCACACTTGGTTCGTAAAGAAATCTGAAAAATTAAGTCGAGAATCCGTCAGAGTTTAGATCGAGACAAAAAAACGCACCCATTCAAATTGAAGGCTGATTATAATAAAGGTGCCAAATGGTTACATAAAGCAGAGAATAAAAGCAAAAAAATGTTTTTTGTTCCATATGTCATGTACCACGGGTAGTATCTTTAGGGTGACGTTTGAACTATACTATTGTATATTATTCTATCACTTTGCACCTTTTTGTTTATCACCAATTCGGATCAAAAACTCATTTTTGACATTTTTGATACTTGGCACCTTTGTAATGTCCAGTCCTCAATTATCCTGTTCTAGTGTAAATATTGATCGGCTATGTCAGATGCAGCCTTTATTCGAGTACTTATGTTAGTCACCAAGGGATGGCGCTCAAATCGGTTCAAATCACATTTTTCAATCGTCAGTAGATTGTCATAACATTGGTGCACGTGTATTTATGCAAAAATTAAAATCATGAATGGATTTCATTGTAAAATAACTTATGAGTTGAATGGCATATATGAGAGATAAGATAGAAAAAACATTTTAGTTTATTTAAATTCAGTGTATTTCGTTCCAATCATGCCATAAATAGTACTTATACTTATTTCAGGATTAAGCTGTTTATCGGCTATTGGATCTAACAGCGAGCCTTTCGTATTTACAAATAAAGTCTCCTGTAAATAGGGAAAGCGAGCAAAAATTTTATACGATACCTTCCCGGTTTTAATCGATACTTAACCCAACCTTTTTTCCAGTTATGGCGTGATGTCAAACAATACCTTTTATGACGTCACGCGATCGAATTGTTCCCCGAACATAAAAAGCTCATAAAACTACCCCTTTAAGCGTCGCTTAAATCGTGATCAATCACCTAACAGAATAAGGGTGTAAAATCTAATCAAATGTTTATTTGTTAAGTCATTTAGTCATGGACGCTTACGCCTGAGGTCACGGAATGTCAAATAAATTGTCGGAGAAACCCTTTGTGGCAAAAGGAGCCATTCTCTCGCCCAAATACCTGTTATTGTGACAATTAATCTCTGAGTTAATTTCTACGCCACTTAATCTGTTTAAACCTAAAGCATACGTATTTAAAAAATTTAAGAGATTTTCTAGCACACTAATGGGCAACTGAATATTATCAAATATATTAAACGTGGATATTTTATTATCTTAATAGCTTACTAACTAACCATCACAACGTTACTTCAAAGAGGTGGGATAAAGGGTTGACTGCCACTTTCTTAGTCCATGCAAGTTGATTTGATCAACATACTCTGTTTACCTAGGGTCTTTCTCAATTTCATATTTGATTCAATATATATTTCTCTCCTGAAATGTGCATCTTAGATCGATATAAAAATGTATTTTTCAAATAATCATATCTTGATGTAAATGCTGATCGACTGGGTCAGGTGCATTCCTAATAATCAATATGACTTTTTTTAATCTAGTTTTAATGAAATTGTTTTGGCCGAAACATTTATACCTTAACATTTTAAAATCTGTTAAATTAAATAACTTTGTTTTTTGTATCACAATTGTATTTTATTTTACGCGACAGCTGTTTCATCAACCTATGTTGACATCATCAGGTGTTAAAATAATATATCAAATGTCAAATTTAGGTACTAATCAGCTGTCGCGTAAAATAAAATACAATTGTGATACAAAAAAACAAAGGTTTTTTATTTAACAGTTTTTAAATTCTAGCTTTCACAAAGAAGCATTTCCTACAGTGCCCTAGAGATGATTATTATAAGTAAAAAAAAACTAGCAAACCATCACGCCGTCACAAGATTCATTTATCGTGTCATGCACGCACGCCGACATTCAATATTTGATTCATCTGATTGTGCCACGTTTTCCTCGGTTTTCCTCTATTTGTAGTTAGATTTTCATCAGTATCATATCTCATTTTTACCATTTTTTCTTCGTTAATTATTTGCATATGTCCAAAACATCTTAATGATCCTTTCATTATTTTGTTTAAAACACCTTTATTTGCACCGTATTAACTTATTTTATTTACTTCGACACTCTATTATACACAAATTTTTTTACACATTCGTCTCATAGATCTCATTTCTACTGCATTTATTCTGCTTTCATCATTCGTTTACCAATTCCGTGCTTATCCATACGTTAGGGTCGGTATGAGAACACCATCGTGCACTGCCATTTTAGGTTTTACTATATTTTTTAAATATTCTAATGTTTGGTTTTGTAAATTTCTATTTTTTTTTCCTTCATTTCTTCTATATTTGCCATAACTTTGTGTTGTAGATGTTTAATATATATTTTTTATATACTGAGTATACACCACTCACTTTATTAAAAAAAAAATTAAATACCATACATGTTTCGGACACAAGCCCTTCATCAGTGATATTATATAAGTACAAATATTTATATTATATTATTTGTTTTAGATTTATTTTGTGGATGTTGGAAGATCGAAGTGTGCGCGGGAGATGCCTATTGGTGGCGATGAGGTTCGCAACCCATCACAACCGCGTCTCCCGCGGGGCGAAAAGAGAAGGATGGAGTGCCGCATCAGTAAAAGTGTGACAGTCCATTCTTTTTGCCTACCCTTTCGGGGAGACGGCGTGATGGTTAGTTAGTTAGTTAGTTAGTTACAAATATTTAAAGATTATAAAAAAATGTGGTTAGTTTTGACAGATGTTAAAAAGAATTAAAAATAATTATTTAAAGTTCTTATTGGGATTCAAATATAAACTTTCAACAAAGTAAATAAATCAAATATTGGACATGACGTTAAATTTATTTGATTATTTATAATATTTTCTTAATTTTTAATTGCTTTTTTCATTTGTGAAATTTCGAGATAGTTCAAAGTTATGTTTCCATTATTAACATACAAAATTTCAACGCCGTCATTTTCATCAAATGAATGATCTCTTTCAATTTATATAATATCACTAATGAAGGGCTTGTTAGTTCGAGACGTGTTTGGTATTTAATTTTAATTTTTTTAATAAAGAGAGAGTTGTACACTAAGTACGAGTATATAATTTTTTTTTTAATTTCCATTAGATTATTCAGTTTTACTCGGTTCCATAACTGTATCTCCATCCAAGATATTTGTTGTTATATATACTATACGAGTTTGTATTTTACATAGTTACAAATTGAATGCGTATATTGTGTCTGGTATAGGACATTGTCCTACATTCCGCAATTTACATATTGGCCCAATAACGCAATTACGGAGGCGCTATGTCCCTGCGAGGGACATGCCAATCATATTGATCAGATAATGATGAAACGTCAGTAATTAGGAGCCTATTAGGTACTCACTTAGGTAGTCGGAGCCCGCAGGCTAACGCTGCAGATGAAAGCTTATTTATCATAAGGCTGTAAAGAAAATACTCTGAATATCCCCTGATAATATTGGAAATAGACAGCATGTTGAAAAATACATTTTCAAACCATTTTATAAATTTCAGCCATAATCAGTTTAAATTCCATTATACCCTTGTACTTTGTAACAAAATTTTAAATTACACAAAAATCAGTATTTAAAATTATAAAATTGTCCATATATTTTATAATATATAATAATTTTTGAGGAAAAAGATCATTAAGGTGGTTTGGACATATGGAAAGAATGAATGAAGAAAGAATGATAAAAAAATTATATGTTAATGATGTAAATGGAACCAGAAATAGAGGAAGCCCAAGGAAAACGTGGCACGATCAAATAAATCAAATATTGAATGTCGGCCATGTGAGGAGTCAGAAAAATCGACGCGCGTGCATGACACGATGTATGAATGTTGAGGAATCGAGAGAAATATGTCAGGAAAGAAAAGTGTGGCACTTGATTCTTTCTGCCTACCCCTTCGGGGAGACGTCTCTATTGAGATACAATTAATCCTTAAAAAAATATTAACCCTGCAATGGATTTAATCCAGTATTTGTCTACAAGTATTTGTATACATTCAAATTACAAATTATATAATTTTTGTATTGAATCTTGTCCATCATTCCGGATCTGTATGTTTATAAAGGACTCTCGATGCCAGCTAGCCTGGCGAAACCGGTCGGTATCGAACTTAAGACAATATGACGATGTAGTTCACTGTAATTTTTCATGAAAAAAAAAAACGATGTAATTAGTATATTCTAGGGTCAGCTTCTACTAAAAGATGGCAGCGAGGCATGTTCATTATAATTTGATTTAATTATAATATTGTTTGTATTGAATTAATTTATAATAAAAAGAGAACATTAAACACTGTATTTTACCTACCGGCCAACAGAACCAATCTGCCTCTGGTGATGCCGGTGGGAAGAGAAATTAGTCTGTCAAACGCGGTCTCCTCGGAGATCGACGTCTTTCATATTTGTGAAGGTACGTTCAGGGGACAAATACTCTTGACTTTAGAAATTATCTTGTCTTCCTGATGTCAAACCATCTATAATGTATTATTTATATTATTATTTGTATTATATTTTTTCTTCAGTGCATAAATTTTAACAGTCAAATGAAAGAGTGTTTGTTCTCAAAGGCGTTGGGGGAAAATTTAAGTAGTGGCTATAAAAATAATTCAATAGATTTTCCTTCAAAACGTATAAAAGCAGTTTTCACTGTATTATGTTGCATTTTTATAATATTTTACATGTATTCAATAGGTGCCTTAAACATTTTGCTGTTTGTAATATCTTTTGAATAAATAAACTGATTTGATTTGATTTGATATTCTAACTATTTTTCGTCCATTCTCTTTGCTTTCTCCTCCGAGGAAACGACGTGATGGTTATTTAGTTTTTTTTTTTAAATAATGTCTGAAATTAATTTACAAGGTCAAGCAATTTTTTTAACATTGTAAAAATTCTAATATATGACAATATGTGCACCATCTAAAAAGAACATTTTGTGTTAAATTATTTTTATTTTGTTATTTTATTTTATATCATTGTATTTTATACTATTTGGATGGATGGATGGAGTGCCACATCAGTAAAAGTGTGACAGTCCATTATTTCTGCCTACCCTTTCGGAGAGACGACGTGATGGTTAGTTAGTTAGTTAGTCAGTTAAAAATTCTTAAAAACTCAGTAAACATATATCTTCACGTATTCTAATATGGGAAAACAATTTATTGTAAGTTAAGGCATTAACACCGTGGAATTCCATTGTAATACACTTTGTAAATTGAAAAATATCGTAAAATAAAATAACAATGATTGTAGGTTTTCCGTTTGCTGGTTTTTCAACAGAGAAACGGAGTAAAATACAAGTATGCTTGAACCAAGCGCGCACCTTCAGAAGTTTTCCAATTTCTCGGACTTAGAACACAGTAAGCTGAATATTTTCCAAACGAGGGCAACATAGGGTCATTTTAATGCAAGTTCCTGTCTTGGAAAGGATCCAAAATAAAGAGAAATGGGTACAACTTTGCCACTGCGAATATTAACGTACATGGAATAATCTTGCGTTTCAATAAAATATTTTGAAACGCTTGAAATAATATTATATAACTTTATATCGGTTATCGGTTATTATTATTATATAACGTTATATCAGTAAGGTCAGAATATATAAAACCTGCGTAAGGCAGAATCCCACCAGAATCCCACACGCTGTGGCGCATCAGATTCCTGCCGGCTGCCGTCCCCCCGGAAGACCGCCGAAGAGATGGAGAGATAGCTGGGAGTCAACCTCCCAAGAGAAGCCAGCCTGATTTCAGGAACAGACCAAAGGTCTATAAGGAGAAGAAGAAGAAGAAGATGAAGTTATATCGATGTTGTTCATAAGGAATCCTGTTAGAAAATTCAACGCATTGTGTGATTCAAAATAAAAACTGGATTTTTTTAAACTGACTAACTAACTAACCATCATACCATTTCTCCGAAGAGGTAGGCAGAGATGGGGCACCACCAAACTGTTCTGTCCTGAGATACCTCTCTTGCTTCCTTTAAATTTATACATCGTAACATGCACGCTCGTCGATTTTCCGACTTCAAATGTACCCGCTTATACGTATTTGATTAATTTGGTCGTGCCATGGTTTCCTTGTTCTTCCACGCCATCTCTTTCCACTTTCATTGCTTGAATACATCGTATAAACAATTTCTCTGTCGTCCATTCGTTCCGTATATCCAAACCATATCCAGAACCCCTTTTATAATTTGTATTATGATGCAATCATCAGTCTTGCATTTCTTATTGTTTTTCCGCACATTCTTCTCAGTGATAACATTTCTACGGCATTTTATTTAGATACAACAAGGACTGTATAAATGGAATCTCTGAGAAAATAATAAATGATAGAATAACTAACGACGAAATAAAAAAAAGTAATGTAAGGGCAAATTATTGCATCCTAAACAAAATCGAAAAAAGATCACTTAGATGGTTTGGACATATGGAACGAATGGAAGAGAGAAGAATGGTTGAAAAGTTGTATACAATCAGTGACAATGGAAATAGAAGCCGAAAACGGTCAATGAAAACAGCATTCCCGAATTAAACTATCATTAAAAGGCAGTCTCATTCGAAGTCGGAAAAATCAACGAGCGTGCATGTTACAATATATGAACGTAGAGGAATCTCGAGAAGTATATCAGGAGAGAAAAGCGTAGCGGTCTATCCTTTTTGTCTTCACCTAAAGGGAAACGGTGTGATTGTTAGTTAGATCACAGACTATCTTCATTAGCGCCTCTTGAATTAACACTCAACAACAACAAACCATCACGCCGTTATTACGAAGGGCTAGGTAGAGAGAATGAATCGCTACACTATTCGATCCTAACACCTTTCAAGCTTCCTCCACATTCATACATCGTCATACATGCGAAAGGATTCTTTTGACTTCTAGCATGGCCGATCAGAAAAATTTGATTAATTTGGTCATGCCAAGTTTTTCTCGGTCCTCCACGACTCCGTACTCCATTCACACCGTTAACGTATATTTTATTAACCATTCTTCCTTCATTCATGCGTTCTATATGTCCAAACCAACGAAATGATCGTTTCAGAATTTTGTTTCTTATTCTTTCTTCCGCTCTACATTATTTCCTTAGATCAGTTATAGAAATTCTGTCGTCATTCGTTTTAATACACATCGTCTAAGGAATTTCATTTCCATCGCATTTATTTTGCTCTCGTCCTTCTTCTGCCAGTTCCACGCTTCAATTCCATACATCAGAGTTGGTACTAAAATCCCATAGTGACGCCTATTTTTGCTTTCATTGAAATATTTTTAACAGTTAAATTAAAAATCTTTGTTTTATGTATCACAATGGTGCTTTTATTTTTGCGACAGCTGTTTCGTCAATCTATGTTGACATCATCAGGTGTTACAATAATACGAGGATATCAAATGTAAAATTTTATTGATTTTTCGAACCTTTATGCAAATTTGACATTTAATATATTTTTGTAACACCTGATGATGTCAATATAGGTTGACAAAACAGCTGTCGCGAAAAATAAAAACATAATTGTGATACATTAAACATTTTTTTTTTTAATTTAACAGTTTATAATGCTTAAGTATCATAGTGTTTCGACCAAAAAACCGAAATATGTTTATTTCCACTAACAGTTTTTAAAGCTCCATTCACTCTGTTACCCGCACTAACCGTTCTTTTGACGTCACTATCCATCACTCTTGACTTAACTAAACGTGTAATAATTTAAATTAGTATTTTTGCAAAGACTTTTGATCCTGGCGTTCCTTAGATTCACATTATTTAAATTACGTATTTGGCAACGAATTTAACGCCCACTAAATTTATGTTAATTTCACCAACACATAGGGCTTAAAGATAATACAATTTCCTATGTTAATATACATTATGTTGTAAAAACCGAATCCCCTTATAATGTTTACGCATTCTATTAGTTAAAAACTTCCCTCAAAACATTTTCGTAAATTAACGCGTATTTATTTACACTCAAGCGTTACACACAGGCCTTAATTAAGGGTTGTCTCCACGGGGTTGGACCTCCAATCCACCCCAAAACACGAGAATCTAAAACTGACCCTCCTTCGGCCCGTTTTTCGATTTATTATTAATTTAACTACCCTCCTCGTGGGGTGAATCTGTAGCAAGGTGAGAAACGTTCTACCTGGATGGAGAATGGTAATTTAATATGCACCGGGTAGCGAGGGTTGAGCCTAGAACACGTGTGAGATACCTACTTAATTACATGAGTATGCTAACTTAATAAATATACTATTACGTATGTGGATACGAGACCTCTGTCTTTCCATAGAAATGCTAATTGGAAAGCAATTTATAAAGCATTAAAACTTATGAGCTTATTTCGAAAAAGATCTCTGTATACTTCCGTTATAATATAAACGAAACGCATATAAATTTTGTTGCTTATTATAAAGTACTTCAATGTTGAAAAATAATAATGAAAACAAAAAAAAAATACAGAAAATCTCTTTATATAGGGTGCGGCAGCATAACTTCCTTTTTTTTAACGCGCGCCATTTAGTCGGTTGATGTCGTATGGAGCGCTAGTGGTCTCTTTCGAGAGGCGAAACTATAAAACTTTGTCCCGATTAGTTGGCATCATGCGTTGGAACAGTGAGGAGCGTGCGTTTGCCGTTGAGGCCTACTTTTCGAACGGATGTATATTTAGGGTGCTTCCACTTGTGTTTAAGGACGACCGGCTTCGGCAGCTAACTGCCATCTTCTGGTGAAGCCGATACCGACACGCCACGATAAAAATAGCCTTGAATCTCACTGACTCGTTAACTCAAATGTTATAATAAAATCACCATCGGGGGTTGCCAAAGAAAGCACCTACCTACATAAAATTGATGCTTAATAAAAACGATCAATATGTTTCAGGATGTGTTTCCTACAGCATATAATTCTTTTTTACATAATACCGTTTTTACTACCATTTTATATATAATAGTACGAACGGATTCAATTTAAATATAGTATGAACGGAATCGGCATTAACTAAAAGTAACAAGACACCATCAAAACAAACAGAACGATTATTTGCTCAACGCAAACCGGTAACGTGTCGATATCGGTTGATTACTGTTCAGTGTAAATAAACCTTTAGACGAATGATAATAATAATAATATGCAAAATTATAAGGCGCCGTTTTTTGTGATGTAATCACTTCAAATGCGCATGTTTGATAAAACAATTTTTATTTATTACAAACAGAAATTCTACAATAAAATAATATATATAGCGAAAGCAATTATATTTTGTATAAAGTATCCATCTCACAACACTATCATCTCCTCATCTACCTTAACTTAGCATCTTGTGTTAGTCATTGCTGTTCTCATCAGCCTTAATAATTTAGGGGAGATGCGGAACTATAGTAGAATTTCTTATACATTTTTCCGGTCTTATAATAGTTATAAAAAAATGTGACATTATGGATTGTTTGGTTAAAAAAACAAAATTTGTTTTAGATCAGCATTCGGTTCATATATCAGATGCTTACTTAGTGAACATTTTAAACCATTTTTTTTTCGTATTAACAAGCTTAAGCAAATTTAGGCGTCGTACAAACATGTACCAGGCATGAAGAGATATTATTTCACCCTTAGGTGACCACGTTCGAATCGCTTGGGAACAATGCGCCCTGCTAAACCTTAGGGGCAGGTGTAATAAATAAATTTCTTCCGTATGCCGAGGACGCCCCTATAGGTGTGTCGATGATTTATAGTTCTTAAAAAGAGGGGTAGGTTCGTGAATAGAAACTACCCCTCTCCACTGAATCGAGAAAATTGCAGTCTTAGCGGGTGAGATCTGTATTTAGACATCTAAAAAATTAATAATATTTTTTTTTCGCGATGAGGTTGAAAAGAAAAATAACATATTTCTTTTGTACATATTATTATATATTTTTTTAAGAACGTTTTTTCATATGTAATTTCAGTATTTTTACTCTTTTAGAAATATCCATTGATTGAAATATGTTTTTCAAGTGCACAATTGTGTTCTGGTACCGACTCTTGATGTAAACTAAATTATAAATATAGGAAGAAAGAGAAAAATGTGGAACAATCAAATTAATCAAATATTAAATGTCGGCCACTTGAGGAGTCGGAGAAATCGACGTGCGTGATGACACAATGAATGAATGTTAAAACGAAAGAAGTATGTCAGGAAAGAAAAGTGTGTCAGTCCTTTCTTTCTGCCAACTCCTTCGAAGAGACGGCGTGATCGTTAGTTAGTTAGTTAGTTGAAATATAATATATGGTATCCTTATTTGAAACTATCACTGATAAATAATTACTTTCGCATGAAGCGTTTTATTTGTGGTGTGGCATTATTAAAAATAATTTAAATATTTTTTTTTGGCAGTTATGTATGGGCCAATGATGTGTTTTTCTTTGCTAGGGTATATGAAAATGACATATTGATGATAAAAAATATTTTGTCATTTTTGTATAGCGCGGTTTTTGGGAGTAGCTCACCATAGGAAGGTTAAATACTCGTATGTAACTATCCTAAAATATTAATAATAAAAAAACTCTTAGAAAATGAACGTTTTTATCAATGATAAACATTTCACATCAACAAAAGAAATACAGTTAATAATAGAAAGCATCTTTCTATGTTAGAAACTGGAAGAATCGACTGCGTGTATGACTCACTGTATGAATGTGGGAGAATCTAGAGAGGTGTGTCAGGATAGAGTAGTGTGGTGGTCCATTCTCTCTGCCTACCCCTACGGAGATTGGCGTGATGGTTTGTTGTTGTTATCTATCTAATTGTTGGATTCATAATGGTTTAAAAAATCATGCCAAACATCACCTTGAGTAAACTAACTAACTAACTAACCATCACGCCGTCTCCCCGAAGGGGTAGGCAGAAAGAATGGAATGCCACACTTTTCTTTCCTTACATATTTCTCTCGCTTCCTCATCATTCATACATCATGTCATGCACGCGCGTTGATTCCTCTGACTCCTCACATGGCCGACATTCAATATTTGATTTATTTGATCGTGCCACGATTTCCTCGGTCTTCCTCTATTTCTGGTTCCATTTACATCATTAACATATAATTTTTTTACCATTCTTTCTTCATTCATTCTTTCCATATGTGCACACCATCTTAATGATCCTTTCATTATTTTGTTCATGACACCATCATTCGCACCGCATTCACTTCTTATATTTTCAGTCGACACTATCATACACAGAGTATCCACACATTTTCTTGAGTAAAATAACTTTATCTATATATTTTATTGTAAAGTAAAAAATTGTCTTCAAGGAAACAATAATTTATCAATGAAAGTAAAAATGCCCGTTCACAATTGAGTTCTGGTTCGAATCCTTATGTTAACCATGCATGGAACTGAAAGAAGAAGGTTTAGAGCAGAAGAGATGCTGTAGAGATGAGATCTCTTAGACATGTGATTTGTAAAACGATGTATGGAAGATATAAATGCTGATGTCAGAAAGAAACGTATAACGTAATTTATTAAAATTAACAAAATTCTGATCGGACTGCATCGGTTAAGATATATGGATCGCATTGATGAAGAATGAATGAACCCTTTGAACGCTAAGGCATTAACACTGTTGAATTCCATAGTAATATACTTAGGAAATTGAAAATAACTTTGTTTAATCCATTAAATATTAAAGACGTATTAAAAAATACCACAAGTTTCGGAGAACACATCCATCTTCAGGTGTTAAAATATAATAAAAACTAAACAAAGAAAGACTTATATAAAATACGCATTTAAAATTCGATACAATAATTTAAATTTAAAAATTAACCTGGGCTATTTGTTTTAAGAAATAATAATTATTTTTTATCAGTAAGAACTAATAAATAATAATAAACAATAATAATACATGATGATAATATAAAAAATATGAAATTGTAGTTTAGAAAAAATAAACTTTTGAAAAGACAAACTTTATATAGAAATTAATAAATGATTAATTTGCATTTAATTGGGAATGGGAGCTTGGGAGATTAAATGTAAACAAAGTATTTAAGGAGAAATGAGTAAAAGGAAGAATCTGATTATTAATTAGGTTTTTACCCAATTTCACCGACTTGATGATTTCTAAATTTTCAAGTTTGTTTAATTTATTGCTATTGTTATCTGTGTAGATATTGTGTCATTTTTCCCTTTTATCGAAACTATGGTAAAATTCAGTACAATCCATGTAACATTTATTTTTGATGGTTCCATTAATTTTTAATCATTCGAGAATATAATTCGAATTCGTTATTTTATTCAGCAATAACAGAGCCGTATCCGTAATAAAATTACCCAATCGATTTTGAATGTGACGTTTTTTATTTACGAAAGCCGACCGCTTTAAAAATTATTCAAGCTCGGGACACGACCGGAATAGGCGCTGTAATTTCTTTTATTTACTCCTCTCGATAAGATTCAGCCGGCGTCTCATCCATTTCTGCTAATACATTATTCATGGACCCTTTTACGCCGGTAAGATTAATTTATAGATCTCCGCCGGTCCTGTTCTAAATTGTTTCACTTTCAACTTTTATATGACGCGGAAGAACTTTTTGATTGAATATTTAGTCGCCTGTCTGATTGCTTTATTCAATGCCGGAGTTGGCTCGGAATATTTACAAATCACGCATCGAACATTTTTAGGTTCTTAGAAGTCATAGCTTTTTGTGATTCTTGGAATACCCCTGTCGCTTCAAAGCCGTAATGCGACTTAAACATAGTAAAACTAACTAACTAACTAACCATCACGCCGTCTCCCCGAAGGGGTAGGCAGAAATAATAGGCTGCCACACTTTCCTTTCCTGACATATTTCTCTCGCTTCCTCAACATTCATACATCGTGTCATGCACGCGCGTCGATTTCTCTGACTCCCCACATGGCTGACATTCAATAATTGATTTATTTGATCGTGCCACGTTTTCCTCGGTCTTCCTCTATTTCTGGTTCCATATGTAACGATTTATCGTTAACATATAATTTGTTTACCATTCTTTCTTTATTCATTATTTCCATATGTCCAAACCATCTCAATGAACATTTCATTATTTTGTTCGTAACACCATCATTCGCACCGCATTCACTTCTTATATTTTCATTCGACACTCTATCATACACAGAGTATCCACACATTCGTCTTAGAGATCTCATTTCTACTTCATTTATTCTACTTTCACCCATCTTTTGCCAGTTCCATGCTTCGCTTCCATACATAAGGGTCGGTAGAAGAATACCATTTCGTACTGTCATCTTAGTTTTTTTAGGGCATGAATGTAGAGAAACCGAGAGAAATTACAGATCAGAACAATGTGACGGTCCATAATTTCTGCCTACCCTTCCGAGGAGACAGCGCAATGGTTAGTTAGTTAGTTTTATTAATGTATTTTATAAATCTTATGATATCTAAGAATTAAATGATATGTACTAAGATTTAAAACAGATTTCATAAAGACCTATTTGTTCTCCCTTCAAATAGCAGGGTTTACGTAACATTTTAAATTAAATAAAGCAAACATACAGCAACGCAGTTTATTGACTTACGGTTATCCTTGAGTAAATATTAAGTTAATGACATAGTGATGACTTGCACTTTACGAGCAGTAGTTCAAAACGATTGAAATGAAAGAACCTTAAGCACCCCGAAGACGAGCTTTAAGTTAACGCGAGAGAAAGGTTTAATAGAACTTCAATTGCTGAAAGCTCAACGAACGTGTCAATATTCCAACCTCAATTACTTTTTGGGATTTTTCTGAAACAGTAGAAACGATGTGATTTTTTTGATAAAACTACAGACAATCTCGATATTATGAAACTATAATTTATTTTACGTACAACCAAATCAATAACAAAAACACCAACTTTCTCCAATATGGTTGGGTTCTCGAAATATCCCCTGATTAATTTGAAGGAGAGGAGACGTTCTACGAGGAGAGAAATATCGCCTGCTGCATCTGATTTTGAAGGGAAAAGTGGAGGGCCGCAGGGGGGCAAAGAGAAGGCGGATCCTTTGGCTGCGCAATGTGAGGGAATGGACGGGAATCGAAACTGTGGAGGAGCTATTCCGGACCGCGCAGGATAGAGAAGAGTTTACCAGAGTTATCGCCAACGTCGGGGGGACCTGACAGAGCATTTTAAAAAGAAGAATCTGAAGGAATGTTTAATTAGATGCCCATTCCTTTGAAGCTGCAGAGACTTGGTTATTAGCAAAACATTCTCAAAAGAAACGCAGTGGGATAGAGATATGCAAAGCTACCTTACACCTGCAAGTAGAGATACTTCAGATTTTTTTTCAAATCAAATCAGTTTATTTCATCAAAAGACAATAACAAAATTAAGATTTAAAGCATCTATTGGGAACAGGTAAAATAATATATTGTGTATACAATAGTATAATACCAGAAATGCATGAGAGATGGTTTGACATTAGGAAGACAAGTTGCCCTCCAAAATCAAAGTGTTTGCCTTCTGAACCTACTTTCACTAATATGAAAGACTTCGATCTCCAAACCACTTTCGAGTCTGCTCCGAACCAGTGATTTTTATATGACTCTGAGCAAATTAGAATCTCTGAAACCCCTGAAAAAACCGAGAGAAAATCCACCGGGTAGCGACTCTAAAATGGCAATAGGCAGGTCACGTAACCAGAAGCTCAGATGAAATGTGGACAAGAAGACTGCTGACTTGGAGACCGTGCAGGGCGACCGCAACTAAGGTGGAAGGATGATCTGAACAAACACGTCTGAATAACCTGGATGCAGTCTGCACCGGACAGAGTGACATGGAAGTGAATGGAGGAGGCCTTTGTCCAGGAGTGGATGGGAATAGGCTGAGGAAGAAGAAGAAGAAGAAGAAGAAGAAGTCCCGCATAGACGGAGGATGGGCCAAGGGAGTGCATGAGCAAAGCTGACGAAAGGCGCCGCTGTGCCTATAACACCTTCGGGTAAGCGGAGGGAGCTCTCAATGGCCCAGCTATTTATTATTATTATATATACGTGTCACTATTTCATTATATTAAATTGATTGAAATGTTGTTTGTATCGTCTGATGACGCCAACATAAATTGGCGAAACAGCTGTCGCGACAATATCATAGAAATTAAAAGTGATATATATATATAACATTGTTTTAAACTTAAGTATTTAACATTGTTGAGGTCTTGTATATAACAATCGCTTCTATAAACTGGTACCATTAGTAAGCTTCATTTGCATACAAATTAATTAATACACTGACCGTCTCCGAGGCGCTTTACTACAAATCCAAATCCGTTTTAGAACGTTTTGTGTTTACTCATATACAATGAGCACGCGGAAATTAAAAGTACTTTTAAAATTGTAATGCGTAAAATTTATATGATTTATTTCATGTTTCAACGCCTCAACTAACGCCATGAGTAATTTGTTTGCCAATGTATTATTTTCAACGTAAATTTTCTGATATAAGAAAATATTTCTATATATAAAGTTATAGTAAATTTATTACGCAGCTTTTTGTGCCCTTTAGAAATAACATGAAACTTTGAAAGCAATTCTAACCTTATGATTTATTTAGTTTTCGACTCTATGGTATTTTTGTATAAAACGCTTAATTGGCAGTGCAAAATGGTGTTCTTGTGCCGACTATTATGTATGGAAGTGAACCATGAAACTGGCAAAAGAAAAATGAAAGTAGAATAAATGCAGTAAAAAAGACGAATGTGTGAAGCGATCATGTTCAGCAGTTTAATTGCTCTCCCCACCGGCATCACTAGAGGCAGGTTGATTCTGCGTGCTGGGAGATAAAACCGTCTGTGTTGACGCTTCCGAAGATAAACATTCGGAGCATAAAGATGGATAGCCTTCAATATGACTTAATTCTCAAAGAATCCCCTGATGAGTCTGAAGAAATGGGTAAGTGTGCACCATTATGGACACATGGAATGAATGAATAAAGAAAGAATGGTATAAAAGTATACGTTATTGATGAAAATAGAACTATAAATAGTGGAAGACCCGAGGAAAACGTGGCACGATCTTATCATCGTGTATTATTATTATTATTTAATGTTATTTATTATTTAACTGTTAAAAAATAATTGTTAGTACCTACTTATACCAAATAGCCCAACTTCATTTTTAATTTTGAATTTTTGTATCGAATTTTAAATGCGTTTTTTATTAGTCTTTCTTTGTTTAGTTTTTGTTATATTTTTACACCTGAAGATGAAGGTATCCTCTGAAACATGTCGTGTATTTTAATATTTTTTTATTATTAAAAAGTGGCTTAAACAATGTTTTTTTTTTAATTCCCAAAGTAGATTGAAATATTTCTATCGCATTTTATTACAAAACGAAAATTATGGTTGTTCTCGCATCGAAAGTTTCCTGCATCTGCCGCGATACACTCGGCTTGCTCCAGTCTGAATAATTTCAGCTGCAGTATTGCTCCCATATTAAATCCATCGGGGTGAATATTTTCTGTGCCGGCACTGCGATACCGTTCCAGGAACATCCCTTACTTAGGGGATGCTTGAAAAAATGAGCAAGAGGTCATAACGAGACTTGCATAACAATAACTCTCGTAGAGGTTCGTAGAAAACTTGGATTAAGGGAATTTTTCTTTCTTGACACGGGTAACTTTGACTATTGCAGGGTAAATTGTTCTTCGTGTTAAACATTTTTTCTGCAATTGCTTGAGTACTACAATTTGCATTTTATTTGTTGGATTTAAAATATTTTCTTTTTTTTTACAAGTTATTCAAATTATTATTTAAAGGCATATTTACTTGTCTTCTTCTTCTTCTTCTTTTAGACATTTGGACTGTTGCTTCTTCAAGATATTAAAGGCAAAGTAATAATCTTTTTAAGCGCACCGTAATTTTACAAAAGTTATATGTTTTATTAAAATACAAAGATTTCATCTAAACTGATACCAAAATATTCAAACTCTTTTCAATTATTATTAACGTTAATTTAACACCTTGTCTGTTACATATATATTTAGAAAGTTTCAATCCTGGGATTGGTTTGCAGCAATTTCTTATATTATTCTCTTTTATTCTTCCCTGTCTTGTGCGGCTCTTTTGAAATTGTGACATACTCGTATATCACATTTATAAAATAAGTATGTTTATTATTAAATCCTTTGAAGTTTTCTTCCGAAGATGCCTTTTAGTGGCAATGAGGTTCGCAACCCATCACACCGCGTCTCCTGCGGGGGGGAAAAGAGAAGGATGGACTGCCACATTGGTTGAAGTGTGGCATTCCATTATGTTTTGCCTACCCCTCCGGAGAGATAGCGTGATGGTTAGTTAGTTAGTTAGTTAAAAATATAACTAAACCAAAAAAACTAACCCTTACTTACTAGACTTCAGATGCAGTTTTTACGCTGTCTTCACGGGGTAGATTTTCAAAGCGTGAATAATTTCGCATACAATAAACAACCTTATACCGATGCAAGCTTGCCGGCTGCTTTGCGTCGGGGGTAGGTATTCCAGGGGCGATCATAAATTATTATTTAGGGGTGGTGCGTATAACAAATGTGACGGAGATTTATAGACTAATAAATAATCACTTCAGCCTGTTTTATTCCTTACGATCAAAGTGAGAAATTTGATTTTTGAATACATTGTTTTGTATCGGTGATATGTTCGCTTTGCTTGACTTGTTTATAAGTATCGAATGATTAATTGCTTTTGTTCTGGCTTGAAATTATTTTCAAATATTCAGGGGTATGTTAACACAAGAATAATCAATGGTTCTTGTCAAAAAAATATATAATATTGCTTATTATTTTTTTATTATATTTTAAAATGAAAAATTGGGTAGTCCAAATTTTTCGTGGTGATTTTGGGAATATTCAAAGACTTTTATTTTACGTATATTAGTTAGTTAGAAAGTTTAAATCCTGGGATTGGTTTGCAGCAATTTCTTCGATTATTCTCTTCTATTCTTCCCTGTATTGTGCGGCTCTTTTGAAATCTGCATATGATGAGCAGCGCACGTCCACCAACAGTTCCTCCAGGTACTCTCGGCGTGGGCGTCCCCTAGAGTTTGTCCCCTCGGTCATACCCTCCATTATGGCATGCAAGAGACCTTCTTGACGTATTACATCGCCGATCCATCTTGCACGCCTTTCGGACAAGGTCCTGAGCAGGTGCCTTCCTCCTTCGATTCTTTGAAGAACCTGCTCATTCGTGATGTGTTCTCTCCAGGAAATTCCAAATAGTATTCTATAGGACCACATTTCAAAAGCCTCTGGTCTCCGTTTATCTCTTTCGGATAGGCACCATGTCTCGCAGCCGTACATCATGATACTCCATACATAGGTCTTGATGAGGAGTATTTTCAGTTTTAGGTCTATATTATTCGATTCTTTTATCTAATGTTAAATTATATAAAAGTTACTTGATTCACTTTGCGAGGGAATTATTATTATGCCATAATAAGGTCGAATATTAACAACATTCTAGAAAACTACGATATTTGTGAAATAATTTGCATCATTAAATGTCTTTCTATGAAAACAATGTATGATAGAATATCTCATGATGAAATAAGAAAAGAATGTAAGGCGGATGAATGCGTGATAAATAAAATAAAGAAAGGGTCACTAAAATGGTTTGGACATATGGAAGAATGGTTAAAAAGACATATACAAGTAGTGTGAATGGGAAAAGAAATCGAGGAAGGCCAAGGAAGACATGGCATGACCAAATTAATCAATAACTGAAAGGCGGCCATGTTCGAAGCGGAAAAAATCGACGAGCGTGCATGTCACGATGTGTGAATGAAGAAGAGACGCGTGAATTATATCAGGATAGAAAAATGTGACGATACATTCTCTCTGCTTACCCCTTTGAGAAACGGCGTGATGATTAGTTAGTTAGTTGGTTAGTTAGTTAGTTAGTTAAAATGTCTCTCACATTTGATAATGCCTTAGACAGGCAAAGCATGCCATTCCCATAAAATATAATAAAACTTCTGTACTTTGGGAATTAAAAAACGTTCTTTAATCCACTATTTAAAAAATAAATAGTGGATAAAACAAGGTTTTTTAATTCCCAAACTATATTAATATGGAATTCCACAGTGTTAATGCCTTAACTTTTAATAATTTAATAAAACTTCTATTAAACCGACGTTTTGATTCGTAATTCGTATTAATTTTTAACTAACTTACAAGCTCACTAACTAACCATCAGTATCAGCAGAAATGATGGACTGCAACACTTTTCTTTCCTGACATATATCTCTCGCTTCCTCAACATTCATACATCGTGTCAAGCACGCGTGTCGATTTCTCTGACTCCTCACATGGCCGAAATTCAATATTTGATTTATTTGATCATGCCACGTTTTCCTCGGTCTTCTTATATTTCTGGTTCCATTTACATCGTTAACATATACATTTTTTAACATTCTTTCTTCATTCATTCTTTCCATATGTCCAAACCATCTTAACGATCCTTTCATTATTTTGTTCATGACACCATCATTCGCACCGCATTCACTTCTTACATTTTCATTCGACACTCTATCATACACATAGTATCCACACATTCGTCTAAGAGATCTCATTTCTACTGCATTTATTCTACTTTCATCCTCCTTTTGCCAGTTCCATGCTTCGCTTTCATACACAAGGGTTCCACACATTAATTTTTAACGTTCTTATTTATGTACATATAAGCAAACTGTACAAGCAATTTTCCGGGGACTTTAGCTAAATGGAGTGTTCCAGAAAAGTATGAATAGTGTCTAGCTCTCCTGTAACTCTCTATAACATCCAACGGTCGCGTATGGCGCTCATAGGTGTCGTTACCTGAATGTAACATCTTTTACGACAAAATTATCAAAATAGTAGTGAACTCCGTTGTGTTCTCAATTTTCAGAGTTAATTAACTGTCATACAAGGTGCTTCTCGTTATCATACTTGCCCCAGGGGAGTGCATTGATATTAATTTTTTATTGAATATAAATACATTATTTTCATACAATGATAATTTAATTGACATACGCTGTAGAGACGCGGGCTGACACTGTGCGAACCAAGGGACTACTAAGGACATAGGAGATGAAGGTCCTAAGATCAATTACTGGGAAAACCCTCCGAGATCGTGTCCGCAACGTAGACATAAGAAAAACCTGCGAAATAGAGGATATCGTCCAGTGGAGTAGATCCAGAAGAAGATACTGGAAGGACCATGTAGCCCAAATAGATGGTGACAGACTCGCATATACAGACGCTTATGAAATCCCCTCCGGACACCGCCCACCCGGAAGACCGCCTAAGAGATGGAGGGACAGCTGGATCGCATAATCCGACGAGATATGATTTCTGTGTCACAGATCGTCAGATCTATTAAAAGAAGAAGAAGAAGATAATTTAAAATATCGTGAAAAACGTGGCACGATAAAATAAATCAAGTATTTAGTTAAAGAAATAGACGTGCGTGCGTGACACGTAGTATGAATGTTGAGGAACGAGAGAAGTATGTCAGGAAAGTAACAGTGGTTTCTATCATTTCTGCCTACCTCTTTGGGGAAACGGCTTAATAGTTGGTTATTTATTTTTAACTGTTAAAATATAAACCCTGGTTCACACAAGAAATCAAAGAGCCAGCAGCAGAAAAACGAAAAAGCTATCTGAAATACAGAAGTTCACTATCCGATGAAGAGAGACAAGCGTACGTGTTAACCAGAAACAGAATCAACTCGGATATAAAACGCATAAAGAAGGATAATTGGATTAAATTCACCAAAGACATGGAGTTTGATCTGTATGGAGCCCAAAAGAAGGTCTGGAAAATGTAAAGGGAAAGGAAAAAATCGATAAACGAATATGTACAAACGAGTAAAATCACAACGGAGGAATGGGAAAATCACTTCAAGAACCTATACAATGACTCAGAGAAAATACCACCACCACCTCAAAATATCACAGACTCAGAAACTGTTGACGAAGTTGAAGTCAAGTTATTATATAAAAAATAAATTAATATAAAATGAAGAAGACGTTTTTATCAACCCTGTATAAATTAGAGGAACAAGTGTGTTTTAATGAATATAAGGAAGTTTATAGAAAGTATATAGAACATGCATACCTCGCTTGAGGTGTTCAGAGGGTACTTGGTGTTCAGTGCTACTCGCTCCTCATATCACAACTCGCTATGAACAAAGTTCATCTTGGAAGTGGCGATACCTGAATAGAGCAATTTCAAAACACAGCAATGCAACTATGCTCAAAACTTGGATATCGTTAGATTCCTATCACGTTCTAAATTCTATTCCAATTCCAAATTCAAATAACTTATTTCTAACAATCTGTTCAAGAGAGCTCAAACTTACGATTCAATCTTTGTTCATACGAAACAAACTTTTAATATCGTCTGGTTATTATTTTCGTTATACCTAGCTTTTGTTTGTACACATACCTAGGATTAAATGTTCCATTTATTTCTAAAAATAACGTCGATCCTTATTCTGCACATTAAGGATAATATTGGTAGTTTTTAAATCTCTTATTAAAAAAATCAATTATCACAACAAGAAAATATATACCAGTCTGTTGATGCCAGCGAGCCTGGCGAAACCGGTCGCTGTCTAAATAAAGACAAAAGTGGAAGTAGTTAAAAAACATCGTTTTATTTAATTATTATAAGAAAATATATGTTTTAATATACAACATTTAAAGTGTTAACACTATGTAAATCAAAAATAATGATTTATGATAAATTAAACTGTAAACACAGTGTTTCAATTCATATGAATGAAGTTTACACGAAGTCAATGAGGATATTATTTTGGAAAAATGAATCTGAAGATATGATATCGAAATAAAGAAATTTTTTATGTATATATAAACATAATAAAGAAAATTTTTATGTTTATATTTTTTGTTTTTATTATTTAAAATGAACATCTACCAAGAAATTTCAATTTAAACATTAATTATTTAAAATAATAAGTGCTTTTTGTTAATAAATAATCACTATCAAATACTTAATTTATTATACATATTCTATCCAATAATTTATTAATTATATAATACATTCCAATAATAACATAATGCAGGTATCGGGCATTTTCATATATATCTCAAATATCTCATTCAGAAATTAATAAATAAAATAATAATTAGGATAATTTGTTAAACACCATATTCGTGAATACCTCACCTCAAGGGTGGTGGTCTAGGCTAGGGGATAGATTGCTTAGCTCCTGATCCTGGGGACTTGGGTTTGAGCCTAGACGCGACCTTTTTCATAATAATGAGCTATTTTCTGCTCATATTGAAGATTGTAAAATGAATTCTAATATCATAATCTTTGGTATTAGTCTTTTTAAAAAATAAAAAAAGGCGCTTTGACAATGTTTTGTTAGTCATGAAAGCTGCGTTTGACACCAGCAATTATTATATATAAAATTTGTTTATTTTGAAATGGTGGGTTTTCAAGTTAGATTTAAAATCAGTCGGATTGTCAATCCATCTGAGGCGTGCAGGGAGCATATGTTATTCCAGGCGGACGGACCTGCCACCGCGAAAGCCCGATATCCGAAATTTGTCCGGGGGCTGCGCTTCGGCTCAACTAATCTGCCTAGGAATTTATTGAACGAAGCGTAGACTCCCTAAAATTAGGGCTATTAGCAATACAAATACCAAAAAGATCTTAATCTCTTAAGCATCATTATTTTGGTGATATTTTGATTTGAAGTATATTTGCAAAAGGTAATATTACATTTTGTAAAATGTCAAAGGAAATTTATTCTCATAATTTAGATTTCTAACCTTTGTAAGTTTAGAATGAACATAATACTCGAAACTTTAAATACTGACAAGTATTCGCTTGTCAGTAATTGACAGTTAAATTTTTGTTATGAATTGAAAAAAATAGTTAGTTAACTAACTAACTAACTTACCATCACGCCGTCTCTCCGGAGGGGTAGGCAGAAAGAATGGAACGCCACACTGTTCTCTCGATTCCTCTACATTCATACATCTTGTCATGCACGCATGTCGATTTCTCCGACTCCTCACGTGACCGACAATAAGTTATTATTAATTAATATTTTACTCGACATTTTACGAGGGTTTCATGCCTAATCTAAACTGAGACCTTTCTTCCGATGGTGAATATATAAAATATTTTCAATATGTCAAGAAAAATTATCTCAAAAGTGAAAAAAGTACTATTAATTGATTTTTGAACAATCATGTGCTTGCAATTTAAATTTTACCCATAAAATTAAAAATAATAAACATAACTCGTGCATTTAAACATCAATGCGCTTGATTTGTATTATATTTGATAATGCCTTTGAAAAGCGAAACATGTTAATCGCATAAAATGTAATATAATAAAACTTCTAGAAAACAGACGTTTTCTTTCGTATTTGTTATGGAATTATTGTGCTTTTATTCATTAAAAATCGTCACTATAAAATCAGCACAGTAAGTTTAACGAAGATCAAGAAAACATTAATCATTTTTAGAACATAATTGAATGATTCAATGACCTCACCCATTATTTACAGAGCGCCCTAGTATTTCATTTCAGAAACGTAGAATTTTGTCAAATAAAAACTTTCCTTCGCTCTCTGAGATGCCTTCTTATATTGATGCTACACTAAAACTATTCTCTTGGCTTCTTCCCCTATAAATTAAACCTTGAAAGAGATCACAGGAAGTTTTTAAACTGCCAGCCTTTTACCTTTTCATCCCCCTGGCAGTTACCGAGAGGCGACAAAAGGCACCCCCTACCGTAGTTAATGGAAACCATCCCCTTACGTCTACGGTACGTCTGTCTTATGAATTTTATACAAGACCCTCCCCTAGAGAAAAACCTATTCCCGTTCTACTATGATGTAGTATTATGTACAGTCGTTTCATACATGATTTTCACAGTGTCATAGAGATTATTTCAGTTTATGTTAAATACAACATTTTCATACAAAAATTGTGTTCACTAAAATTTATAAATCATCAAATACAATATCAAATATAAATTGGATCGGAAAAACGATATCACATGTATGAAACCTTTATATGAAATTTTGTTATATTCTTAATATTGTTCTTTATACAATAACTTCCACGGTACGGTAACATTTATTTCAATAATTAAGTCTAATTAAATATGAATAAACAAAATTTAATTACATTTAATGGGAATTACATGTTAAGCCTTTCGAAGGCTATATAACTTTTTTGCAAGGGAAGTTCTGCTTTTAGAACGAACGAACGACTTAACTTCTTATGACTGAAATATATCTAGAATTTGAATATATAAAATTGATATTAATTCAAGCTTATTTTTAATTGTTAAACCTATTAAAAGGTTTTAATTGTGTGTTGAAAAATATTCATAATGAAAAAATGTATACGAATCAAAATGTAAGTTTTCTAGAAGTTTCCGTATAGTTTATTGAAATTACATGTTTCACACGTTTTCTAAGACATTTTCATATATTTATAATGCCTAAAAAATGCGAAATATGTCATTCCCATATACTATAATGACACTTCTTGAAAACATACGATAACATAAATAAAAAATAAAAAAACAAAAAATAGCATGGTGTCGTATTCTTATTTTTATGTTTAAAAAATACTACGAATCATGTGTTTGATACAAATGTATTTGTAAATAATAAATGAAAGATGCGTCGTGCAATCTAATTATTTAAACAGTTAAAAGATAATTTTAAGGTTTGTGGTTTAGCCATTTGCAAATGTAATGTACCGGATTTACAACTCTAAGAAGCATTTCGGTGAAATTTCACGAGATAATTTCAAAAAACCTTACGGCGAAGATGATACCGTAATGTTACGAGTATATAATTTTTTTTATTACATAATTTTTATTATTTTTAACTACTTTAAATTGTATTGGTTTAACTTCGATTTCGTTTCATATTATGCCATTAATTATTCTATTCTTTTATGTTTGTAGTAACATGTAATTAGCCGTACTAAACTGTCTCTATGTGTTTTGTACATGTATTAAATCCCTGTATGTTATGCTAAAATAAATAAATATAACCCTAAAAAATCACCGACCTTTTAGAAAAGTGCGTTACAGAAAATGAAATAACGAATTTGTCGATTCAAAGCAAAATGCTGCAGGAATCAAAATTTTAAGAGTCTTACAATAGAATTGTTCATTTGAGTTCGTTGAATACCAATTTAGTCTTTTTTTTCTAGATCAATAGTCCTGTTTCCGGGTATAAGCATTGATTTATTTCTTCTTTGCAAAACTTATCGAAATCGTTTTGAATTTCAATGAAAATACAAATTTCTGATCTTATACAATTTAAATAATATATACCGAGAACTCCTTAGGGAGTAAGGGTTCCTTTGATGTTTTTTTTTTACTTGTATTCTTAAGTTTTGAATGGAAAAATTCAGGAGATATTTTTAACTCAGGTTTAGTGAGCAAATAAACCTTTGGGGAAAGGAAATACGCAGGAAAAATGTGTTTATACTCGGGATTATAGATTTCTATGAACGTTTCATAAAACTGTTATAAAAAAAGTGATCCTCCGTAATAAAGAAAAAGTATCTACCTAAATAACAAATAATTAAGAACTGAAAAATTCACAATAGTATGATTAGGAGACTCAAATAACATGAATTTATATGAAATTCGTGTATTTGTATATAAAAACATAACTAACTAACTAACTAACCATCACGCCGTCTCCCCGAAAGGGTTGGCAGAAAGAATGGACAGTCACACTTTTACTGATGCGATACTCCATCCTTCTCTTTTCGCCCCGCGGGAGACGCGGTGTTTCACTACTAAGGAATAGATAAGAAATTTTCGAAATTCTTTTAAACTCTTATCATAGACAGATTACTAGATACTTTCATCCTTCATTTCCCAGTTCCATGCTTCGTTTCCATATCGCACCGTGAGTGTAAAACCGAGATAAGTGCAAATATACATTTTGGAGATATGGGAGTTTAAAGACTTCATACGAGTATTGCTTTGAAAAACTGTTTTTTTTTTTAAATAAACCAATGATTTTCGGTTTATAGTAATATACCTATAAACCGAAAATCATTGGTTTATTAAAAAAAAAAAACGTTTTTCCAAGCAAAATGAAGTCTTTAAACTCCCATATCTCCAAAATGTATATTTGCACTTATCTCGGTTTTACACTCACGGTGCGATATATACGGATCGGTACAAGAACACCATTCTGCATTGCCATTTTAGCTTTTTTGGATAGGCTTTTGTTTGCACTTTGTTGCCTGCACCAACCCTACTTTTAATATCCCTATTTACTCCCCCAACTTTTGAAAATTTATTACCTAAACATACAAACTCATCTTCTTGTTCCAGACTGTAATGATTTCTTCTTTTACGTTTAAAATCATTACCTTAGACATAGACTTATTTACATTCATCATCAGATCATTTTTTATGCATATCTCATACATACTATTCACCAGGACTTGTAGTTAATGCTCGTTGTCTGCATGTAGGACAGCGTCATCTGCATACAATAGACAGTTTACTTACAAATTACCAATAAAAAATCCAAATAAAATATTTTATAAAACAACATTTTGAATGTATACAAATTCTTGTAGACAAATACTGGATTTCACCCATTGCGGATAAATTATTTTTATTTTATAAGGATTAATTGTATCTCAATATTAACGAATATGTAAATTTTATCTAATCTTAATAGATGACGCTAGTATAGAGTGAACTTAAAAAAAAATGTAAAGATAGGCGTAGAAACCTACCATACGAGTATATACAAGTTCCAAAAATTTGTCAGACGTGGTGGTCATAATGTGGAATGAGGAATGTTGTTAAACGTGAAGCGATCGCTCAACCCAACCAATGACAGGTCATAAGTCCTGTAAGCGCCTCGGCCACCACCTTCTGTTCCCAGAAAACAATTTACATCTTCGTCTCTATTGAGATACAATTAATCCTTATAAAATAAAATATTTTATTTTTATGTAATCGTATTTTCGTTTTGATATACTTTTATATGAATATTTTTTCTACTTTATTGTGATTACAAATAAGATAGTTTTTTACTTACTATTGAAATATTAAACGAATGAAGACTGAATCGAATGCGCAGATGCGTTGTTTGATCCAGGGACAACGTGAAGAGATGGAATATCCTTCAGAACAGGACGACGCTCTGCATCTGTGTTATGGAGCAAAAGAGTTATTATAAAAACAACGAAGAAGAACAAATAAACTAATTTACAAACTACACACTAACTATAATTCATTTTCTCAACAACAAAAAATAGAGATCTTCTCTTTACCAATAATCATTCATAAATCAGTCATGCCCCTCTTCGACTTAATTGACTCTTCACGTGGGCGACATATAAAAATGATTGATTTGGTCTCACCAAGCATTATTCGGTTTAGCATTTTTTGTTTCATTCACATTGCTGACGTATACTTTCTTCGTTATCTTGTGTCCAATCTGACCATATTGTCAGTTTTTGCATTTTCAAATACATACTCGTATATAAAATCTTTTATTCAACATGTAAATTATAAGGTCATTTGAAATGCTTTAATAATTGTGGTTAAAACTTCCATTAAAAACTTACTTAACTAACTAACTAACCATCACGCCGTCCCCCCGAAGGGGTAGGCAGAAATAATGGACTGCCACACTTTTCTTTCCTGACATATTTCTCTCGCTTCCTCAACATTCATACATCGTGTCATGCACGCGCGTCGATTTCAAGACTCCTCACGTGGTCGACATTCAATATTTCGGTACCTATTTGGCAAAAGGTCTCGACTGCCTTTTTATGAATTTTGCAGGAGAGCAAAAATAAGATTTTAAAATTATTTTGATTATTTATAAAAATGTCATTTGTGTTCCAAATTGTTTATATCAAATGTCAATTTACGTTGCATAACATTATGTACAAGATATATCAGTAACTAAATTTAAAAAATATGTAAATATATTTAAAAAAATATGGGTTGAATGCAATTGTACATAAAAAAATACATAAAAAAATGTAATAAAAAAAATAACAGCTCTAACGTTTTGTCAAAATATAAAGTGTGCAAAAATAATACTGATGGTATATTTAACTCAATTACACAAAAAATGCATCTGGGACCTTAATAAGCACCGATTTTTAATTTAATTTTTTTGTACACAACAGGTCGTTTGGACCCAATTACTGTATACAATTTTTATTTTTTTAGCTATTATATTGATTCTCGTGACATGTGATAGGTAGCCAATCTATCGCCATTTTATTGTCACGTTAATTCTACTCCAGACCAAAGACAGTGTGACAATCACACTGCCATCGCCGGGAATCGAACCCAGAACCTTCGGCAAGTAAGTCAGAGCTCGTAACCACTCTGCCACGAAGGTCGTCAATTTTTGATTTGATTTATTTGATCCTCGTATTCGGCCGAGATACTCGTATTCGTTGACTTCTTCTCTTCATCAGATTCATCATTATATTGGTCTTGGTTGTGTTTATACAGAGCCCAACTTTTTTTTTCACTTCCGTGGACTCTTTTAGCAAAACACATGTTTCATCCAGATCTTCAGATATTTATACAATGTCATCTACGGATCTTAAATTATTTATGTTTATTTTGCCCACCTTGATGGATGTTTTTTCCTATTTCAGGTTTTTAAAAACATATTCCAAAACCGCTGTGAACAATTTTGGGGATATTGTATTTCCTTGTCTGACATCCTTCTCTATTAGAAACTGGTCAGTGGGTTTATCTAGTTTTACATAGGCTGATGTGTTATCGTACATATAATTATTTTATACAAAAACATGAATTTTCACAGGAAGCACTAACTTTGGCATTTTTAATTTTAAGAATATATGAATTTAATAAATAATTTGTATATTAACCACAGAATTGTTACTAAATTTGATGCCAATTAGTTTTTCTTGCATCTAAGCTACACGAGGGTTATATAAAAAGAGACTAATTTGTTTTTATATTGTCCTGATGAAGATTGGGTGCAAGCGAAACTAATTGGTGTCAAATGCAATTACAATTCCGACATTTATATACAAAGCTTTAATTAAATATGTTTTCTAAGTTTCAGTCTTAGCTGATTTATATCTTTAAAATCGTCTTAGTGATTTAACTGGTTTATATCGTTCAATTTTAATTTCAATTAATTCAAAAAAATTATAAACATTACAGAATAATATCAAATCCAAATCGTTTATAATCTCAATATACATAATAATAATAACAAATAAAAAAAAGAAATAATAAAATAAGAAAACAAATGAGAGTAAGCAAGAAAGAAAAACATTTAAAAAATCGTTCATATCTTTTATATCGTTTCTCCGATGATGGAGGTGTAAAGCCTTCGATCATGTCGAGAAAAATTAGCTCAAAGGTGGAAAATAGAATGTGCGAATTCATAAAAAAATCGTAATTATATTATCTATTTTTCTTAGATACGCGACTTGCCTGGATTCCATAACACTGCGTTAAAGTATTGAACTGCGGTATTCAAATCCGCGCGAATAAATCATTGTTTACGTGAAATCCGTAGAAAAATCACCTTTTCCATACCTCAATCGTCGTTTATCAATGCGGTTTAAACCTGGGAATAAATCATTCTGAAAGGCAAGCCGATAAATCTGCAGACAAAAACGGGCACTCGAAGGCACTAGTCATTGAGATATTTATCTTGGAACACCAAGTGGGGGGCGCGGGGAACGGAACTCTGAATACCAGATGTCCTTAACAATTATTTCGAGGAGCCCACATGTACTTACAAAACAAACAAACCTTGCAAACCTCTCTTGCTTTCTCCACATTCATACAACGAGTCATACATGCACATCGATTCCTCCGACTTCTAACACGACCAACCTTTAAAATTTGAATAATTTGGTCATGCCATGTTTTCCTCGGTCTGCCTCGACTTCATACCCCATTTAAATCATTAACGTATACTTTCTTAACCATTAAGAAGGTATTATGAACAAAATTATAAAAGGATAGCTGCGTTGGTTCGAACATATGGAGCGCATGCATGGAGAAAGAATGGTTAAGAAAGTATGCGTTAATGATATAAATGGAGTACGGAGTCGAGGCAGACCGAGGAATACATAGCATGACCAAATCAACCAAATTGTAAAGGTTGGCCATGTTTGAAGTTGGAAAAATCGACGTGCGTTTATGACGCGCTTTATGAATGTGGAGGAAGCTAGAGAGTTTTTCCAGGATGATTTGCCAGAAATGTGCAGGTCCATTCTCTTTGCCTACCTCTGCGAGGAAACGGCGTGTTAGTTTGTCATTGTTGTTATAAAATGGCGATAGATTATTTACCTATCACATGTAATGAGAAAAATATGAGGGAAAACGTTGAATGATAGAATACCGAACGATGAAATAAGAAAGAAATGTAAGGCAGATGACTGCATCATGGATAAGATTAAAAAATGATCCCTGAGATGGTTTGGACAAATGGAACGAATGGATGAGAGTAGAATGGTTAAAAAATTGTACACAAGCAGCGTGAGTGAAAAAAGAAGCCGAGGACGACCGAGGAAAACATGGCATGACCATATTAATCAATTACTAAAAGGCGGTCACATTCGAAGTCGGAATAATCGACGTGCGTGCATGGTACGATGTATGAATGTAGAGGAAGCCCGAGAGGTATGCCAGGACAGAGCATTGTGGCGATCCATCCTCTCTGCCAACCCCTCCGGGGAAATGGCGTGATGGTAGGTACAAGCAAAACTAATTGGCATCAAATTTAATTATGTTTTTGTATAAAATAAGTGCTTTGCGAATTCTACAAAGTTTTTATATTTTTGTGATTATAACAGTTTGTTTTTGTTGTTGAACTAACCCATTCTCGAAGGATTTCTATCCTTTTAGGAGCTAGGATTTTCTTATTTTCCCGACACTCCATTTTTCGTATAATATAGGTTTAAATAAAAAATGTATACATTACATAAAAACATTTTTTTTCACAAATGTATTAAATTATTAGTTTCAAAGTGGCTAAACATAAGAATGCTTCGTATACCGTGGACCGATTTGATCAGGAAATCAGAAATCCTGAGGAGAGCTCATTGTAACAAATAATTATTGAAATATATTAAGGTCCGTATGACTTTCTATCTGGGCCACATCTTGCGTTAATACAAATACGAGATTCTCCAGCTTATGTTGATTGGTAAAATTGAGGGATGATGTGTTTCCGGCCGAAGGCAAATGTCTTGACAATATCAAATATTGGACTGGAATAGAGAGCGTACCGGAAGTGTTCGGGGTTCGATTTTAGTACTTCAAAGGTTGCGCTAATGAAAAATCTGAATTGAAATAATGTTAAAAGATTTATTGCTTATCGAACAATGATGTAAAACTCCATTTTAAAAGATTAATAAGAATTTAAACGACTGTTTTTATAAGTTTTATTATAATTTATATGAATGAAATATTTCGCTTGTCTAAGGCATTATCAAATGTAATTAATTACATTTGATAATGCTTTAAGTAGGCTGAACATGTCATTCACATCATTCATTCATTCATTTCTCGGCACTACATGCCGGTGTGGGACTTGGCCTCTTCCACAACGGTCCTCCACTGACTTCTATCTCTGACCATCTCTCTCCATTCCCCACCACCTTCCATTTTCTCCCAATCTTGTTCCACGCAATCCGCCCATCTTTTCCTCGGTCAGCCTCTTGGTTTCATATCGCGGAGCACCCGTCTGGATATAATTTGTGGTGTTCTACCCTCTGGCATTCTTTCTATATGGCCAGCCCACCGTAGGCGTTGAGACTTACAGAGTGTTTCCTGGTTAATCAATTTTTCAAGTTCAAGGTTTCTTTTAATTCTGTAAGTCCCATCCCACATCATGTCATTCACATAAAATATAATAAATCTTCTAGAAACTAGACGTTTTAATTTGTATTATTATGTTAGATGATATTTAGATTTCCGATACAAATTTTATTTTACACGCGTTATATTACATTTGCGGCTTATTCTCATTCACGATTTAACTCATAATCAAAATATGACATGAAAGTCTCAAGGGTGTCATTTCTTTTGCTATTTCTTTTATCCATTACCAATATGAATGAAAACATTGTGTGCCGCTGAATTTTCGAATAAGTTCTCAGATTCCCTCATACGATATTCAGCTTGCGTTCTCCGAAAGGATCAGAATCCTTTCTTTCCTCACCCTTAAGGGTCCCATATACATCCCTACACTTTCGGCTCAACTTGCGGCCAAAATAGAAACAAATTGAATCCACTCATATCAAACCTGAACAAGTTTCAGGACGTCGGAATAAAGTGGAAATATCTTGTAAATACTCACTTATAAAGGGGTGGGTTTATTAGTATGTCGTTCATTTTTTGTTGTTTTGAAATAAACGAACCATTTTCTTTCTTTAATAGATAAGGGTAAAAAAAATGTTTGTATTCGTCCATACAAATAAAAAAGATAAATTCATCCAAATTTAAAATCTTTTACTGGTCAATTTAACATACGGTATTATTTATTAGTTCTAACTGATAAAAAATGTTAAAAATTTTATTACTTATAACAAATAGCCCAGGTTTATTTTTAAATTCAAATTATTGTATCGAATTTTAATTGCGTTTTTATATTAGTATTTCTTTGTTTCGTTTTTATTATATTTTACACCTGAAGATGGAGGTATCATCCGAAACTTGTCGTGTTTTTAATTTTTTTTTACATTTTGTGGATAAAACAAAGTTGTTTTCAATTTTCTAAGTATATTACTATGGAATCCCATAGTGTTAATGCCTTAGCGTTCAATAAGGCTATCACTTTCATTATTTTGTTCATAACGCTTTTACTCGCTTCATTTATTTACATTTGGCACTCTATCACATACATATTTACCGTCTAAGTTCTATTATTATTTCATCTTTCTTTCGCTTATTCCATCCGCTTCTTCCATAACCTTTAATTTGAATTATTTATAACTAACTAACTTACTAACCGGCACGCCGTCTTCTCGAAGGGGTAAACAAAAATAATGAACCGCCACACTGTTCTTTCCTGGCATACTTCTCTCGTTTCCTCAACTTTCATACAACGTGTCATGCCGCACATTGATGTTTCCGACTCTTCCTCTATTTCTAACTAACTAACCATCACGCCGTCTCCCCGAAAGGGTAGGGAGAAATAATGGACTGTCACGCTTTTACTGATGCGGCACTCCATCCTTCTCTTTTCGCCCCGCGGGAGAGGCGGTGTGATGGGTTGCGAACCTCATCGCCACCAATAGGCATCTCCGGCGCACACTTCGATCCTCCAACACCCACAAAATAAATCTAAAATGAATAATATAAAATACAATGATATAAAATAAAAATAATTTAAAACAAAATTATATATTCTGATTTTGAAAATTTGGTTTGGTTTATGTGGTGCTCCTGTAAATTTGGAGATATTTCGTGTATAAGTGAATTGTTTTGGTCAATTCAATTGTTGCCACACTTTATAATAGTTA
Organism: Lepidostoma basale; assembly: GCA_022606425.2. NCBI lineage: Eukaryota > Metazoa > Arthropoda > Insecta > Trichoptera > Lepidostomatidae > Lepidostoma > Lepidostoma basale. The sequence goes on along the minus strand of JAHDVF020000854.1, from coordinate 236,056 downwards.
ATTATGACACGTAAAACGTTTGTACTGTTTTGATGTTAAAATTATATTAAGAATTTTGACAGGTGTAAAAATAAATTTTTCGTTTGTTCCAATGACAATTTGAATAATTTCTTCAATTTTTTTTAAGTTCTTGCTGGTTAAGTACCTTATTACAGCTAATTTAAAAAAAAGGTGGATACGTGTAAGATAAATTAAATAAACACAAAAGTCCGGATCGTCCTCTATTTCTAGTTCCGTTGATATCGTAAATATTATATACGAGTATACTCGTATACTTATTTCTACAGACAAAAAAGCTTCCATTACTTCATTTACATAATATAACAATAGGTATACATGTACATGAAAGATTCACTTCAATTTCCCGACTTGAGGAGGGTAAATATAAATATTAACGCGTAAAATTCAATTTATGGTACATCCAAAACATTTGACAAGCATGACAAATTCGATTTGCAAATGTATTAAATTTCTGAGAAAACTTGTTCATGTGTTCATCAAAGAAGTAAAACCAAATAATTTTTTCTGAGAAAATTATGTCTTCCATAATATTAGATTTATGAGAGATTTATATTATAATTTATTTTTCTCTTTCAAAGCTTTCTCAATTCAGATTTCTTGGTAAAACTTGAAATATCTTCTAAAAAAAGCCACAATTGTAAATGTTATAAAAATTATATTAAATGTTATTTACGACGAAAGATTTAAGTCCTTGCGATGAGGGAAGAATAGATTTAAATATATACTAGCAATGTGAACAGTATACAAGAAATGTGGATGGAAGTTTGAGTACAGGTAAAATATTATAAAAATACAACATAATACCAGGAACGCATTAGAGATGGTTCGACATTAGGAAGACAAGATACTTTCAAAAGATTATTTGTCCCCTGAACGTTCCTTCACTAATATGAAAGACGTCGATCTCCGAGGAGACCGCGTTCAGCAGACTAATTGCTCTTCACACTGGTGTCACCAAAGGCAGATTGATTCTGGTGGCCGGTAGGTAAAAAAATCTGTGCTGTCGCTGTCGGAGATGTAATAGCTGTTGCCACTCTCTTACAAATACCGCCTATTTAAATTTTGATAAATAATAATTTAAGCATCACGCAGAGGGGAAGGTAGAGAGGATGCATCGCCTCCTCTACACTCACGCACCATGCACGCTCGTCGATCGTTCCTACGTGATCTCATTTCTACTAAATTTATTTTAAACTTATGCTACCAACTTCAAGCTTCACTTCTATACATAAGGGTTGGCCCAAGAACCCCGTTGTGCACTGCCAACTATGCTTCACTCGATATATTCATATTTTTTAAAGTCTGATTATTTTCATAATTTTTTGTGGAAAATCTGAGTACGATAGAGTAACGAATAAAAACATAAGAAGTGAATGCGGTGCGAATGAAATTGTTATGAACAAAATAGTTAATATGGTTTGGACACGTGGAAAGATAGAATGAAGAAAGAATGATAAAAAAGTATATGATGTATATGGATATGTAAATAGAGAAAGAACGACGAAAACGTGGCACAATCAAGTAAATCAAATATTTAATGTCGGCCACGTAAGAAGTCGAGTAAAAATCGACGTGTGTGCATACACGATGTACGAATTTTGAAGACGCGAGAGAAGTATGTCAGAAAAGAAAAATACATTATTTCTGCTAACCCATTCAGCGCGACGGCGTAATGGTTAATTAGTTAGTAAGTTTTTTTTAAGTCTGATTATATTCATAATATTTTCCTTATATATGGAAGCGAAGCATGGAACTGGCAAAAGAACGATGAAAGTAGAATAAATGCAGTAGAAATGAGATCTCTTAGACGAATGTGTGGATACTCTGTGTATGATAGAGTGTCGAATGAAAGTATAAGAAGTGAATGCGGTGCGAATGATGGTGTCATGAACAAAATAATGAAAGGATCATTAAGATGGTTTGGACATATAGAAAGAATGAATGAAGAAAGAATGGTAAAAAAATTATATGTTAATGATGTAAATGGAACCAGAAATAGAGGAAGACCGAGGAAAACGTTGCGCGATCAATTAAATCAAATATTGAATGTCGGCCATGTGAGGTGTCAGAGAAATCGACGCACGTGCATGACACGATGTAAGAATGTTGAGGAAGCGAGAGAAGTATGTCAGGAAAGAAAAATACATTCTTTCTTCTAACCCATTCAGCGCGACGGCGTGATGGTTAATTAGTTAGTTAGTTTTTTTAAGTCTGATTATATTCATAATATTTAAATATTTATTTTGAAGGATGCTCAATCAATCATACTAGCATATAACTCAGTAGTTTGGAAAAAGCTATCGCAAACAACTGCAAGGTTCCATATACAATACATATATATTTTTTAATTATCAAAACACGCTCTCACTATTCTACATGGGACGGATCGGTTTCAAAATTAGACTCAAGCTAATATAAACGCAACAGAAATTCAATCAATCATAATATATATAAAAATAGGGCATAAAAATGCAATTTTATTTTTAAAAGTGTTGGAAAACTCTCTGGTAGTAACAGGAAGGGGTAGGCAGAAAGAATGGACCGCCACACTGATTTGTCCTGACATACATCTCTCGCTTCCTTTACATAAATACGTCGTGTCAATGACACACGTCGATTTCTTAGATGCCTCACGTGACCGCCATTTAATATTTGATTTATTTAAAGTTGTCATCGCAAACAATAACCTATCCAAAAAAGCTAGAATGGCAGTGCACAATGGTGTTCTTCTACCGACCCTTATGTATGGAAGCGAAGCATGGAACTGGCAAAAGAAGGATGAAAGAGAAATAAATGCAGAAGAAATGAGATCTCTTAGACGAATGTGTGGATACTCTGTGTATGATAGAGTGTCGAATGAAAATATAAGAAGTGAATGCGGTGCGAATGATGGTATCATGAACAAAATAATGAAAGGATCATTACGATGGTTTGGACATATGGAAAGAATGAATGAAGAAAGAATGGTAAAAAAATTGTATGTTAATGATGTTAATAGAACCAGAAATAGAGGAAGACCGAGGAAAACTTGGCACGATAAAATAAATCAAATATTGAATGTCGGCCATGTGAGGAGTCAGAGAAATCGACGCGCGTGCATGACACAATGTATGAATGTTGAGGAAGCGAGAGAAATATGTCAGGAAAGAAAAGTGTGGCAGTCCATTCTTTCTGCCTACCCCTTCGGAGAGACGGTGTGATGGTTAGTTAGTTAGTTGATTTGACCGTGCCAAGTTTTCTTTGGCCTTTCTCTATTTCTAGCTCCGTTCACTTCGTTTACATATACACCTTCTTCACCAATCTGTCTTCACTCATTCTTTCCATGTGTCCAAACTACTCGTATCTTAACGACCCTTTCATTATTTTGTTCATAACACTTTCATTTCACTTCTTATATTTGCATTTGCAAGTCAATTTAATATTTTTTTCAAATTCACCTTCACTTTGTGCTTTGAATTCACATTTCAAAAAGCAGAAATGTACTTCGTATTATCACAACACTCGATTATTTTTAATTGCATTCATGTTTCGGTCCATTTTCTATTGGTCGACCATTTTGACATTTATACCATTCAGTTGCAGAGTGAGTTTAGAATAATCAAGTCGACGAAATGTCATCTATTTGGTCTTCTTAAAGTTGATTTTTAAGCCCAGATCCTCTCCTGCTATATCAATTATATTAAGGACTTCTTGAAATAGTTCTTAAAATAACTGTGTCATCAGCATACCTGATGTTATTGATTTGTTTGATTTGATATGATTACCCCATTAACTTTCTATCCCAGGCTGGAGTTTTCAATACTTTGGAAGACTTGATTTGAATACAAGTGAAACAATAGAGGTGAAAAAAGGCTGCGTTGTTGAACTACTCAGCGTATAGCTATTTCATCTGTACTATCATTTTGCATTGAGCATTATCATCAGTTCAGTGTGTCTCACTCTATCAAGTGCTTTTTCGTAATCGATGAAGCATGCAAAGACTTCTTTGCGCTGATCCCGACATTTCTGCAGCAGTACATAGATCACGACTACTTCGAACTTGAGCCTCAAGTGTACACAGAGGCCACGGAAAGACAGAAACTTGGTGTGACTGAGTGGCAAAATTGAAATGGCAATGGGCTGGACACTTGGCCAGACAGAGTGGCAACAGATAGTCACCCAGGATTCTCATTTGGAGACCATGGGCAAATAGGCAAAGTGTCGGAAGGCCACCGATGAGATGGACCGATGATATTGTCAAAAGGGTTGGAAAATCTTGGATACAAAGGGGGCAAGATAGAGACTAGTGGAGGAAATTGGAAGAAGCCTATATCCAAAATGGATGGAAGAAGGCTAGCAAAAAAGGAAAAGAAGACTTCAATTTACCAGTTCGAAGTAATTTTTATCTAAAAATTGCTCAAATAAACTTGTAAATTTTTTATATGTATTACACTGGTTATTCCGCTTTTTTTATTTTATTTCTGTGATAAATATATTCATAAATGTAGAAAAAACTATTCATCTAAATGACCCAATTTCATATTTTTAAATGAAAAAAATAAATTAATGACTGCGTTTAACAATAAATCGTGTACGATCAATAGGGTTCCTCTGTACCTACGAGTACATATAACCTCGGTTCTGTGTTCGCACCAAAGCGGGTATATTTTTTGTCCGCCACTGCTAAAACACAGTGACAGCGGGCAGCCATGATTTATTGAGCCGTAAATATTCTTTTGTATTTAAAAACCTATTTGCGATGTGAAATAGTGGCAGTAGTTGCACCGCCCATGGAATGTTCTATAAATTCGCAACACGAGTTTGCGTGTAAACTGTATTTTTACACAAATGTTCAATTAACCCCAGATAGACCATTTTTATAGAAAAAATCTTAAAAAATAGTTCTGATTCTTTTTGTTGTTGTTGTTGTTTCTCTCTTATCAGAAGTAAGACAGCATCATGGCTATTTCTACCCTTGATACACCAGTTAATTTGATCATGCCATGTTTTCCTCGGTCTACTTCGACTCCGTACTCCATTTTCATCATTAACGTTCACTTTTTTAACCATTATTTCTTAACTCCATATGTCCGAACCAACGCAGCGATCCTTTCATAATTTTGTTCATAATGTCTTCTTTCGCTCTACATTCCTTTCTAATATCAGCATTTGTGATTCTGTCGTACATCGTTCTACCACACGTACGTCTTAGGGACCTCATCTCTACCGCATTTATTCTGCTCTCATCTTTCTTCTGCCAGTTCCATGCTTCAGTTCCATACATAAGGGTCCATACATGGCAGAATCGACGTACGTGTATGACTCGCTGTATGAATGTGGAGGAATCTAGAGAGGTATGTCAGGATAGAGTAGTGTGGCAGTCCATTCTCTCTACCTACCCCTGCGGGCAAACGGCGTGATGGTTTGTTGTTGTTGTTGTTGATACACCAGTTCTTAACAAGGATTTTGTGCTGGAACTGAACCATTCTCGAAGGTTTTCTAGCCAGGATTTTCGTATTCTACTGACACTGCGTTTTCCGTTAATTTAAATACAAAAGATGTAACCTTGGCAATCAGTTACATTTTTTGTATTTATCGTTTCTCACAACGTGCCCAAAGTATTCTAGTTTTATGCGCTTTATGGTCTTGACAATTTATTGTTCTGCCTCCAGTTCTACTCCATTCACATCGTTAACGTATACTTTCTTAACCATTATTTCTTCATCCATACGTTCCATGTTGCCAAATTAACGTAGCCAAATCCTTTCATAATCCTTTTTCAATAAGAGTTTCATATGCTTATATTAGGAATTCCATCGTCGTACGTCATTTTATCACACATTCGTCTAAGAGATCTCATCTCTACCGCATTTATTATGCTCTCATCCTTATTCTGCCAGTTCCATACTTCGCTTCCACGCATAAGGATTGAAACTAGAACTCCATTGTGAATGGCCATTTTTGAGGCCGAAAACATGGCATGACCAATCCAATCAAATTTTTAAGGTCGGCTTTGTTAGATGTCGAGAGAATCGACATGCGGTAATGACTGTATTAATGTGAAGGAAACTAGAGAGGTGTGTCAGTATATAGTATTGTGGCGGTTTATTCTCTTTGCCTATCCTTTCGGTGAAATAGCGTGATGGTTAGATGTTTTTGTTATCGTTTTATTTAATTATTACACATTTTTTTGGTTTAAAGTTAATCGACTTAGTTTCGGTTAGTATTTATATTCATAGTAAAATATTTATTGGGCGCCATGGGTTAATGAATAGCTGAAACAGAATTTGCTCATCCGTTCTCGTACAAAAATTAATAGGCTTACGGCGTATCGCATCACGACAATAAAATACAATATGAACTAACCAGATATTCAATCGAGAATTCATAAACACGATTTTTTCATCCTATGTGAAAAATTATAATAACATACATGACTCGCTATATAAATGTGGAGCAAATAAGATAGGAATGTCAGTATAGAGTCCAGAGAGATATAGGTCCATTCTATCTGCCTACCCTTCCAGTGAAACGGAATGATAGTTTGTTATTATCATATAAAAAAAGTTTTTAAATACATACTGCTGCCTTTAATAAGATGAGAACTATTTTCAGCGATGATAATATTAATTTAAAATTACGACAAAGAATGGTCAGTGCTGTTATACGGGGTGGAGTCATGGACCCTTAAAGTCAATATTATGAACCGATTAGAGGCCTTTGCGATGTGGATAGACCAAAGGATGTTACGAATCTCCTGGACTGACATTCTCAGCAACACAAACGTTCTCCATAGAGCCAGTGTTGACAGAGAGTTGCTGACCAACATCAAAATCCGTAAGGTGTCCTACGTGGGCCATATTCTGAGAGGCGAAAAATACGCACTGTTACATCTGATCTTAAAGGGTAAGATTGAGGCTCAACGAGGTGTTGGTAGAAGGCAGGTTTCCTGGCTGAGAAACATCCGAGAGTGGACAGGGCTGAGGACCGTGGGGGAGCTGTTCCGAGCTGCCCAGGATAGGGAGGCCTACTCAAGGGTGATAGTCAACGTTGGGGAGACCTCACAGGACACAGAAAGAAGAAATACATACTTCTAAACAATAGTAGATGAGTTAGTTTATTTAGGTATTATGTTTACAAAATATGGGCAAGTGGAGAGGGATATTGAAAGAAGGGTTGGGGCAGGCAACAAAGTGAATGTCGCACTTAAAGTTGTCATCACAAACAAAAACCTATCCAAAAAAGCTAGAATGGCAGTGCACAATGGTGTTCTTCTACCGACCCTTATGTATGGAAGCGAAGCATGGAGCTGGCAAAAGAAGGATGAAAGTAGAATAAATGCAGTAGAAATGAGATCTCTTAGACGAATGTGTAGATACTCTGTGTATGATAGAGTCTCGAATGAAAATATAAGAAGTGAATGCGGTGCGAATGATGTTGTTATGAACAAAATAATGAAAGGATCATTAAGATGGTTTAGACTTATGGAAAGAATAAATGAAGAAAGAATGGTAAAAAAATGTTAATAAGGTAAATGGAACTAGAAATAGAGATGACATAAAATAAATCCAATATTGAATGTTGGCCACGTGAATAGTTAGAGGAATCGACGCGCGTCCATGACACGATGTATGAGTTGAGTAAGCCAGAGTAATACGAGGATGTCAGGAAAGAAAAGCGTGTTAGTCCATTCTTTCTGCCTACCCCGTGGGGGAGACGGCGTGATAGTTAGTACGTAAGTTAGTTTACCTCTAAATATAATGTTATCATCATCTTCATCATCAGCCTGCATCCGTTCACTTCTGGACGAAGCTCTCATCCATCTGCTTCCATGTTTGCCGATCCTGGTCAGGTTCCTTTAATGTCAAATTCAATTCGAATTAATTTAAATTGGTCCACTGGCGCTCTCTGGTGTCGAGCCTTAAACACTGTCAAACACAATTTATATTTTACTCGCTCTCGGATTTGAAGCCAGTGTATCCACATCTCGAATGCCTCTAGCCTATTCATACTGCTGATTTTGAGGGTCTATAATTCCAAATATTTGTGAAAATGTATACTTATATCTGTATACGAATCCTGGATTTTCACCTGTGGGTGGTTAATTTTAAATTAACCACCCACAGGTGAAAATCCAGGATTCGTATACAGATATAAGTATACATTTTCACAAATATTTGTAAATATTCTGGTCAATTCTTTGGCGTATAAAATAGGAGTGATACTCCAGGCGACTTCTAAAACAGTGCGCTAGGAGGCGGTAGCCTCTTCGCATTGTGTTAATAAAGTAGTTTGCTAAATGCTAAAACAATCATTCTTCATTGATGGCGTTAGTGGGTGGATTGTATAGATTGATCTTAAAAAATTAATTAGTACAATCAAATCTACATAGATGGCTAACTGGAACTGACACGTGAAGATAGGTATGGATTTGGAGTATATATACAACTTCCAAAAATGTATCATGCATGATCATAATAACTTCCAAAAATGTATCATGCATGATCATAATAACAATGGTGGAATGGGGAATGTTGTAATTACAAAAAGCGTGCGCTTAACCCAACCAATGACAAGTCATAAGTCCTGTAAACACCTTGATCATCCATATTCAGTTTCCAGTTTGTTTCTTCGTCTCTATTGAGATACAATTAAAAATCTATAATTCCAATTCATTCAAAAGCACTGACCAAATATGAGACTTAACCATCCTTTGCCGAAGCTTCAAATGAAGATAATCTTTCCCATTTTATTGAATGCTACACGTGGTGCCTCTATTGTATAGTGCTGACGATGTTTAAAATACCTAAATTGGGGAATAATTATAGTTGGCGTACATAATGTTATACTAGAGATTAAATATTAATAAGATTTTTACGTTTCCTTCTGTATCCAATTACGCCATTCACCCCACCCAACTTTCCGAATAATAATTTTATTCGCTCCGCTCTGTTCGGCCTTGCACTATTTCGTTACATTACCATTCAGAATTATTCTATGGCCGATAAAATATGAATCTTCCACACGATCGTACAAAAGGACTCATTTTCAGAGCGCTTACCCTACTTTTCATCCGGCTATTATCTGAAGACAGTACGAAATTGTGCATTGGGAAATAAAATATTATTATTATAATAATTTTATCTACCCCAACATACATAATAATAGAAAGTATATATTGTACAAAACAAGAAGTTGATAGGAAATCGATAAATACGAATATCAAGATATTCCATAGTGATTCCATTATGTGTTAAATTATTTTTATATGTTATTTTATTTTATATCATTGTGTTTTGTATAATTTGTTTTAGATTTATTATGTAGCCGATTGAAGTGAATGATTGAAGTGTGCGCGGGAGATGCTTATTGGTGGCGATGAAGTTCGCAACCCATCACACCGCGTCTCTCGCGTTGGCGAAAAGAGAAGAATGGAGTGCAGCATCGATTAAAGTGTTGCAGTTCATTCTTTCTGTCTACCCTTTCGGGGAAACGGCGTGATGGTTAGTTAGTTAGTTAGTTCCATAGTGAAGGAGAAGGAATTCTGGTCCCATCACTAATGTATGAAAGCGAAGCATGGAACTGGCAGAAGAAGGATGAAAGCAGAATAAATGCGGTAGAGATGAGGTCCCTAAGACGTATGTGTGGTTGAACGACATACGACAGAATCTCAAATTCTGATATAAGACATGAATGTAGAGCGGAAGAAGGTATTGTGAACAAAATTATGAAAGGATCCCTGCGTTGGTTCGGACATATGGAACGCATGGATTGAGAAAAAATGGTTAAAAAAGTATACGTTAATAATCTCGTGATGAATGAGTCGAGGCAGACCGAGGAAAACATGTAATGACCAAATTAATCAAATTTTAAAGGTTGGTCATGTTAGAAGTCGGAGAAATCGACATACGTGTATGACTCGTTGTATGAATATGGAGGAAGCTAGAGAGGTTTGCCAGGATAGAGTAGTGTGGCGGTTCATTCTCTTTGCCTATCCCTGCGGGAAAACGGCGTGATGATTTGTTTGTTTATTTGTTACCATAGTGAATTCGAGAATTGAAAATGACTTTAATAAATAAAATACACATTCAGAAATGTTTATTACTTTGTAAACAACACTTACTTTAAAATCAATATACAAACATGTTTCTAATCAGTGGTAACTAGCAGCAATAATGTTAGTTTTGAGATCAAAATGGGAAAGAACGTAGCAAATAAATGTTATTTCGGAATCCACAGGCACCTAAAATTTTGTTTGCTGACAAGAAACACCAAATTATTGGTGTATAAAACATTGCTGAGACCAGCACTTGTAAATGGTTTGGAGTGTTGGGTACTGAGCAAAAGGGAGGAAAATACGCTGCTGGGCTTTGAAAGGAGGGGTTGAGAAAAAATTTTGGCCTCTCTGTGAGAGTAAGATATAACCAAAAGCTGGAAGGACTTTAAAACGAGCCCAACATAGTAAAGTTTATAAAAATTAATCGTCTTAGATGATTGGGACACCTCTAGCGAATAGAAGAAGATCAAATACCAGGGAAGATTCTCAATACACGACCAGATAGAAAGCGAAGTGTAGGAAAACCAAAACTGAGGTGGATGGATGGTGTGGAGGGGTGTTGCAAACTGGAGAATGTGGACGATGGACCAGAGAGAGTGGCGAAGAATTCTGGAGGAGGCTGGGGCCCATAGTGGGCTGAAGCGCCAATGTTGTTGTTGTTTTTGTTAGTAAAAACGTTTTAACCCTTAACGTACCGTGTTCAAAACAAAACGCTCGCTCCCATGTGGTCAATTCAGTTTACCGCTAACTTTATCTAAATATCAAGCATATGACTCGATGAATCAAAATTTAATTTATGTCATCTTGTAGGGAATTTCATTAGGAATAGATCGATATCTATAACATACATGGATTATTTGAAAAACATATCATTATCAATTTTTTTCTGGAACCATGCGATTTCTGATATGGAATGCGTCACAGCATACGAGCAACTGACACCAAGTATAAACTTGTCTCCGCGCTGCTTGTCGCGCCGCGGCCGGCGGGGCGAGACTTTACGAGATTTTACGTATGATAAAGGCACATAGGCAAAATGTATAGTACTTTCAAGACAACGAGTACGTATTAATATTTGTCCTTTTGGTAAAGTGTTAATATTTTCACAGTTCTGATATTATTAAGTTGCGTGCTGCGTTTCCGTCCACAGTCGGTATTATTACGTACCTATTGAAAAGGCCAAACATATAATTTATAATACGTTCAAAACAGCGAGTAAGTATTTGTCACTTTTGATAAAGTTGTAAATATTAGCAAACAAATTCTACCTTAACACGAATGAAGGTGAGGGCAGTCTTAAAAAATATTTTTTTTTGGGATGAAGGAAGTAATTTTTTGCTTTTTTTTATTACGAAATATTGAGAACACTTCAATGGAGGATTACAATTTTTTTATAATATTAGGGTCCATAGGTTTTAAGAAAATCAACTTTAAATTGGCAGTGGAAACTCAATTTACCACATGGCAACGCGACGGTTAATGTGAGGAAAGAACCTGTACCAAATAATTATAAATACAATAATTAAAACAATAACAATACCAATTACTGTTCTTTAAGCCTTTATAAATTGTCATTAAATGTCTTTCACAAACTAATCATCACGCCGTCTCTCCAAAGGGGTAGACAGAAAGAATCGACTGCTTCATTGTTCTTTTCTGGCATACTTCTCTTGTTTACTAGACATTCATACATTGTGTATGTCGATTTCTCCGACTCCTCACGTGGCTGACATTAAATATTTGATTTATTTGATCATGCCACAGTTTCCTCTGTCTTCCTCTTTTTCTAGTTTCATAAACATCGTTAACATATACTATTTTTAACATTACATTATTTCCATGAGTCCTCGCACTGCATTCAAATTATGACATACAAAGATTAAAAAGATGTTTCACTCATTCGTCTAAGACATGAATGGCAAACAACAGACCCGCGGGAGAAATTCGATACCGAATTCTGGGTCGCTTTCATTCAGGGATATTTTTCGTCAGCGACCAATTTTTTAGCTCATCGGCGACTTCCGGTCAGTAGTAGTAGAAAATCGAATTGGTCGCTGTCGAATGAAAAACGATTTTCATTTTTATGAAAACCCTAGCCAGCGCTTTTTTATAAATATATTTTTTATTATATATATATATATGTATATATATATATATATATATATATATATATATATATATATATATATATATATATATATATATATATATATATATATATATATATATATAGTTATATATATATATATATATATATATATATATATATATATATGTTATATATATATATATATATATATATATATATATATATATATATATATATATACATATATATATATATATATATAGTGCAGCATATATATATATATATATATATATATATATATATATATATATATATATATATATATATATATATATATATATATATATATATATATATATATATATATATATATATATATAGTATATATATATATATATATATATATATATATATATATATATATATATATATATATATATATATATATATATATATATATATATATATATATATATATATATATATATATATATATATATATATATATATATATATAAATTCATTAAGATGGTTTGGACACATGGAAAGAATGAATGAAGAAAGAAAGTGGAATATTTCCACATCGGGCTTGAAAGTGAAAGATTTTGAAACTTGAAATTTCTTGAGTAATATTTTATAATCGCAATACGCAAGAATTTGTAAGTTCTCGGTAAGTGACAGTCAGATATGACGTCGCAGTACAACAGCTAGGCTAAATTAAATTTGCATGCAGAGCCGCTCCCCGAGCCTGGATCGCCTCCAGCGAGATGCATTATATTATATCAGGAGGACACGTTCCGGTTGTGGCGACTAGCAAAGCGCAGTTCACAACAGAGCAAAATGACGTCACATCATATCAACGTCTCCACTGAAGTCATTATATAATACAACTATATCGTGGGTATTCTGCGAAAAGGAATAAGTCAAAATTTCACTGTTTTGACTTAATGATGAGGTTATACTGTTGAAAAAATACTCTACAATCTGCAAAAACCCAATGTGCAAGTCCTATCTACACTACAACTCGAGATATTTACTGTAATACGTCAATATAACATAAATCCGTTCGGGAAAAAAGCACCAAAGGACTCAATGCAAATTCACTGGATAAATTTGTGATGATAAATTATCAATAACGATTTTTCGGATGTAATCAGCGGAGCTTATGGAGCAGTACTGACTTGAAAAAATGTGAGATTGTTGGTCAGCGACATGATATCCTGGAGAAGTCTAGTAAGTGATGTCTTACTGCTTCACTCAGGGGCATACGTGGCAATTATTATATCTTTTTACTAATTAATTATTAAGGATTAATTGTATCTCAATAGAGATGAAGATGTAATGTTTTTTGGAAACAGAATATGGTAGTCGAGGCGTTTACAGGACTTATCAAATCAAATCAAATCATTTTATTTTCTTAAAAGACATTACAGACATTTCTTATAGTTTAAGGCATACGAGTATATTGAGAAGAGGTAAAACATAATAAATATATAATACCAGAAACGCATGAGATATGGTTCGACATTAGGAATACAAGATACTCTCCAAAGTCAAGAGTATTTGGCTTCTGAACGTACTTTCACGAATATGAAAGACATCGATCTCCGAAGCGATCATGTTCAGCAGTTTGATTTCTCTCCCTACCGGCATCACTAGAGGCAGGTTGGTTCTGCGTGCTGGGAGATAAAATAGTCTGTGCTGACGCTGTTGAAGATTACCATCCGGAACATAAAGATGGATAGCCTCCAAGATGACAGAATTCTCAAAGTATCCCCTGAAAAGTCTGAAGAAATGGGTAAGTATGCACCCATCCCTTCTTATCTGTAAACTATTGATCCCCAGCATGCCCAAGAGAAATGCAGTGGGATGAAGCCACGAATATATACCATACTGTCTCATGTAGAGATATATCAGAAATCTTTTCTGAACCCTCTCTAACATGAGCGAGTTGGGAATCTGTATAGCGAACAGGGTGAGAAACATCATTATTAGAGCCAGAACAGGAGTGTCGAACATCATCGGAAGAATTGCAGCGCTAAAATGGCGCTGAGCAGGAGATGACCCTGACGATGGATGGACAAAACGAATCCTTTGCTGGTGCATCTTTGTTAGTCATCTTGGAGGGTATCCATCTTTATATTTCCGATGGTTATTTTTGACAGCACCAGCTCAGACTGTCAACATGTAGAACCAACCTGCCTCTGATTATGCCGATGAGGAGAGCAATGAAACTGCTGAACACCGAAGAGAGGCCACCCATATGAGTTGTGTTTTTGTAGGATTTATTTTAAGTTTATTCTCGGCCATCCATTCTGAAACGCGGTCTATACATCGCATAGTATCAACCCTTGTTTTGTCTCTCTCGTCGAAATTGCACAATACGGTCATCTGCATAACCAAATGATTCTAATCCCTCTGCCTGGATGACTTATCGTCACTAATATTGTTTATGTACAAAGGCCCAAGAACTGATCCTTGGGGAACCCCACACTTCATTTCGGTTTCAGAAGATTAAGAATCACTTAGACCTACAAATTGACGTCTATCCGAGAGGTAGGATTTCATCAAAACAGAATTTTTATAATATTCATTATAGATGACGCTGTCCTATTTGCAGACAACGAGAATGAACTACAAGTCCTGGTGAATTGTATGTATGAGGTATGCATGCAAAATGATCTGACGATGAATGTTAATAAGTCCAAGGTAATGATTTTTGAAAAGGAAGAAACCATGACAGTCTGCAACATTGGCGTGAATGGTGAAAATTTGTAGCAAGTAGTTGAGCTCGTGTATTTATGAAGTATGTTTACAAGAGATGGGCGAGTGGAGAGGGATATTGAAAGAAGGTTTGGGGCAGGCAACAAAGTGAATGCTGCACTTAAAGTTGTCTTCGCAAACAAAAACCTATCCAAAAGAGCTAGAATGGCAGTGCACAATGGTGTTCCTCTACCGACCCTTATGTATGGATGCGAAGCATGGAACTGGCAAAAGAAGGATGAAAGTAGAATAAATGCAGTAGAAATGAGATCTCTTAGACGAATGTGTGGATACTATGTGTATGATGGAGTGTCGAATGAAAATATAATAAGTGAATGCGGTGCGAATGATGGTGTCATGAACAAAATAATGAAAGGATCATTAAGATGGTTTGGACATATGGAAAGAATGAATGGAGAAAGAATGGTAAAAAAATTATTTGTCAATGATGTAAATGGAACCAGAAATAGAGGAAGACCGAGGAAAACGTGATCAAATATTAAATGTCGGTCATGTGAGGAGTCAGAGAAATCGACGCGCGTGCATGACACGATGTATGAATGTTGAGGAAGCGAGAGAAATATGTCAGGAAAGAAAGGTGTGGCAGTCCATTCTTTCTGCCTAACCCTTCGGAGAGACGGCGTGATGGTTAGTTAGTTAGTTTTTCATTAGAGTGTACCATATAAAGTTGTTATTTCTATTTTTGTATACAGTTTTAGAAGCCCTGAATTCAGATAAAGATAACAGCGAAACCGATATGAAGACAATGTAAGCAATTCCAGCCCTTATTTAGTGACACAATAAGGATCAGTTTACGAATGTAGCGGTCCCTAAGCACCGAGTTATAAGGGGTTAAGTGCTATTAGTAGCTATTTCAGATTTTATTTTTTCTTCAATGGGGACATTTTTGTTAACGTCTTGAATAATTTTCCGTATCGACACTGGGGTCTTTCTAACCCTAGAAAATAAATTATGTGAAATAACGTATGTAATTTAAATATACCCAGTGGTAATTACTTTACTTAAACTAAACTAACTAACCAACGCTGGATTGTCAAATAATCAATTAAGCAGAATACAAAGCGTATTTAATGATGCTGCCCGATTGATTATGGGGCAACAGAAATACTGTCATATCACGCCGCTCCTGAAGGACCTTCTTTGGCTTAAAATCCGAGAGCGAGTAAAATACAAATTGTGTTTGACAGTGCTTAAGGCTCGACACCAGAGAGCGCCAGCGTATATATCAAACCTCTGCGTGACACCCATGCCAACGGAAAGGCAACGTTCATTCCGATCAATAGAAACAAGTGCAAATAACATAACAATTCAAGTCAGAGCCAATATAGCAAGTTTTTATGATCGTGCTTTCAGCGTTGCGGGTCCGTTGGCGTGGAATAGCCTCCATGTTAGTATTAAGTATGAGGATAGTGACGTTAAATTTAAGAAACTTCTAAAGACTGCGTTGTTCTTTCAGTCATTTCCTAGTGCGCCTTTGGAGTAATTGATTTTATCCTTTCTTGACATACTTTTCTCAAAACAAATACAAATGGATAGTACAGTTAAATTCAGGTGGCAATGGGCTGGACATGTAGCAATACAGAGCAATACCTGATGGGCATCCAAAATACTTTAGTGAAGGTCTTGGACAAAGAAAAGGAGTGTCGGGAGGCCACTCAAAAGATGGACCGAGGATATTTCCCGAATAGCTGGAACCATCTAGATGCGGAAGGGATGAGTTATAAAGGATAAGGGGCTGTTTTCTCCCAGCATGCAGAACCAACCTGCCTCTGGTGATGCTTGTGGGGAGAGCAATCAAACTGCTGAACATGATAGAAATATATATATGTTAACAATATTAATGGAACTAGAAATAAAGGAAGACCCTGGAAAACGTGGCACGATCAAATGAATCTAATATTGAATGTCGGCCACGTGAGAAGTCAGAGAAATCGACGCGCGTGCATGACACGATGTATGACTGTTGAGGAAACGAAAGAAATATGTCAAGAAAAAAAAGTGGGGCAGTCCTTCTGCCTACCCCTTTGGGGAGGCGGCGTGATGGTTCGTGAGTTAGTTAGGTATACCGTACATGTTATTTAAATTATTAATGGTTTATTTATTTGGAATACTATTGCATCAAATTAAATGTATCGATCAGCTTAAATCAAATAGAGGAAGAAATTTTAGAGAAAGAAATTTTTATAGAATGGTATTATGATTATTTAATTTTATTCATAAAAACATTAAAATTTTAAGCTAATTCCACTCTGCTACAACTCTTCTCTGCATTATTAGATGGGTTTATGTTTCATGAGAATTTCAATGGGTAATTATTTTACAAGTAAACTCGTATTTGGTAATGAGAACTATTTCTAGGTCTTAATTTTAATAATTTAAATATTCGGAGAATTTTTTAATTGTATCTTTTCCATCTGAAATAATTTTAAGACTTTTACAATACATTTAGTATTCAACATTTTAAACGTCATAAATAAAAATCTCAATCACCGCAATGACGATACGATTAGTGTTGAAACTGGTGAGCAGTAATATACATGAATGATTAAAACAAAAAGGAAATAATTTATATTAATGAAAACGTCTGTCTTCTGGGTGTTATTTTTATATATTTTAGATGGAATGACATGTTTCTATCCATCTAAAATATATAAATTCATGACAAGGAAACTCCAATATATCTAAAGAGCAAAGAGAAAAGTCTATGATTCATGCATAGACTGGTACATAGGTGATGACTTATGGGATGGAAACTATGACCCTTACCAAAAGAAATGTAGAGAGATTAAGAGTCACGCAGCGTTCCATGGAAATACCATAATATATGCTCGGCGTCAGTCTCCGAGATAAAATCAGAAATGAGGAGATTAGGACGCCGAACAAAAATAACGGACATCATGGAACGACTAGCGAGACTGAAGTGGCAATAGGCGGGTCATGTGGCGAGACAGAGTGAGGATAGATGGACCCAGAAAAAAATAAGGCGGAGACCATGGGAGAATAGGAGAAGCGTCGGCAGGCCGCAAAATAGGTGGGCCGACGACATTGCTGCCGTGGAGGGTGAAATGTGAAATGTGACTGCGGCTGGCAGGAGATAGAAACGAGTGGAAGGGAAGGGAAGAGGCCTATGTCCAGCAGTGGACCGATAAAGGCTGACGAAGAAGAAGAAGAAGAAGAAGACATGTTTTGCCCTTCAAAGGCATTATCAAATGTCCATTCCATCTAAAATATAATAAAAATCCTAGAAGACTGACGTTTTTCATTCATATTAATTATTTAGTATGGAGTTTTTTCTTCTTTTTAGCCAATTTTCCTCCACTGCTGGATAAAAACATATTCTTATGTTAAGTATTGTTTCTCAATGACGTAAAACTCAAAATAAATTAATAAATAGGAGGGCTTAAGGTTTTATTATACTCGTATTTAATATGAATGCCATGTTTTGCCTGTCTAATAAATTATAAAATTTACACATTTGATAATACCTTAGACAGGCGATATATCTTCTAAGAGTTTTATTATATTTCAGATGGAATAACATGTTTCGCCCTTCAAAAGCATTATCAAATGCCCATTCCATCTAAAATATAATAAAAATTCTAGAAGACAGACGTTTTCATTAGTATTAATTATTGAATTTATGTTGATATAATGAAATATGAAAAGTATTTTATATAATGATTTAAATATTTTAAACATGAAGTATCCAAAATATTTATACTTATGCTTTGTGATCAAATAACGAAATCTAGTTGGCAAGCATTATCAGTCTATCTAATTAACTAAATTTATGTATCCGAACAGTATCAGAATTTCCAATTTCAATGCACCAACCACATTTCGTATTCCGAAGTTGTTCCCTTATCAAAATGTCTGGAGCGAATGAAACTTTGTTGTTAAAATAATAGTTACGATAATATTTATTAGCAATTGTGTTTGTCCTTATTAGCAAATAAACAGTTTGACATTTCCAAAGACAAACGGGAACTGTACACTCCAATGTTATCTTTACACTCACCCTATACCGGTTCTGGATGTATAGGGTGAATCAAAAGAAATGAAATCGTTTAAACAATCAGATTTTAGTAAATGTGCATATTTATTTTGTGTTTATAATTTACTTTATTGGACAAAGTACCTATTTATTTTTACTACTCCCTTCGACATATTGTTTAAAACAATTCTGCTACAACAAAAGAGGCAGGTGTTATTTTAAGTATGATAAAAATTTAAATCATAGATGCCTATTGGTGGCGATGAGGTTCGCAACCCATCACACCGCGTCTCCCGCGGGGCGAAAAGAGAAGGATGGAGTGCCGCATCAGTAAAAGTGTGACAGTCCATTCTTTCTGCCTACCCTTTCGGGGAGACGGCGTGATGGTTAGTTAGTTTGTTAGTTAGTTACTTGACTATACTTATTTTGTATAAACCTACCATATATAATTAAAAATGTAAATGATTGAATTCTGTATCTCAAATCTCCGAAAGTTATTAACCGATTGCTTTGAGATTTTGACACAATTTTAACACATTCATATATGCGCATGTCTTTACTTTAGATAAAGTCTTCTTGGGAGTTCCTGAAAACAATTCTTCTCCCACATGTTGGAAACATTCAACCGGTTTCGTCAGGGAGGTTCGTCAGGGTAACAAAAATATTTGTTACAAATTTGTTTCACCTAGCGAGGGCATTCTCAAACTTTGAGAATGGATGTTTGAGAATCCCCTCGCGAAGCGGAAAAAAATCTGTAAAAAATGTTTACGTATTAATTAATAGGAATGAAAACGTCAGTTTTCTAGAAGTTTTATTATATTTATGGGAGTGACATGTTTGCTCTTCTATTATCAAATGTTTGATAATGCCTTTGAAGGCAAAACATTTGATAATGCCTTAGAAGGGCGAAACATGTCATTCCCATAAAATATAATAAAACTTCTAGAAAACTGACGTTTTCATTCGTATTAATTATTTAATGTGGAGTTTTACATCATTGTTCAAGAAACAATAAAAACCACGAATATCGTTTTAATACAGTTTCCATTTCTATAATATTATATAATGGTAGCGTGATTGTTAGTAAGTAACAATCCTACATATTAAGTAGTTTTCGAATACGGCGAGGCACGTCTTTCAGCAGTATGATAATAAAATCCTAAATACAAAGTAATGTATGACTTTGGCAATAAAAAAGTTTTTAATACTCTGCAATGCGATAAACCATTGTGCTGCGAGTTGAAAGTTTTCTTCCACTTTACGAATATTCTCCAGTATGATGTGCAAGGAAAATACAACAGAAATATCAGTAAACAATACGAAAAATTCCTTGGTTTGTTTTTTTACTGAAATGAATATAATTTGGCTTATTAATAAGCAGTATATCGTAAGTATTCTGCAAAAAAGCATAAAGTCAAAATTTTGCTGTTTTGACTTAATGATGAGGTGATACTGTTGAAAAAATACTCTACAATCTGCAAAAACACACTAAGTCTTATCTACACTGCAAGATATTTTCTGTAATAAGTCAATATAACATAAATTCGTTTAGGAAAAAAAAAAAACGTAATGTAAATTCCCTGGATAAATTTTTGATGATAAATTATCAATAACAATATTTCGGATGTATTCAGAGAAGCTTATTGAGCAGTACTGACTTGAGAAAAGGTGAGATTGTTGGTCGGCGACATGATATCCTGGAGATGTCTAGTAAATGATGTCTACATGATTAACTCAGGGGCAAACGTGGCATTTATATTTTCTTTCTTTTATCATTTAACTTAATAATTTTTATTTATCTAATGTAATAGGTACTGTACATTAGATAAAATAATTGCATTACTTTTTTCATTAAAGAAAAAAAAACATTTCTCACAAAGTGACTATAGTAGGTACAATGTGACTTCAATTTGAATACCTTACTGTGGTATTGTGTGGATCTGCAAAGTGGAGGATGTCGTGAGATGGGGCAGACAACGCAGAAGATACTGGAATGCGCGCGTGCAGAGGATGGATCCCACCAGAATCCCACACGCTGTGGCGCATCAGATTTCTGCCGGCTACCGTCCCCCCGGAAGACCGCCGAAGAGATGGAGAGATAGTTGGGAGTCAACCTCCTAAGACAGGCCAGCCTGATTTCAGGAACAGACCAAAGGTCTATAAGGAGAAGAAGAAGAAGAAGAAGAAGAAGAAGGTATTATGTAACAGCGAAAATGCACCAAGTCATTTCAATTCACTATTATTTGGAAAAAAAATGTGCTGATAGTCCAGTTTATATTTATTAAACCATTAAATAAATAATCATACTTTTTTTTTCAAATTGGCTTAGTAATGTTTAGTATAAAAAAAATTGTTATATCCTTAAAAACTTTGAATTTCAATTATCTCAGAAGCAGTTATTTTGACATAGTGCTTTTTCGCAGAATAACCGCGATATATGACTTTATTGTACTAGAAAAATGATATAAAACTCCATACGGTATTAACAGATGTCTGATTAAATATTATTTTATAATTACTCACCAAGGTGAAAGAAGTCAATCCTAAAAAAAATGGATGCAGTTCTCACAGTCAGAGTGGCATGGAAGCGAATCGACTAGGCCTTTGTCAGGAGTGGACGGGAATAATCTGAAAAAGAAGAAGAAGAATATTAAAAATCATAAAAACAACATTATTCTCTCTACTACCAGCGCTCAAATCAAGAAACGTAAACTGGAAAACCAAAATCATCCAGTATAAAACAATCATCCGAACAGTAGTGACCTATGGATGTGAGGCGTGGACAATGAAGGGTGCTGCGCAGAATTCTGGGACCTGTGAATGACGGTGAAGGCTGGAGAGTGCGGCATAATGACGAGCTGTACCATATTTACAAAACTCTTAGTCTCTCCACACAGGTCAGATTGAATATAATGAGATAGGCCGGTCACGTGCAGAGAATGCCGTCATTGCGAACCCCAAATATATTGCTGGAGTGGCACCCAGGTGGTAGAAGACCAATTGGACGACCAAGGCTGCGATGGGAAGATGAAGTTGGGAGAGATGGGGCGAAATTGTTACGAGTGTCAGATTGGAGGGTCAAAGCGGAGGACAGGAGGAGTTGGAGGCGAAGAATACTGGAGGCTAAGGCTCGATATGGGCTGTAGGGCCATCGAGAAGAAAAATAAAAAAACAGAGACGAGAGAAATAGAGTTTACTCTGCGGTGCACACTTTGAGAACCGCTGCTCTAGAAGTGTTCTTTTATTTTACGGGAGATTATCCAGTTAATATGTCATGCTTCACAATTTTTGTATGTTACTTCATAACGAAAGTTGTCAATCCCTTATAATATTATGAAACGGACTTATTCATCAATATTAAACATTTGATTTTAATTTTTAGAAGATAATCCATTATCTCAGGATAGCCCACCGTCATAAAAAAGACATACGACCTAAACTAAGAAGAAGAAGAAGATTTAAGAAATATTCAATTTACCGTTTACAGATACAGCGAACACCTAAATAATTTCACAGTCTCATTTATAAATCTAACCTTCAAAAGGGAATGTCTGTTAGAATGAGTATCTCTTTACTCAATCAAGATTAAGATATAAATTTATTTAATATCAGTTAAGGGCAATAAAGAAATCTTCGTAAGTATGTAATATTTTAAAATAATTTAATTTAAACTGTGTAATTAAAAAAACTTTGTTATATGTATTACAATTGTATTTAATATTAAATGATCTCAACATAGGTTGACGAAACAGCTGTCGCGTAAAATAAAATACAATTGTGATACATAAAATGAAGTTTTTTAATTTAACAGTTTATAATGTTAAAGTATCATAGTGTTTCGGCCAAAACAATGGACTATTTAATATAATTTATATATAAATTTATTAATGTCTCTAAACTTGACAGATTTAATTTTAAAATTTTCATGTCAGCTCAATTCATTGGAGAAATAAAATTTATATTTAAAAAAATATGTAGGTAATAGAAAGGATCAGGAATACGAGAAGATAGAATTCCAAGTTTTTTAAGCATTGTGTATTTAGCCGTTGAGGTTACAATAGTGTTTTACTCTTGTCAGTAAATAATCATTTGCAGTCTTTATAGATATTTTTTCAAAAATATTTTCGTAGAAGTTACATTAAATTTATAAAATCGTTTTTTTTAGGATAAAATGAAAATATAAAAATATCTGATTCCAAATGGAGTTTGTGAAGGTTATTTATTCGGACGTGAATAAAAAGTGAAATATTTTATTTTTCCTCGAATTAATTTTCCTTTGAGCGGTTTTGTTATTGATAAGTTTGTTAATGTCACCGTGATGCTTACGAAACAAGATTTTAAATAATAACCAGTTTGAAGACGAAAATGATAAATTTTTTTAAAAACATGAATTTTTATAATGAGTATTATACTCATGGGAATACAGCTTTACTATTGTATGTCTAAATAAATAATTATAGATAAAAATATATTATTATTTTTAAATTATTTATAAAACATGCGTGCGACCTATCATTACGTACGCTGTAGAGACGCGGGCTGACACTGTGCTAACCAAGGGACTACTAAGATCATCGGAGATGAAGGTCCTAAGATCAATTACGGGAAAAACACTCCGAGATTGTGTCCGCAACGTGGCCATCAGAAAAACTAGCGAAATAGAGGATATCGAGTGGAGTAGATCCAGAAAAAGATACTGGAGAGACCATGTAGCCCGAATGGATAGTGACAGACTTGCATATACAGCCGCTTATGAAATCCCCTCCAGACACCGCCCACCTGGAAGACCGCCTAATAGATGGAGGGACAGCACAGATCGTCAGATCTATTAAAATAAGAAGAAGACGAAGAAGAAGATTATTATTGGGAGGGGAGAAAAAGTATATTGAAAGGTATGCACGAATCGAGCTTTCAAGGGGAGGACACAACATATGAAATCGACTTCGAGATTGGATTTTTTTAGGATCGTCCTGTCGCCCATAGTCACAGTTAGAAAGCGCAATAAACAACCAATTTCAAGAAGAATAAAAATCACCGTTGCTTAAAGAAAAAAAAAACACTTGACGCGGAATTTGAACCGGAAACCGGCAGAATAAAAAAGGAAATCTATCCGATCAGCCACCTAGCTATTGAAACTATTGACAACATTTCTAATATGTAAGCAACATTGAAAAGTTGGACATAAGTCTAAGTGATAGAATTACAAATACAGAAATCAGACGCCGAACAAAAGTCACCGATATCATTAATCGGATCGCAAAATTAAAACGGCAATGGGCAGGACACGTAGCCAGACAGTCAAGTTCAAGATGGACTCCCAAAGTCTTAAAGTTGAGGCCATGGGAAAACAAAAGGGGTGTCGGTCGGCCACAGAAGAGATGGGCCGACGATATTGTTGTGGTCGCCTTGAAAAAATAGATTGAAGCGGCACAGGATTGTGAGAAATGGAGACAGATAGAAGAGGCCTACATACAGCAGTGGAGAGAAGGCTAGGAAGAAGAAGAAGAAGATTGAATTTTTTTTTAGGTTTTCTCCTACAAATAGGCTGGCTATTGTCCCATCTTCCTTTAACTATTGGCAACTCTCAAGAGGTACTATTGTTCAATCTTGTTAATCTCATTCTGAAGTCTTATTCTTCTTCTTCCTCTTAGTTTAGGTCGTATGACCTGTTTGTGATGGTAGGCTGTCCTGGGATGATGATGCCCAGCCATCTCTCCATCTCTTTTGTGGCCTTTCTGGTAATCTCTTGCTGCTTGGGTTTTCATCTTTAACAATTTTTGCAATTCTTGCATTCTCCATGCGGTCCACGTGGTTTCTCCAAAAGCGCCTTCTGCTTCTTTCCCATCCCACTATGTCCTCAACACGACTCACAGACCTTATCATTTCATTTCAAAACTCTTTGGCATATAGAATGGAATAATACTCCTAGCGGCTTCTAACAATATGTTGGTCAACAGCCTTCACATTGTGTTAATAAGGTAGTTTGCTAAATGCCGAAAATCATTCTCCATAGATGGCGTTAGTGGGTCGGTTGTATAGGTTAATTCTTGAAAAAATTCACTAGTGCAACCAAATCTACATAGATGGCTGACTGAAACTGCCACGTGAAGATAAATATGGATTTTGAAGTATATATACATCTTCCAAAAATTTGTCATGCATGATCACAAATAACAAAGGTGGAATGGGGAATGTTGTAATTACATGGAGCGTGCGCTTGACCCAACCAATGACAGGTCATGGGTCCTGTAAACACCTTGATCATCCATGTTCAGTTTCCGGTTTGCGTCTTCGTCTCTATTGAGATACAATTAAAAACTTATCATTTCATTTCTGATCCGATCTCTGAGGGTTTTGCCTGCGATGGAGCGTAGGATTCGCATTTCTGCTACTCTTAGAAGGTTCTTAGTACTATTGATATCGGATCTGACCTATATTCCATGCGTCATGATGAGATATCGCGCTCTTCTCTTGTAAGTGTGAAATAAATAAGTTTAATTTGAAATCCCTCACAAAACGATGTTATTTATTCTTACCAAACATTTTGAATTTCCAATTATACTGCTTTATGGAAACCCTGTTTCTCAGTTAGGAAACAATGGAAACGTCTACTTACAAACAAATTGTCACAATCTTACACAAAACGTATCTTTGTATTGGAAATTGATAAGGGAAAATGTAGTACAGTATTTTTACTTATCATTTCAAATTATAAGTTTTGTAAATTAATTAAAAGTAATAAAAACGTCTGTACTCTATAAGTTTTAAAATAAATTTTGTGAACGACATGTTTCACCAATATAAGGCATAATTAAATGTTTGACAATGCCTTAGATAATAAAACTTTTATAAGATGGTCTTAATAATTCGTATAATTGATTCAATCTGAAGTTTAATATCGATGTTCAAGAAACAATAAATATATATTTCTTTTGTTGTTTCTTGAAGAAAAGAGTTAATTTTCTTATTAAATAATTGATACGAAATGAAAACGTCTATTTTCTAGAAGTTTAATTATATTTTACGAGAATGACATGTTTCGCCTGTCTAAGGCATTATCAAATGTTACTTCATTTGATTATGTCTTAAACAGGTGAAACATGTCATTGCCCTGAAATTTAAGAAACTTCTAGAAAACAGACGTTTTCATACGTATTAATTATTTAATGAGGAGTTTTATTTAAAACCTATGTATTAGATCTTTGCAAAAATAGACTGAAAATAAGGACTTAATCCAGTGGTAATAAAATGTATTACAGCGTGAAGGATTGAACCCAAGTCCCCAGGATAAATAACCAGGCATTCTTTCCACCATCGACCAGTTCTATGCACACAAATCTGACATTAAAATTAATTCATGGTTTTTATATTTAACTTAATAATTTATAGGTTTGTTTAAATGTGATTTCAATTATTTCATTCGCTTTTTGATGATATTATTTGGCGTTTTTCAGTATACTATCTTGTTTTATGGTTTTGAAAATTCAACACGTGTGAGGAAATCCCAATTTATTTTATTTTATCAAACTTGTTATAAGCGACTTACTTTCAAGAGTTGAGTGTTTCGTCGGATAGAAATTTCAAAGTTTCGACAGTAACTTAGTCACGGACTAAAAATATTCAAACTATATAATGTTCACAAAGTATCAAAGTACGTCCAGAGTCCATATGAGTTTTTTAAGTAATAAATCACGTATAATCCTATATCCCAAACACAATGATGTTTTGTAAATGAAACTAAAAAACGAGAATTTTTTGCTAAAAGAAAAATTATTAGATCACACGATATTTATCGAATTACTCAGAAAGAGAAATAAAAACTTTCATTGGTAAAGATACAGAATTTCAAATTAATATTGTTTAATTCTAAAATAGTGAAGTAAATTACAGAACTCTTCGATCAATACCAGGATATCAGCGTGGCCAAGATTATAGAGATTAACAGACTGCGCCGACTAGGGCACTTGCATCGCATGGGGGATCTGGAACTCCTCAAAAGAGTGTTTTGTTTGATAATCCAGTAGGGCGTTTAGTAGGGTTTGACAATCCCTTAAAGGAAACCTACAAAAGACTGGCATTGACTGTGCTTGCTGGGAAAAGACTGCAGAAGACAGACCTAGGTGGATAACAACAGTACATAAAGGCACACAAGACTTTGAGGCACAGTGCTGACACGATGTCGCAGAGAGGAGGAGGAAGAGGAAGGAGAGACCACTGGGAGACGGTGATAGCTCCATTACAAGCGCCTTCCCCTGCCCCAGATGCCCCAGAATTTGTTGGTCCAGGATCGGGCTTTTCAGTCACATGCAGACCCACAACCGTGAAGGACAGTCTTCCTCGGACACGAGGCGAGGGACAGCCTATGATGATGAGAAATAAAATACATTTTTTTACATCTTCGTCTCTATTGAGATACAATTAATCCTTAAAAATTATTAACCAGCAATGGGTACAAATCCAGTATTTGTCTACAAGTATTTGTATAAATTCAAATAAACAAAATGTATTTTCTGTTAAAAAAATAATTATTCTGTCGAGGAAGTGAAAATTCTGTTATATCCAGTTGTAGATCACTTTCCTAGCGAGACGAGCATCCCTCCTCGAACAAGTGGCGTATGTACCGTGGACTGAAAGGGCCATCTAGAGATTAATACCGCGCGAGCAACACGGCATCGGGGAATTATTGAAACAAGTTACCCCCGAGTTACGGCGCAGGGGTTGAACAATACGACTTAACAAGTTTCAGCAAATCATCGCTGCATCTGCTTCAAGTAGCAAAGAGTTGGGAACTTTTTCTTGATATCTTTACTGTTGCGTTTTTCTATTATAGTTTTTAACCTTATCATTTAGATTTTCTAAAAAATTCTACGAAAAAAATTATAACGACCGACCCTTATGTATGGAAGTGAAACACGGAACTGGCAAAATAAGGATCAAATTAGAATATACGCAGTTGAAATGAGATTGAAAAAAACCAATTCGTAAAGCATTACTAAGCATTATTATTTTATTCTGCAAGTTGAGTTTATTCTTGATCTTAAAACCATTTCTAACATAGTTGTATTTTAAATTTATTTTCCATTTTTTCGGAAAATAAATACTAAAACCATCAATTAAACCTTTATGCCAATTAGTTGAATCTCAGCCAAGTTCAAGATGAACTCCCAAAGTCTTAAAGTGGAGGCCATGGGAAAACAAAAGGGGTGTCGGTCGGCCACAGAAGAGATGGGCCGACGATATTGTTGTGGTCGCCGGGAAAAATGGATTGAAGCGGCATAGGATAGAGAAAAATGGAGACAGATGGAAGAGGCCTACATCCAGCAGTGGAGGGAAGGCTAGGAAGAAGAAGAAGAAGATGAACCTCTATAGGCAATATTTTAAAAAAAATTGAACTTTATTTTTTTATAACTTTATGTTATTAGGTCCCGGGTTCGATTTCCAGCGATGGCAGATGCAGAATTCACATGACAATAAAATTGCGATAGATTGGCTACTCATCACAAGTAATGATAATCTATATTATAGCTTAACACGATATCTACATTAATTGGGTTAAATTAACCTGTTGTATACACTAAAAACAAAACAAATGGAGATAATAGTTGACAATCATTGATGAGAGTTCTAATGAAGCTTCCATTTTTAAACGGAAATTAAAAAAATATTTGTTTATAAAAATGGTGCTCATATTATTATTAATATATAATATGTTTTATGTTAAATAAATAGTATTATAATTGACATAAACATAATATCAGACATATCAACTGATAAGTTTAAACAGAGAACATAAAAAGCTTTGGGAACCGGACAAAATTATGAGATGAATACACAATATTGTATTTTATTTATTATAATACTTCTACAAACAAAACTTTGCACGTGGATATGTTAAATTGGATTGGTTAAATCCTTCTGCAAGAGCGCATGCGCGAATACAATTATATTTATTTTTTGAACTTGTAAAAATATTATCATGTTATCAGCACAAAGTTGCAGCCTGGTGTAAAAACTACCCGCAGTTCCATTATATGCTCAATCCAAAGGTACCCGGTAAAAAGTTTCCCCACAAAAGGTTATAGTAGAAACGTAAAGCGGAAAGTTATTTCTGAAGTTCTAGGGAAAAAAGGCCATTCTGCGGCTTGCAATGCATTTTAACCCTCTTTACCGAAGCAGAGAGCTTTCAGATCCGTAAAAAAATGGATAAACAGCTCATTTCAAATTAGCCTTGACATATATTTTTTTCAAAATCACGCTTTTTAGTAATTTACGATTTTGTTTGTGTTGATTTCTAACGCGTAATAACGTATCTCTTTCTCTATCCCTCCCTCTCTTTCCCTCTCTCTCCCTCTCTCTCCCTCTCTCTCCCTCTCTCTCCCTCTCTCTCCCTCTCTCCCCCTCTCTCTCCCTCTTTTTCCTTCTTCTCCCTCTATCTCCCTCTCTCTCCCTCTCTCTCTCTCCCTCATAATTATTTTATGACTCTACGATATATTTTATTAAGATATTATAGTCATAAAAATAATAAGGTTAATTTATATAGCGCCGTTTTCGTGAATAACTCGCATCAAGGGCGTTTGAGTCATTTGATGTCATATTATAATTTCATATTCGTTGCTAGTTGGATATATGCACATAAAAAAAAGCATCTACGTAATTCTTCTGAGTCAATTTCTCATAACTGATGGTCGTGTCTATCCTAATAACTATCCACCATGGCTGGCTATACCATTGTCGCCAGTCAGTCTCCAGGCTGCAGCTATTGAGAGACCAGTCAACGTTCTGATTTAATCGGACCAGCGACTCGGTGATAGTCGATAGGTCGGTTTCCTTTGTACTATTGTTCTTTGACCATTATTATTATTACATACATGTGTGAAGAAAATAGAAGGAAGAACGAAAGCCCCTTATAACGAGTACTGTGAGAGCCGGTCGCCTAGCTGGCAATTGGACACGTATACCGAACTGAAGATACCAGAGCAATCAAGACCCTCTAAGTGTCAAATCCGACCGGAATAAAACTTCTAGAAAGGCCTAGATAACGCCAAATGGATAAGCGTGGCTGTTTTGGCTAAGTTGGGCGAATCAGACTGCTAGAAGCAAAAGGCGCAGGATCGAGGTGCTTGAAAGAAAATCATCAAGGAGGCTAAAACTCTTTAAGGGTTGTATGACCATATAAAGTAAGTATGTAGGAAGAATAAGCACGCACCACAAATTAACATCTGTTTTCTGCGCTGCACTACCCTAGAGGCAGAAGTCTCCCCGTAACTCGGACTCTGGCCTCGGACACGTACTAGTGCACGCGCGTCATATATATCTTGCTTCGGCATTCTCCCATCTGGCAACACGCATTCTACCGCACGGTATTTTGCCTTGGCACTTATAACTTCATCAACGTTCCGAGTTTTATGTTATAAAAACATGTAAAATTTTATTGAATACATTAAGAAGACCTTTGCAGGGTTGAAGGATTAAACCTGCAGGTTGTAAGTGTAACTTAATTTTCAACTAGCTTAAAGGATTAAAAGTTAATCCGAAAAACGAGGCAATGTGTTTCGTATTTTCTGGTTTTCAAATTTTACCCAATGGAGGTAAATTTTCTCTTAAAAAGAATATTATGCTTTGAAAGTTTTGCTCGTAACATGAATAAGAAATTATCCTTATTATACACTTTACAGATCTTTGAACTTAAATGATAAAATGTTTTAAGATAAATGTAAAATAGCACTCGTCTTTGTGAGTAAATATTTATCTCGTGGGGTTGGATTATTCGACGTAACATTTAATTTAAATAAAAATCTTTTGATGAGAAGATACCACTCGTTTATTTTTGTTTGAACGTTTTAATAATATAAATGAATGTTTAAAACAAATAATAATAAAAGGCAAAGTTATTAAGTGTTTGAAAACAATCCTTCCCTATTAAATTACCATAAATATAACTAACTAACTAACTAACTAACCATCACGCCGTCTCCCCAAAGGGGTAGGCAAAAATAATGGACTGCCACACTTTTCTTTCCTGACATATTTCTCTTGTTTCCTCAACATTCATTCATCGTGTCATGCACGCGCGTCGATTTCTCTGACTCCTCACATGGCCGACATTCAATATTTGATTTATTTGATCGTGCCATGTTTTCCTCGGTCTTCCTCTATTCCTGGTTCCATTTATGTGAATTCTGATGAGTCCGTGAGGATTCTCAAGATGATGAACGAGACTCCAGAGGGTCGTCGACCATCGGAATGACCATCAAAGAGATGGAGAGAAAATTGGATGTCTTCATCCGTAGACCAAGATATGATATTCTAACTGTAAAGAATGCTGTAAGGTCTTTATAAATAATAGTAAGAATAAGTTGATTGTTAAACCATAACCGAAAGAATTTACAGCGGAGCTAAAAAGAAGAATTGGACTGGGTAGCTTTCGGAAACATGAGTTAAAAACCGGAAAATACCAATCAACCTGAAACGAAAAGTCTATGAAGCCTACGTTCTGCCAGTTGGTACTTATGGTTTTGAAACTGTTACATTGTCCAAACAAAGTGCCGAGAAACTACGAGTGACCCAAAGAGCCATGGAAAGAGCCATGTTAGGAATAAGCCTAAGATATAGAGTTTGAAACGATACGATGAGAGAAAAAACAAAGGTCACTGGCATCATCCACCGGGTGGCGACTCTAAAATGGCAATAGGCAGGTCACGTAGCTCAGACGAAAAGTGGACAAGAAGACTGCCGACTTGGAGACCGTGGACGGCAAAGAGAAGTGCAGGGTGACCGCAACTTCGGTGGAAAAATGATCTGATCAGACACGTCGGAATAACCTGGATGCAGTCTGCACAGGACAGTATGACATGGAAGTAAATTGAGGAGACCTTTGTCCAGGAGTGGGTGGTAATAGGCTGAGGAAGAAGAAGAGAAGAGATTAAAAGACACGGATGACTGGAAGTACCACCTGCTGCATTCTCATGTTACGCGATAAGTAGTTTATTTATCGCCATTTTATTGTCAAGTGAATTATATACTAGACCAAAGACAGTGTGAGAATTATACTGCTATTGCAATGCCATTTTAAATATCTCTTCAAACAAACAAACAAACCATCACGCCGTTTCCCCGCAGGAGTAGGCAGAGAGAATGGACCACCACACTACTCTATCCTGGCAAACCTCTCTAGCTTCCTCCACATTCATATAACGAGTCATACACGCACGTCGATTTCTCCGACTTCTAACATGACCAACCTTTAAAATTTGATTAATTTGGTCATGCCATGTTTTCGACTTCGTACCCCATTAACATCATTAACGTATCCTTTCTTAACCATTCTTTCTCCATCCATGCGTTCCATATGTCCGAACCAACGCAGCGATCCTTTCATAATTTTGTTCATAATACCTTCTTCCGCTCTACATTCCTTTCTTATATCAGCATTTGAGATTCTGTCGTATATCGTTCTACCACACATACGTCTTAGGGACCTCATCTCTACCGCATTGATTCTACTCTCATCCTTCTTCTTCCAGTTCCATGCTTCGCTTCCATACATTAGGGTTGGGACCAGAACTCCATTGTGAACGGCCTAAAAACAAAAATTGCTAACGCAAATGTCGGGTAGATAATATTGTTTACCCCCGTTTAAATATTAATTAACTCATTATATTATTGGATTGCGCAACACCGAAAATAGTATACTTTATGGATTAACAACAAATTTGTTCGTATCAGTTGATATGACAAACACATCCCACGAAACTAATCGCGATGGGAATTATAGCGACAAATTCACTTAACGATTCTTCGTTCGTTTCGGTCGAAATCCGCATTAGGTTCCCATAATTTCCACTACAAACAAACTGTATTGCATAAATCAACTGCAGTTGAACGTAATCTAGACAAACGATTCAGTTTCGCGGGTGTTATCTTGCGAAATGAAAATTAACGAGTCCTATCATACCACCAAAGCTCGCGGGCTATACCCGAATACTACCATCTGACTGATGTTTAATCCGTCAAGGGTTAGGTCACATTGCTGGTTTAAACCCGCAAAAGCTAACATTTTCGCGGTAACAAAATAAATAGGTTTTGTGTCATATTCCAGAAAATTCTTTAAACAACACTTTAAAGATTTAAAAAAAAAATTATATACTGTTTTCCACAATTAATTTACAGCCATGGAAAGACCCATGTTAAGAATAAGCCTAAAAGGCGGGCCACACTGTGATAAACAAGCTGGTTTGAAACCAAAATTTGTATACTGAATGTTATTACTCAAACTTAAACCATGTTCTAGACGTAGTAAAAACGTCGATTTTAGTTAAACCGCGGATGTTTCTGCATACGGTTATCCTTTCAAACTATTCAACAAAGATGGTACGTTTATCTCTCTTCCTCGCATTATTTTACCCGGCGTAAAATGAGATAAATAGTCTGGCTCGTTGGTTGGAAACCGATGTTTATCACAGTCTGGCCCGCCTTTAAGAGACATAGTCAGAAACGATACGGTGAGAGAAAAAACAAATGTTATTGACGTCATCCACCGGGTGGCGAATGTAAAATGGCAATGGGCAGGTCACGTAGCCAGAAGCTCAAACGAAAAGTGAACAAGAAGACTGCTGACTTGGAGACCGTGGACGGCAAAGAGAAGTGCAGGGCGACAGCAACTACGGTGGAAGGATGATCTGAACAGACACGTCGAAATAACCTGGATGCAGTCTGCACAGGACAGAGTGACATGGGCGAATGGAGGAGGCCTTTGTCCAAGAGTAGACGGAAATAGGCTGAGGAAGAAGAAGAGAATATACTGTTTTCAACTTTTTGAGTTTATTTTTCTAGACAAGTTTCAAAGTTTTGCACTTCTTCATCCGGAGATCAACATAAGCCGGCTATGTACCGGATATGCAATATTTACAACAATGCTTAAGTAACATCGACGTATTCCTTCTAAACTGATGTAATTTAAAAAAAAAGTAGGAGCAACATTTTGCCACAAATGAAACAAATCAAATCAAATCAAATATTTGTGAAATGTATACTTATATCTGTATACTTATAGCAAGCAGGATTCGTATACAGATATAAGTATACATTTCAGAAATATTTGTAATTATTCTGGTCAATTCTTTGGCGTATAAGATAGGAGTGATACTCCAGGCGACTTCTAAAACAGTGCGCTAGGAGGCGGTAGCCTCTTCGCATTGTGTTAATAAAGTAGTTTGCTAAATGCTAAACAATCATTCTCCATAGATGGCGTTAGTGGGTGGATTGTATAGATTAATCTTAAAAAATTAATTAGTACAATCAAATCTACATAGATGGTTGACTGGAACTGACACGTGAAGATAGGTATGGATTTGGAGTATATATACAACTTCCAAAAATGTATCATGCATGATCATAATAACAATGGTGGAATGGGGAATGTTGTAATTACATAAAGCGTGCGCTTAACCCAACCAATGACAGGTCATAAGTCCTGTAAACACCTTGATCATCCATATTCAGTTTCCAGTTTGCGTCTTCGTCTCTATTGAGATACAATTAAAAATTCAAATCAAATCAGTTTATTTCATCAACAGACATTACAAAATTTATTTTTAAGGCATCTATTGAGAACAGGTAAAATAATATATTGTGTTTAGTATACTACCAGAAACGCATGAGAGATGGTTCGACATTAGGAAAGCAGGATACTCTCCAGAATTAAGAGTATTTGCCTTCTGAACGTACTTTCACTTATATGAAAGACGTCGATCTCCGAGAAGACCACGTTCAGCAGATTAATTGCTCTTCCCACCGGTGTCACCAGAGGCAGGTCGGTTCTGGCGGCCAGTAGGTAAAACAATCTATGCTGTCGCTGAGGGATTCTAGAGAGATTAAACCTCTACACGTGGGAATTCCAGTAATATTCTGCATTGTCTGCCCCATCTAACGCTATCTCGAACCTTGCAGATTTCGCTGATAACCGTGTTCTTTGCCCTATCTTGAAGAGTCTTTCCTACTTTACCTTCAGCGTCCTCATTTCAGCCATCCCCACTTTAGCCTTCATTCTTGTGGTTGCTCTGGTCTCAATGATATTCTTTATTTCAATGACATGACTAATTAATTAAAGCAGTTTAACGTTCTGGAGTGTAGCGCACGTCAATTTTGAATTATATTAATATTAAATTCTTAAAACATAACTCTGTTTATACAAGTTGGAAATAATTAAATGTTACAGCGTATTCCTTAAGATCTAATTACACGGAGATATTAAATTACTTTGATTAACCAAAAACGAAGGATGTTAAATTATAGAATTAATTTTAGTAATCAATATATGATGCCAAGCCAAATGAAGTGATTTATTAGATACATAATTCAGATTGATAATTGAATTAATCTCCCACGTGCAAATCACTTAAAGGATTAAATATGCACCCTTATCCTAATGTATTCAGATTATTGAGGGTTGAATTACCAAAAGCTGATTTGTCATGTAGAAAATTACTTTAGAATGTATTTAAAAACAAAGCATATATAATACGTAATATAAGTAATACAATATTCAACAAAGTATATTTAAGATCCGTTCTTTCTATTTTTTACGAATGAAAACGTCAGTTTTCTGGAAGATTTATTATATTTCATGGGAATAACATGTTTCGCCCTTCTAAGGCATTATCAAATGCTACGAAATATCAGCTCGTTGCTATTTAAACATATACACTAGTAAATGGAGCAGAATATGGTAACTAACGAAAATTGATGTGACTTTATACATTTTTAAATATAGGAAATGTTTCTTGGAACTCGTTAAGAAATTTTATGACAATAAGTAAGTATTTCTGGACAATATTTCTGGACCTACCTAAATAAATATTTGTTAAAAATGTATAAAGTCACATTAATTTTCGTTAATTACCATATTCTGCTGCATTTACTAGTGTATATAAACAGCAACGAGCTGAAATATCTTCACGTTTGATAATGCCTAAGAAGGGCGAAACATGTCATTCCCATAAAATATAATAAAACTTCTAGAAAACTGACATTTTCATTCGTATTAATTATTTAATATATAGTTTTACATCATTGTTCAAGAAACAATAAATCCGTTTTTTCTGGTTGTCATTTTGTTTGTTATTAAGTTAAATATGTCTTAGACGTATAAAATAGATCTTTCTTATTTCAGAATAAGAAATTCTGAAATAAGAAAGATCTGCAATGTTAAAGATGTAGTGCGATGAGGAAGACTGAGAAGACATTACTGGAGAGATCAGGTGGAAAGAGCATGTTCTGAAAGAGTGATAAATATAGCCGCAAATAAAGTACTAACAGGAAATCGACTTGCAGGAAGACCACCTAAAAGATGGCGAGACAGTTGGATATCTGCATCTTAGGAACAGGCTCCGAGAATTAAGCTCTCTAAATAACAGGACACAGTCCTAAATAAAACAGAAGAAGAATAATATATTATAACGAAACTGTAACAATTACTGCAATGTGGCTATGTTCATAGTTGGAAAAATCGATGAGCGTGTATGTCATTGTGTAAGACTGTTGATGAAACTCAATCATCTCTGAAAACATCTCCACATATGGCGTGATAATTTGTTAATGTTTAGGTTGTAACATGAAGCTTTTGTTGTTTTTGGAACAAGGAGTTACTCAAATTCCGACAATTAAAATCAAGTACCTTATTATTAAACTTCTATCTTGTCATCTCTCCACTGTTGGATGTAAGCCTCTTCACTAGTCTCCATTTTCTTCTATCCTGCGCGACTCTTATCCATCTTCTTCCCCCAACTGTTATTATGTCGTCAGCCCTTCTTTTTGGGGTCGACAGATGCCCCTTTTTACTAAGTACCTATTAAGTAAACGTGTTATAAAATAAATAAATAAATAGTTTAACAGTGATTCAAAAATTAGGGGTAAAACGAGAGTAGATTTAAATAAGACTAGGGTAGCCTAACATCTCCGCGCTGAATTAAACCACAATTGTATTACTATTTTGGTTTCAACTAGAGATTTAAAATCGTTGTGCAATGAGCAAAATTAATTATTTGTCTTTTTCTTTTTTATATATCTTGTATATACAACACTAACTTCAATTACATATCAGACTTGTTTCGGACAATCGGTCCTTTTTCATCGATGCATATTACAAAGACACATTTTTTAAATATTATAACATCTGTCAAAACTGATCATATTTGTCAACAATTTTAAATATGTGTCTTTATAATATGTATCACTGAAGAAGGACCGGTTGTCCGAAACATGTCTAATTTTTTTTTAAATTTAGTATTGTATATACAAAGTATATAAATAGAAAAAGACAATTAAAACATCTATAACCCAAAGTATGTTTATAAAAAATAAATAGTTAAATGTCGTTGTGACATTGAATTGTGATCAATAAATTGTTTTTAAAGTATCGCTTTACCTCTAATAAAACAAGTTTTCTTTCGTATAGCGTCGTAACAGATTCTCAAGCACGATTTAATTCGTCGTAGTGCAAGTTCGTAATTCTAACCCAAGACGTGCGGATGTTCTCAGGATGCTGTTCTCTAATTAACATTCGCTCATAGTGGTTTCCGAATGATTGATTCAGCTATTATTGTACCAGGAGCGCGGAGGAATGTATCTATGTTGCCTCAGGATGGCTCTGAGGTAAGAGGGGAGATCAAAAATTACGTTGAATTAACATTGAAAAATATTAACCTTCATTTTATAGATATTTAGAAAATTTTTGCTTAAGTGAACGTTTAACCGCCTGTTTGAATCTTCAAATTTTTAAAAATAACCTTGATTCACGATATATTATAGATAAATATCAGAATACCAAATTATGGTAATTCATCTAATCTACCAACACTCTAAATGAAAGTTTCATTACATGAGTTATAATAATGATAATGTCAATAGCAAAAACTTACTGTTTTTTTGGTATTAAAAATTGTTGAACAATAAACGTTCCAAAATAAATCATTATAAGATCTGTCAAAACTGGCCATATTAGTAAACAATTTTATAATATTTCTCTTTTTCTTTTTTATATACTTTGTATGTAGATACAACACTTACATTAAAAAAATAAAATTACATTGACATGTTTCGAACAATCAGTCCTTCTTCAGTGATACATATTATAAAGATACAAATTAAAAATATTAAAAAATGGTTTACATGATCTAACAGTTCCAAAATAAATCTTTATAACATCTGTCAGATCACGTAAACAATTTTATAATATTTTAAATATTTATATAATATCACTGATGAAGGGTTGGTTAGTCCGAAACATGTTTGATATTTAATTTTTGTTTTAATAAATGTGAGTGCTGCATACAAAGTATATAATAAACATTAAACATCTACAACACAAAGTAATGGCGAACATAGAATAAATAAATAGAAAGTTTTATTATGTACTTGCGGGCCAGATAATGCTTTGCTATTGCTATATTCGAGTGTATGCATACATAATAAATGAAATAATCAAATACGATTTAAATGCGATATCAATTCTAAATGCCATTCTATGAAATACGCCCAACAACGGATTTCTTCAAATACACGATGTTTAACAACGTAATAATATTAATAATAATAATAATAATAATTAGGCTAATTTGTATAGCGCCGTTTTCGTGAATAGCTCACCTCAAGGGCGCTTTGACAATGTTTTTAGTCATGAGAGCTGCATGTGACACCAGCAATCAGATAACCGCTGCTTACATTTTATGGGATATTTTAAAAAGGTGGGTTTTTCGCTGAGATTTGAAGTCTGTTGGATTGTCAATGTATCCGAGGCGTGCAGGAAGCATATTCCAGGCGGACGGACCTGCCACTGCGAAAGCCCGATCTCCGAAATTTGTCCGGAGGTTGCGCTTTGGCTCAACTAATCTGCCTTTTGCCGAGGAGTTTGCTGATCGAAGTATAGATTGCCGCAAGTTAGGGCTATCAACAACACAATGTTCAGATTTATAGGCTGGTGCCATTGCGTGAAGCGCTTTAAAAACCATCCAGCATAGTTTTACTGGATTCTTTCAGGACACTTGAGCCAGTGAAGATCTTTTGGATGTTGTGTCTTTTAGAATATATTAATTATTTAAATATTTTCTTGAATACACGAGCAGTAATAAAATGACAATCCACTGACGATTGAAAGCTATCTTTAAATCCGATTCGGGCGCCATCTGGGCGCCATGGGTGCTTGAGCGCCGCAAGAGGTTCGATTTTCCCTGATGGTGGAGAGAGTGCAGGAGAAATTTCTGCAATACCTCTATCTTTGTGAGTATGGAAATTACGCTTAGCTCTTTCCGACTGATTTCTTACTAGAGATGCTAGGCTACCAGTCACTCCAGGGGAGACGAGACATTTACTAGGGTGTTCACTTCTTTCTAATGATAGGCGGTTGTTTACACAACTCAGAAATCCTGGGTGATGTAGACCTGTTCGTCCCTGACAATTATCTTCGACAAAGGGACCATAGATTATTTTATCTCTAACGATGCAAAACCAACCTGCCAATCAGCCGGTAGGCAGAGCATTATTTTTGCTAAATCGTGTCATCTCGGAGGTCAACGTATTCAGTGATAGTGTAGTTGACCGGAGGGAGGCGCTTTCTCTGTCATTATTTAAATTGTGAGTTCATATATTTTCATTTTGTGTTATTTACTATTTTATCTCAAACTTTGTGTTATTATGTATAATATCATTGGTGTATTGGAATGTAGTTCTGTGATGCTTTTGATGTTTAAATAAATAAATGGAAAATGAAAAAATCTCTTCGTGATTTAGATTACACGCAATTAAACACTCACATCAAACAAAATTTGTTCTTGCCAATATACGAGTAGATTGTTACGCCCATAATGATAACATTATATGCAAATAATAAAAAATTAACTAAATCATAAAAAGTTACTTTAAACCAAATAATTAGTTTAATTTCATTTAGGTTTATGGCTTTGACCGGTTTCGGCAGCTCACGGCCATCTTAAGAATTAAACTAGATACATTTAAAAAAAAAAATTCTTTTTATGTTGAAATTCTACTAATAAATTTCAAAGAACATTTAATTTTAATTTAGATACATTAATATTATAATTCGTTTCATATCACATTAAACCTTTGTCAAAAAAATATTAAGAAGAAGTGGAAATTTTATCTCAATCGGTTCGGTATTTGTTCTATAGTCATGAAAATTGCCTTTTATTCGTATAGATTATGGGAGTAACATATTTCACCATGTAAGAATATTATCAAAAGTCCTATCAAAGCGAAATATATCACATATCAATATTATATTATATTATATAAAATATATAAATAAATTGCTAAACACCCAAGTTATTCCAACATAGAAAATCATAAAAAACAACTTTCAATAAACATCTTATCAGCTTCGCTAATAATTTGATCTCACCTCGCTGACAAGTATTATGTGATCTGTAAGCTCGTATTAATTCTGGGCTAATGAAGTTTCCACACTTGGATCTATCGCAAATCAAGTTGCACGTTACATTCTAGTATATTTGAAGTGTAACATGGAACTGGCAAAAGAAGGAAGAAAGTAAAATAAATGCAGTAGAAATGAGATCCCTTAGAACAGCGGTCGGGAAACCGGGGTAAATTACCCCAAATGGGGTAAATATGATTTTTTTGAAAAACCTAAATTTTTGTTTGATCCAATTTGATTTTTTTTATTTCGTTTGTCTATTACATACTTTATGTACTTATTTTTATTTTCATTGTAAATTAATTCAATAAATAATGTTTATTTAAAATATATATTGATTGTCTTATTTTCAAAATGGGGGGAGGGAGTAATATTGACTTACGCAAAAATATGTTGGGGTAATGGTTAAAAAGTTCCCCGAGGGCTGCCTTAGACGAATGTGTGGAAAATCGGTTTATGATAGGAGGGTCGAATGAAAATATAAGAAGTGAATGAAAGTGTAATGAACAAAATAATGAAAGGAACATTATTATTGTTATACGAGTTTGTTAAAAATTATAAATAGAGAAAGACCGAAGAAAACGTAGCACGATCAAATCAATCAACTATTGAATGTTAAGGAAGCGTAAAAAGTATGTAGAGAAAGAAAAGTATTGCATATTTTCAGCCTACCCCTTCGGAAAGACGACGTGATGGTTAGTGAGTTACATAGTTCAACTTTTTTTTTCATTTAATTCACGTTTGCAAGGAACTTTTGGAGTATGATAATTTATTTTTTATGAGATTTTCTCGACAGGTCTTTCGCCAACCTATGTTGGCATCATTAGGTGCAAAAACTTAACAATAAGTTGTTTGTAACACCTAAAGATGCTGATTTGGCTGCCGAAACAGCTACCATAAAAAATTACATTAAAAATATAAATTATTTTTGATACTTATAGTAATTGTGTTGCAAAATCAAAGCATTTCATAGTGTTTAATGTAATTGAGTTTAAAAAAAACATATTTACATAATATTAGCTTTTATTTTAAGTTTTACTCACTACTCGGGAAGCGTGGAACCTTTTTACAATATAATATTTTTTATGATAATGCTTGAAAATCGCATTAACATTTTCGCAATTTAGGATATTGTAATCTACATAAAATCAAATTTAAATAAATATTATAATTTTTTACAAGCCGAATATTCAGCATTTTGGTAAATTTATCATACGTGTATAAATTTAAAGATGTAAGGCCTTAACCAAACATATCGAGAGTTTTCAAGTAGAAAATATCTTCCGATAAAGATAGAACAGGGAAAAAAAGCTGCTTTATCTATGATCTTCGGCGCTTAAAGCTCTTTAAATGAAAAAGACCCGTAATACCTTAATGCGTATTAGATATTATTATATTATTATATTATTATTGGAGTAGATAGAATGTAATAAAAATGAGGGAACCTTACTGAATTTATAAATACTATAAATATTTTTATTACCACGTATTTGAAAGAAAGAATAATTTTGGTCGGCGCTATCTTAGGTAACCATCAGAAACAGAAAGACCCTTTGTTCTAGAACATAGAGGTTCTCAATAGAGCCCCGAATCAGCTTAAAAAAAATGCATCGCCGTCAACCCTTTCCTTCTAGGGAATTCAACCCTAGCATAGCATTTACTAACATTTCACGTCATAACATTATTTAGGTCTTGTGGATAGAATTATGTTTGGTATAACAACTTAGCTGGGCAGCGTAGCCAGAAGCTCAGATGAAAAATGGACAAGAAGACTGCTGACTTGGAGACCGTGGACGGCAAAGAGAAGTGCAGGGCGACCGCAACTGCGGTGGAAGGGTGATCTGAACAGACACGTCGGAATAACCTGGATGCAGTCTGCACAGGACAGAGTGACATGGAAGCAAATGGAGGAGGCCTTTGTTCAGGAGTGGATGGGAATAGGCTGAGGAAGAAGAAGAAAAAGAAGAAGATAACAACATTAAGCCCAATATCAGCTATAATGTTTTAAAAAATATTTCTAATAAATTATGTTAATTAGTAAGCATCATTTAATTAATTTTTCCAAATAAACTAATAAACCAAAAGCCGTTTAACGGAAGGGGTAATCAAATAAAAATAGACTGTCACAATTTTTTCATGACATGCTTCTCTCGAATCTTCAACATTCATACATCGGGTCATGCGCACACGTCAATATATCCGACTCCTCGAGATCGATATTTAATATTCGATTGATATTATCCTCCCATGTTTTCCGTTGTTTCTCTATTTCATGTTATGTTAATTTCATTTACATATAGTTTCTATATTTCTATTTTTCTTTTATATACTTTGTATCCAACACGAATATTAAAAAATTAAATTACGTAGACATGTTTCGGACAAACAGTCCTTCTTCAGTAAAGATACATTTTAAAAATATTATAAAAATGTTTATATGATCTGACAGATGTTATAAAGATTTATTTTGGAGCGTTTATGCTTTTGTTATAACAAATATTATGATTCAATTTAAAATAATAATTTAAAGTTATTATTGGGGTTCAGGTAATTACTTACAACAAATCAAATAAACCAAGGATTTGGACGTTAAATTTATTTGATTATTTATAATATTTTCATTATTTTCAATTGCTTTTTTTAATTTCTATTTCGAGATTCATCAAAGATTTTCAAAAAATTTCCACGCAAAAATCTTTATTAAATTAATCATCTTTTTCTATGAGGTTGTTAGCAAATTCAGAAAAATTATTATAAGAGAGTCATCTTATGTGCTCTTTTATTCTTTATTTAAAATTACGCCTTGTTTTATGGCGTATATAGAAGATAATATAGTTTTTTTTTATTATTTTTTTATTTGTTCTTTCCACGTGTCCAAACCATCTTAATGATAAACTAACTAACTAACCATCACACCATCTCCCCGAAAGGGTAGGCAGAAATAATGGACTGTCACACTTTAACCGATGTGGCACTCCATCCTTCTTTTTTCGCCCCGCGGGAGACGCGGTGTGATGGGTTGCGAACCTCATCGCCACCAATAGGCATCTCCAGCGCACACTTCAATCGTAAAACATCCACAAAATAAATCTAAAACAAATAATATAAAATACAATGATATAAAATAAATTACACAATAATTACATCTTAACGATGCTTTCAATATTTTGTTAATGACACTTTCATTCGCACTGCAAAAATATATGATATTTGCATTTGATACTCACAGTTTTATTATTATTGGTATAAAAGCGCTTCGTTAAAATGCTTTTTTATAACAAAACAAACTCTTATTTCTGTAATTTATTGCAATAATTCTAAGTTAATGAGACTATTATATTATATTAGAAAACAGTCGGTTCTTATGGGATTAGCACCATAATTTAGGTCGTGTGTAAAAAATATTAGCGGTACAGAAAATAACCTGCAAGCGAACGATAAGAGCATGACAAATGTTTAATTGCGTGGTCACCCTACATTCTGTTCTGTGGAAAGAAGAATAATGGGAAAACGTGTTTATTAAAAAAGAATGACCATGTTATAGGATTCATAGTAGGAAAACCAGGTGCAATCGAGAAAAGCGCGTTATTACAGACAACGTGTCTGTAATAACGTTCTTTTCTCGATCAGTTGTATGTTTACAATTCTAAGCTGGTGGTGATTTTGATGAGAAATGATTATTTGATTATTTATAATATTTTCTTTTATATAATTTGGCGTTTGATGCTACACTTGCATTCGTAAGTTAAACGTCAAGTCCAATCTTTGATTAATTTCTTTTGTTGTAAGTAATTACCTGTACCCCAATAAGAAGTGTAAATTTTTATTGTAATTTTTTAATTGATTCGTAATATTTGTTATAACAAAAGCATGAACGTTTCAAGAAAATATTTATAACATCTGTAAAAACTGATCATATTTGCTAGCAAACTGATCATATAACAATTGTATAATATTTTAAATATGTCTCTTAAAAATATCACTGAGGAAGGACCGGTTTTCCGAAACATGTCTGATATTTTATTTTATTTT
The DNA here is from genome assembly GCA_022606425.2 of Lepidostoma basale. Lineage (NCBI taxonomy): Eukaryota > Metazoa > Arthropoda > Insecta > Trichoptera > Lepidostomatidae > Lepidostoma > Lepidostoma basale. Next base: position 191,655 of record JAHDVF020000854.1, on the reverse strand, counting down.
TTAAAACTAACTAACTTACTAGCCATCACGCCATCTCCCCGAAGGGGTAGGCAGAAAGAATGGACTGCCACACTTTTCTTTCCTGACATATTTCTCTCGCTTTCTCAACATTCATACATCGTTTCATGGCCGACATTCAATATTTGATTTATTTGATCGTGCCACGTTTTCCTCGGTTTTCCTCTATTTCTGGTTTCATTTACATCATTAACATATATTTTTTTACCATTATTTCTTCATTCATTCTTTCCATATGTCCAAACCATCTTAATGATCCTTTCATTATTTTGTTCATGACACCATCATTCGCACCGCATTCACTTCTTATATTTTCATTCGACACTCTATCATACACATAGTATCCACACATTCGTCTAAGAGATCTCTTTTTTACTGCATTTATTTTACTTTCATCCTTATTTTGCCAGTTCCATGCTTCGCTTTCATACATAAGGGTCGGTAGAAGAACACCATTGTGCACTGCCATTCTAGCTTTTTTTTTAAGTTAGTATTTTATATACTCGTATAAAGTTTATAAAAAAGAAAAAAAAAGAAAAAAAAGAAATACTATGTTTTGGTGAATCCTCAACCATTTTCATTTAGGATCAAACAGTTTTCCCAGTACGCTTCATAATTTTCCGTGCAACATGATTCAGACGCCGAAATCCTTCTCATTCACCCCTCATCATTTTAGATGGCCATACATGTTGTTATGTAATAGTTATACGAGTACATAACGCCGGAGCAAAATATTACATAACAAGGCAGTACGCTTTAATATTGAACGGGTACTTTCATGCATTTCCTAAGCCCGCGAGAATGTAAAATATTTCGGAAACGCCTAAACAACGATCAATTCGTATCAAAGATCACTCAATATAAGATTAATTTAAGAATTTAAGATTTCATAAATTAAAAATATTTTAAAAACATTTTTTTTATTTTTTAAGATAATCAAATGATTTTACTGAAATCTCTTGATCAAAATCATTTTAAATGATAATTAAATAAAACGACGTTTTTTTTAAATACTTCCACTTCTTGATTTCAACTGCGACCGGTTTCGCCAGGCTCGCTGGCATCGACAGACTCGTGACACTATTGTAAATTTAGTCCTTTATATACATACAGATCAGGGGTGGTAAACATGATTCTATACAATAATTATCTTTAAATATTTATGTAAAATTTACTGAATTTAAATATTGGTATTACAGGTATTAAATATTGGTATTACAGGTTTGAAAAAAAATTGTAATTTTGTTTTTATTATTACTGAATTTAATATTATGTTATAGTCCTTGGTCCGTAAGGTTGGCATCACCTTATTCAGTTTTTCCCATCCATATAGCTGCTAAGGTCTGGAGATAATAAAATTTTAAATCCATTGTATTGAATATGAATCTTCTTGAATACCTGTAATACCAATATTTAAATTCAGTAAATTTTACATAAATATTTAAAGATAATTTTTGTATAGAATCATGTTTACCATCCCTGATTTGTATGTAATACATAAAGGACTCGGTTTTCGATAGTGTCACCAGTCTGTCGATGCCAGCGAGCCTGGCGAAACCGGTCGCTGTCGAAATAAAGACAAAAGAAGAAGTAGTTAAAAAACATCGTTTTATTTAATTGTTATTTTTTTATTTTGTTTTCACACCATTTCATTTGTTTTAACAAACCAACCGGTTTCGTTTCTACCACAGCTTTTTCAGTGTTACATAATCTTTCTTATGGATAGTAACACTTAATGTGGATATTAAGGTTGAAAACAATGAAGGGTAAACACCAGGATACAGGAAAGTATTATCTGGTAATTATCAATTACAGATTAATTTACAATTACCTTAATAACCGTATACTGCTCCTTTAACTCGTGTATAAAAAGAACAACACGTTTGATTTTCGCTACATTTGGTAGAGATATATGCTTTATATAGGCGAAACATACCATTTACATAAATAATAATAAAATTTCTGTAAACCAAACGTTTTCATTCTTGTTGATTAATTTAATATGGAGTTTAACATCATTGTTTAAGAAACGGTCAATATGTATGCATCACGTTTATGGCAGGTCACCGTTGTTACTTTCTCCTCGAGTACACACGAATGCTAGACCGGGAGTGCTTGAGACTAGGTTTAAGAATAGACAACCAAACCGTCCCTTGAGCCATATTTAATACCAACATCATCTCAAACTTAATCTTCTCCCCCTTCCTTCTCTGCCTCGCCGTCACTTACTTAAGATAACCGTAATGGGTCTGTACAGCGTTAATCTCCAGCTTAAAGCAATGCTATTCAAACATTTAATCAATTGAATAAATTAAAAAACTGATATAAATCAAAAAAAATATTTGTTGCGTGAAAACAACAGTTTAATAGAATATTAAAAAAACATCATTGTATAGAAGTCAATAAAAATATATGTGTTCATTAGTAATAAATATGATGACTATTTGTTAGATATGATATGTATAAGTGTATTTATGTAAATATAAAAATCATCTGGATTATAAATATAACCAATGACCATGATGTTTAAATTGATGTGAAAATAAATATATCAAACTTCGATAGTTACGTTTATTACAATACTTTTATAAGAACTTAAATTAAAGTAATTAAGAGTCTATCTATTTTAATGAACGTACAAGCCTGCGCTCTGCCAGATGGGTCTTGAAACTATTACACTTTCCAAACAAAGTGCTGAGAAACTACGAGTGGCCCAAAAAGCCATGGAAAGAGCCATGTTAGGTTAAGAGACAGAGTCAGAAACGATACGGTGAGAGAAAAAACAAAGGTCACTGACATCATCCACCGGGTGGCGACTCTTAAATGGCAATAGGCAGGTCACGTAGATAGAAACTCAGATGAAAAGTGGACAAGAAGACTACTGACTCGGAGACCGTGGACGGCAAAAAGAAGTGCAGGGTGACCCCAACTACGATGGGAGGATGATCTGAACAGACACATCGGAATAACCTGGATGCAGTCTGCATAAGATAGAGTGACATGGAAGCGAATGGAGAAGGCCTTTGTATAGGAGTGGACGGGAATAGGCTGAGAAAGAAGAATAAGAAGAAGAACGTACAGAAAATTATATAAATACAAGTCGTGGTGTCGAGAATGTATGAGGCATGCAAGTCGAACGATTTAATGATGAATGTCGGAAAGTGAAAGGTGTTAGTTTTTGAAGCGGAAGGGAAAATGACAGTTTGTAATATAAGTGTGAACGAAGAGAACTTGGAACAGGTGAGAGAATTTGTGTATTTAGGTAGCATGTTCACAGCGGATGGCCGAACGGACAGTGATGTTGAAAGAAGGGTTGGTGCGGGTAACAAAGTGAATGGAGCTTTAAAAATAGTTATTGTTATTCACTTTCATTAATTTATCAATGAAAGTGAAAATGGCCGTTCACAATGATGTTCTGGTCTCAACCCTTATGTATGGAAGTGAAGCATGAAACTAGTAGAAGAAAGATGAGAACAGAATAAATGCGGTAGAGATGAGGTCCTTAAGACGTATATGTGGTATAACGATGTACAACAGAATCCCAAATGCTGATATTAGGAAGGAATGTAGAGCGAAAAAAGGTATTATGAACAAAATTATGAAAAGATCACTGCTTTGTTTCGGACGTATGGAGCGCATGGGTGAAGAAATAATGGTTAAAAAGTATACGTTGACCAAATTAATCAAATATTAAAGGTTGGTCATGTCAGAAGCCAGAAGAATTGACGTGGGTGTATGACTCGATGTATGAATGTGGAGGAAGCTAGGGAGGTATGTCAGGATAGAGTAGTGTAGCGTTCCATTCTCTCTGCCTACGCCTGCGGAGAAACAACCTGATGGTTTGTTGTTGTTGTTATATAAATATATTGAAAATTTTCAAACATTGTCTAATTCAAGGAATCCGATAATTATAATAGAATCTAATGTTGTGTTAACATTATTAGGAAGTTATTTGTATTATTAAATACAAGAGGCGTATTCTCACAGAATACACTGAGAACACGCCGTTAAAAATATATTTTCGAGTGTTATGAGAAATATAATTTTCCACATTTTGGAAATCACCGCTTCGGGTTATGAAGGCGCTTAATCTTAAAGGTTAATTTCGCGCTCAATATTTTGTTCGCATTATATGAAAATACGGCGATCAAAGGGGGACAGGACTATCAAATCTCTGTTCACGAGCTGCTCGTTCAAGCTCGATTACTTTATAATGATTTTTAGCCTTTTTCGACTCATTACACTTAACCCGGGATTTTAATGGGAATATTCCCCGCTGTATTGAGGAAGCACTGGTCAGAATGGCGTGAGTTGTTCATTTGTAAATGTAAATCAAAATAATTAATTCTATATTTAACATAATCTTCTTCTTCTTTGCTAGCCTTCTTCCCTGCACTGCTGGATATAGGCCTCTTCCAATTTCTTCCACTCGTCTCTATCCTGCCCCTTTTGTATCCAAGATTTTCCAACCCTTTTGATAATATCATCGGTCCATCTCATCGGTGGCCTTCTGACACTTCGTCTATTTTCCCATGGTCTCCAACTGAGTATCCTGGGTGCCCATCTGTTGCCACCCTGTCTAGCCAAGTGTCCAGCCCATTGCCATTTCAATTTTGCCACTCGGTCCATGACGTCAGCAACCCTAGTGCGGCGTCTGAATTCTTCATTTCTTATGCGGTCATGCAAGCTCACACCAAGTATCTGTCTTTCCATGGACCTCTGTGTACACTTGAGCCTGTGGACACTTTTTGCTGTAAGAGTTGTCGTCTCTAGTCTGTATGTCATCATGGGCAGTATACACATATCGTAGACCTTTCTTTTGATACAAACCGGTATTTCAACATTTTCAAAAACATGTCTCAGTTTACCAAAGGCAGCCCAACCCAGTCCCACTCTTCGAGGTAGCTCTGCAGTTTGATTCTCTTTTCCGAGTCTGATTTTATGACCGAGATACACATACTCTTTCACGAAAGAGTATTTAACATAATAATTAAACGAAATCATAGAAGAGGCTATTTCGAGAAAAAAGCCGACCGAAGAATTCAGTTGGGGGCGGCCTATGGGAAATTAAGTCATGTTCTCACTTCCAAAATACCACAATGTCTCAAGACTAAAGTCTTCAACCGGTGCGTTTTGCCAGGCATAACGTACGGAACCGAGACGTGGACATTGATAAAAGGTCTTGTCTACAGATTCAAGGTTGCCCAGCGCGCCATGGAAAGAGTCATGCTTGGAATAACCTTGAGGGAAAGATTTAGAAACGAATTTATTCGACAACAAACCAAGGTGACTGTGGTGGCTCTACGGATAGGCGGGCTGAAGTGGCGGGAACTGGCCATATCTATCGGAGAACCGACAGCCGATGGGGAAGACGGGTTCTGGAGTGGAGACCGCGTACAGGATTCTGTAGAGATGGACATCCCCCTGCCCGCTGGACCGACGATCTGAAGAGGATTGCTGGACATGGATAAATGGGAGCGGCAATGGATAGGGGGCGGTGGCGGGCTTTGGAAAAGGCCTACATTCAGCAGTGGATGACAGACGGCTGAAGATGATAGAAAAGGTAGCTGGCTTGGGACTAGGTTATGGGCAGTAAAACTGTGAACGTCATTTGCTATGCAGACGATGCCGCATTAATAGCAGGGTCTGAAGATGACCTACAAAGAATGTTGTACAAATTCCACACAGTATCACAAAGGCTAAATATGGCTATATCAGTCAATAAAACAAAAAGTCTCACTATGTTTAGGCAACCCACAAGATGTAAGCTGACTGTTGATGATATACCTGTGGAGCAAGTAATGAGTTTCAGATATTTGGGAGCAGAGAACTGCAGCCAAAAAGACCTTTATACCGAAGTACGAGAACAAGTCAGTAAAGCCTCTGCCGTGTCAGGATGCCTGAAGAATCTGGTCTGGAAGAACAAGCACTTGCAAGTAGAGACGCGGGGCGACACTGTGCAAACCAAGGGACTACTAAGAACATCGGATATGAAGGTCCTAAGATGAATTACTGGAAAAACTCTCCGAGATTATTATAAGAAAATGAAGAAGAAGATAAAACATAACGAAGTTTTTGAACTACTTCCATTTTTGTTTTTTTTTCGACAGCGACTGGTTTCGCCAGGCTCGCTGGCATTGACAGACTGGTGACAATATTGCAAACCGAGTCCTTTATTATATTGTACATAGCTGACATATTTTTTATGTAGGTATAACGTTTGAAAATTTGTACTTATGGTTTTATTGTTACTGAATTTAAATATAATATGTTATTATATCTTTGTCCATTATTATTTGGTCAAAAGGACTTATTTAACTTAAAGGTGGGAATTTGGTTATATATAACATTCAATTCACACTTCTTTGCCTTAAAGATTTCAACATTTTCCAATTTCTCTAATTTTTTTAATTGTTTGCCGTGTGTAAAAAACTTGTGTTTTTGATTTCGAAATGACAAAACACATACTTAATTTTAACTATGACTAACCACACTAATGAGTTTTTTGCTCTATAAATAGTAAGTCGTTTCATTTGTTACTTTAGTTTTGTGTAACACCTGATGATGCCAACATCGGTTGGCGAAACAGCTGCCGCGACATTCTCAGTGAATAAAAATAAATTGTGATATTATAACAGTATTATAAATTTTAACAGTAATATATATGTAACATTTTGAATGTATACAAATACTTGTAGACAAATACTGGATTTAACCCATTTTTAAGGATTAATTGTATCTCAATAGAGACGAAGATGTAAATTGTTTTTTTTGGAAACAGAATATGGTGGTCGAGGCGCTTACCGGACTTATGACCTGTCATTGGTTGGGTTAAGCGATCGCTTTATGTTAACAATATTCCCCGTTGCGCCCTTCTTACGACCACCACGTCTGACAAATTTTTGGAATTTGTTTTGTTGCGGAAAAAAGCGGAAAAACCAGTGTTATAATTCATAAAAAAATCGTCAATTAATTTTGATTATTACCAACAAAATTTTATTAAAAAATTTCAATTAACAACATAAATAGTGAAAACAAAAAAAAATCTTTATTATTATGTATTTAGTGTGCTTCCACTATCTATTTAGTGTGCTTCCACTTGTTGCCATCTTCTGGTCTGACCAGAATATGGCAGCAAGCTGCCGAAACCGGTCGAACATAAACACAAACGGAAGTACACTAAAAACATAATAAGAAAGAAATTTTGTATCAATTTTTTTTTTCACTATTTAAAATGAACTTCTACCAAGAAATTTCAATTAAAAACATTAACAACATAAATATTTGACATATTTAATAATAATCGTATGTCGGAATTGAAGAGTGTGACGGTCTGTCCTCTGTGCCTACGACGTACTCGTATTCGCGAAAACGCGAGAAATAAAGACAATTACATGTAACAAGGGCGCTCATTTCCATTCCTATGTCAAACGATTACATCCACAATCGCGCCATCTTGATAAGAACTTTTCATTATCCCCTCGTTCCTCCATTGTGTAGCGAAATACGCATTATTATTTGAAAATTGCCCGTTCAACCAAACTCAAAGTGCTCGCAGACCATTAGTAGATACTTGAACCCATAAAACACGCGTACATAACCAAGTTATCGTAAAACCTAAGGTTTTGTTAAAAAAGACAAGCCATAGATAACGCTCGAACAAAACAAAAGAACTCCCACATGGCGCCCGCCTTTTGTTTTGAGGCCGATAAAGCGCGAAAATTGTGGAAAAGCACTTATTTTTTATTGAATATTGAATTGGTATGAACAGCGATGGGGAATTCGCTCCCATACAGCACGCAGACGTAGGGGGTTCGAGGAGGTATTGGAAGCGAGGAATCTGTCTCGTTTTCAATAAGAAATGAATATTTATGCTCAACAGTATTAGTCGTATATTGCAGTACAATGCGAGCGGGTGCAGTAAAACTAGTTTGCCTTGCAATAAAATGTTATAAACCATATGTTTTGGATGCACGAACATTTCTCTCCGAACGTCGGGATTTGTTGAATCTTCCCAAATGCAGAATCGTCCTGTTTGATGTTATATCTGTTATGAAAGATTTTGAAGATATACTTATTTTAATGCATTTATTAGAGGGTAAGTGCGCACTCTCTGATGGAAGTGCGACATGATGAAGTTAAACATCAAATTAAACTTCTTTCGTGCGTTAAGTATACACGCGATTTACGCGACATTTGATAATGTTTTATCAAATCAAAACATGTCAGTCTATGAAATATAATAAAACTTCTAGAAAACAGACATTTTCAATGTATTTAAATTTTATATCGTATTTTAGTATAGTATTCTCTCGAGATTAGGTGGGATGTAGCGTGTCTGTGGGGGGCGTTTCAGTGGAACAGGTGGAAAATTTGAGATATCTGGTTGGGACTTGTGTGGGAAAACGGTAAACAAGGTTGCGATTATTTCAGAATGTTTGTAGATTTCTAACTAACTAACTAACTAACCATCATGTCATTTCCCCGGAGAGGTAGGCAGAGAGGATGGATTGCCACAATGCTCTGACCTGGCATACCTCTCGGAATTTCTCTACATTCATACATCGTACCATGCACGCACGTGGATAATTCCGACTTCGAATGTGGCCGCCTTTTAGTAAATGATTAATTTGGACATGCCTTGATTTCCTCGGTCGTCCTCAGCTTCCTTTTCCACTCACGCTGCTAGTGTACAACTTTTTAATTATTCTACTTTCATCCATTCGTTCTACGAGTATATGTCCAAATCGTCTGAGGGATTCTTTTTTAATTTTATCCATGATTCAGTCGTTTGGTATTATTCTCTTAGTGATCTCATTTCTACGGCGATTATCCTGCTTTCATACTTATTTTGCCAGCTTCAAGCTTCACTTCCATAAATGAGAGTTGGCACTAGAACCCCATTGTGTACTGCCATCTTTGCTTCTGTGGATATATTTATATTTGCAGTAATAACTTTGAGTGCGCCATTTATTGTATTCCCAGCACCAACCCTTCTTTCTTCATTTGTAGATTTCAATATGTAAAAACCCTGACATGAAAATCAACAGCAAAGTGAACTGTGTGCGACCCATCACGACATATGAGATCGAGGGCAGAGCGGACACCACAATCACAAAAAACTCGCTTAGAGTATCAGAAATGAAGACGCTCAGAAACACATCTGGCAAGACACTGAGATAGAATAAGGAACTCAAGGATAAGGAGATATGTGAGGTCAAGGATTTCGTTAGGTGGGGAAGGCAAAGGAGAAGATATCGGTATGCATACGTGAGGAGAATGGATTCATCCAGAATCCCCCTCATTTTAGGCACGGCCAACCCCCGGCCAGACAACCAAAAAGATGAATCGACAGCTGAGAGTTGACCTCGCAGGAGGTTTATTCTGTATTTATTAGAAACAGACTACAAGGCCTGCACTACGAAGAAGAAGATAAAGAGTTTAATTTAAATCTGGATATACACGATTATCGCTTTCTTTGGTATACAAATTTTAATCTAACAATCATACAAGCGGGCATAATCAGGGTAACAAAACAAATATCGGATCTACTTCAGGGTGTTTTGTTACCCTGATGAAACTTGTCCTAGGGCAAAAGTGATCAGTAGTTAAAAAAAAACAAAATACAGTTGTGTTAATACCAAATATAATATTTAAGTGTTAATGTGTCTCAAAGTCACAAAAAAATTTATAAAAAAATATAAATACGAATGATATAAAACTCCATTCATACGAATGAACACGTCTGTTTTCTAGAAGTTGTATTCTATTTTATGAAAAATACACGTTTTGCATTTTTGAGGCATTATCATTCGCCTTGATACACATTTGATAATACTTTAACAAGACAACACATGCCACATCCATAAAATATCTATAAAAACTATACTTTTTTTTTTTTTTTGATATTTTATGGATTATATGTATAACTGTATTTATTGTTTTTTGAATAATGATGTAAAACTCCATATTAAATAATTAATACGAATGAGAACTTGTTTTCTAGAAGTTTTATTATATTTTATGGGAATGACATGTTTCCACCTTCTAAGGCATTATCAAATGTTGATGCCTTAGAAGGGCGAAACATGTAATTTCCATAAAATATAATAAAACTTTTAGAAAACTGACGTTTTCATTAGTATGAATAATATAACAGTACTTCATTCATAAAAATTCATTGACTATGTATTCAAACAACTTTAAAATAATCTATTGTTTTGACCGAAACATTTTGATACTTCAACATTATTAACTCTTCAAATTTAAACACTGTAATGAAATCACATTTATTTTTATTATATGTTGTTACAAATAACTTAAGATACAAATTAAAAACTAACTATTTATAACAAAATACGTTTGTGCTGTTAAGTGTTCAAATAACATAAGTTTTTCGTTTATTTGGAGGGTTTTGACTCGAAATTTCAAAACTCTCCTAATAAACGAAAACCTTGTATAATTTCAATACCAAACAGTACAGAGGTATTTTTAACAAGCATTAAGTTTTTCAATTTGAATCTTGAGTTGTTTGTAATATTGTAACACCAGATGATGGCCACATCGATTGGTGAAATAGCTGTCGCGACGAATAATAAAAATATATATAATAACAGTGTTTAAAATTTTAATAGTTTACAAGCAACGTTTGTTCAAATAGCTTTATTTTTGGGGGCTAATCGTTCTGAGTATTGCGATAGATAGGCGTTATCAAGGAAGGCACCAAAAATCTCTGAAACGAGCCACCAAACTCTTTGTATAAAACATTATTCCGTTACTTCCGAAAATATGAAAAATACATTTTTCACAAAAGCCGATAGAAAGTCGATAGCATTCCTGATCCTGTTAAATATTAATTACAGTTCCCGAAGATCCCTGTTTGACATTTCCACTTAACCCCATATATTTTTTATTGTAGAGCCTCCTGAAATATTAATAATACATTTCATATCCTCGGGGAGGAAGGAAAACAGACTGCGCGCCAAGGGCGTACGTCATTAAATTATTGTCATTTAAAAAATATATATATTTCCGTAATTAATAAAATCGCCTAAAGTATTTTTTAAACCATGATTTTTGAGAAAGAAGAAATCATGAAAGTCTTTAATATTAGCGTGAATGGTGAAAATTTGGAGCAAGTAGATGAGTTCGTGTATTTAGGTAGTATGTTTACAAGAGATGGGCGAGTGGAGAGAGATATTGAAAAAAGGGTTGAGCAGGCAACAAAGTGAATGGTGCACTTAAATTTGTCATCGCAAACATGTATGGAAGCGAAGCACGGAACTGGCAAAAGAAGGATAAAAGTAGAATAAATGCAGTAGAAATGAAATCTCTCAGACGAATGTGAATATATACTCTGTGTATGATAGAGTGTCGAATTAAAATATAAGAAGTTAACTGTGGGTGTGAATGATGGTTTTATGAACAAAATAATCAATGGAATATTAAGATGGTTTGGACATATAGAAAGAAGGAATGAAGAAAGAATGGTAAAAAAATTATATGTTCAACTTGTAAATGGAACCAGAAATAGAGGAAGACCGAGAAAAACGTGGCACGATCAAATAAATCAAATATTGAATGTCGGCCACGTTAGGAGTCTGAGATATCGACACGCGTGCATGACAGGATGTATGGATGTTGAGGAATCGAGAGAAATATGTCAGGAAAGAAAAGTGTGGCAGTCCATTATTTCTGCCTACCCTTTCAGGGAGACGGCATGGTGGTTAGTTAGTTTATTTAATATTATATAATATGACTTTTTAATAAGCAGTATATATTCCTTTATTGTACTAGAAAAATGATATAAAACTCTATACGGTATCAACAGATGTCAGATAAAATATTATTTCATAATTACTCACCAAGGTGAAATAAGTCAATCCCAAAAAATGGATGCAGTCCTCACAGTTAGAGTGGCGTGGAAGCGAATTGACGAGGCCTTTGTCAGGAGTAGACGGGAACAGGCTGAAGAAAAAGAAGAATAATATTAAATAACCGCGTTACAAACAACTAAATAAACAAATTAAAAGACTAACTATACGAGTATATAGGGCAACCACCTTTGTTATATTAGTTTGTAAAATTGTAAACAGATTTCGCATATTTAATATTAACTATGATCAGTGACACTAATGATTTTTTCATGACATCGGGTGGCGAAACAGCTGTTGCGACATTTTCAAAAAGTGTACAGTAAAAAAATTGGCATATTATAAGAGTGTTGTAAATTTAACATTAAATAATATTGAAGTTTCGTAGTGTTTCGACCATAACAATGGACTATCTGATTATTTAATTGTTAAAAGAAATTTTAAAAAATAAACGTGAAAATGTTTCAACTACGCTACTGGACAAGGTTTTCTCCTGTTTGCCGCTAGAATCTCATCATACATCAACGCCGAAACCATAGGGGAAATTACTCAAAATGGAATAAAATTTTCGAGTATTTCGCAATATTTACCAATTTTATCTCAGTTTCTCTTCTAAATAATAAATTATCATCTCACTACTTCAGATGATAATTGCATTTTTAACAAAGCCATCCCGCATTCTGAAATTCAATTGTGTGTTGAAACACAAAAGCATATCGCTTTGTAATATAATTAACTAACTAGCTATTGTTTAGTTGTTTGTAACAATTGGTTCTGATCTTGAAAATTTGGTTTGGTTCATGTGATGCTTCCGTAAATTTGGAGATATTTCGTGTATAAGTGAATTGTTTTGGTGAATTTTATTGTTGCCACACTTTATGTATAATACCTTTGTACTGTTTTGATGTTAAAATTGTACAAGTTTTTGGGTTTATATAAAGAATTTTGACAGGTGTAAAAAATTTTTTTTCAATTGTTCCAATGAAAATTTGAATGATTTCTTTAATATTATTTTAAAATTCTTGCTGGTGTGGGTTTATTTAAAGTTCCTAATTACTGCTTATTTAAAAAAACGGCGAATACGTGGAATATAACTTAAATAGACAAGTGCACCTTCTAAAAATAACATTTTGTGTTAAATTATATTTATTCTGTTTTTTTATTACGTATTATTGTATTTTATATTTTTTGTTTTAGATTTATTTTGTGGATGCTGGATGATCGAAGTGTGCGCGCGAGATGCCTATTGGTGGCTATGAGGTTCGCAACCCATCACGCCGCGTCTCTCTTTTTTTTTATGAAAATACTATAATAGATATTGAAATAAGGGTTATTAAGCTCAACGGTTACAATTTTAAAAACACGAATAAACATCTGTATTTATATATTTTTTTACGAAAAGAACCTGCAAACGGATTGCCTTAAAAAGTTAGTATGTCGCTGGCGGCGGTGATAACTCAATGAAGGCTCATGTAAAACAAAAAAACATTTATTTTTAGCTTCAGTAAATCAAATAAATAAATAAATAATAAATAAATAAATCTATGTAATTATTCAAATGACAATTATTTAGTTGATTTCATTCATAAACTCGACAAAATTTCAATCTCATATATTGATTCTCTGATTTTTTTCATCGATCCCACAAGTATGTAACGTCACTTCATATTTCAAAATGGTTTTCTAAAATACCGCTGTCTTATTTCATTTTCTTTAAAAATTTCATATATCTTATAAAATATTCATGCAAGAGTTAGTGCGATCAAGATTCTGGAATCTTTAGAAATAGAACAATTTGATTTTCTGGAATCGAAGTCGTTTGTCTCGAGATATTGGATTTTTCTCGAACACCCCTTTCTCCGCTGACATTCCACGCTTCCTTTTTTTGATATCGTTAACTACGTATATATTTATATTTTTAAAACGCGAGAAAGATTACGATATACGAGTACATAAAGAAGACATTAGTTCATAACTATCAAATCATCATCATCATCGGGTGTCCCTCTGTTCTTCACTATAGTGGGTCTGAATGTGGCTAAAGAACCAAATTCTGGACCTACACACTCTGGGTCAATAAACATATCATTCACCTAAAATGTTTTATATCTTGTATAAAACAGACGTTTTCATTCGTATTGTTCTAACTATTTAATATTTAAGGGAAGCGAAGCATGGAACTGGCAAAAGAAGGATGAAAGTAGAATAAATGCAGTAGAAATGAGATCTCTTAGACGAATGGGTGCTACTCTGTGTATATAGAGTGTCGAATCAAAATATAAATCAAGTGAATGCGGTGCGAATGATGGTGTTATGAACAAAATAATGAAAGGATCATTAAGATGGTTTGGACACATGGAAAGAAATATTGGTAAAAAAAGTATATGTTAACGATGTAAATGGAACCAGGAATTGAGGAAGACCGAGGAAAACGTGGCACGATCAAATAAATCAAATATTGAATGTCGGCTATGTGAGAAGTCAGAGAAATTGACGCGCGATCGAGATAGCGAGAGAAATATGTCAGGAAAGAAAAGTGTGACAGTCCATTCTTTCTGCCTACCCCTTCGGGGAGACGACGTGATGGTTAGTTAGTTTTTTTTAATATTTAAAATTATTTGTTTCTCTTATGCACAAATGAGACATAACAAACGAAATACATTTAGGCGAATCATTTGATCACAAAACGGTAAACAAAAATACAATATCGCTAAGAAACTAAGATTTAACTTCCGAATTGTACTACCTCCCGGCATCACGAAAGGCAGGTTGGTTCTGCGATACGTTTAACCTGTAAATCATTGTTGAAGAAACAATAAATACGTGATATTTTTTTTAAATATAAATATAATGCACATTCAGATTCCTCTGAGAATTATACAATTTTAACTCTTCTTAAAGCGATTTTATAAATAGGTTTGATTTTATAATTTAATTGGAAGCGTAATATTTTTAGGTTCGATTTTATAATTTTATTGGAAGCGTAATATTTTTTTCATCTCTGATATTTTATCTCCCCCTCTCGAAATTCATCTCATTGTCGGCTGAGATTCATCTCCTGAGGTAACCGGGACACATGCTATGTTTTCTTAGAAGATTACCTTGGCGGCTTCTTCTTTGATATCGAATTTTAAAGACCCCACAATTTCTCTTTGTTCGTCATCCAGTAAAGAAATTAATTTCTGATTGAAGTCCTGAAAATGAGGTATCAATGGATTTTCATTAAAAAATGTGAAATTTCCCGTTCTGGGGAAATTAAATTCACTTGGAAATTTAAGTTTTTTATCTTTATTTCAAAATAATTGCAAAGTATAATAATATTCTAATATTTGACAAGTATCTTGATTAATGTTTCGTACTTTTTTAAAGAGAATCGAACGAATGTGTTTTTTCCTTCATTTAAACTACTAATAAGAACACAAACACAAATGTTCTTCTAAGATGGAGCACATATTATCTATTTAATTTATGTTCCACGTATCCGCCTTTAATATAAAAAGATTATATATTCAAATTAAAATTATTACTAACTAACTAACCATCACGCCGTCTCTCCGAAAGGGTAGGCAGAAAGAATGGACTATCACACTTTAACTGATGCGGCACTCTATCCTTCTCTTTTCGCCCCGCGGAAGACGCGGTGTGATGGGTTGCGAAACTCATCGCCACTGGTGGATACTGGCTCTGATTTTGAAATTTTGGTTTGGTTCATGTGGTGCTCCCGTAAATTTGGAGATATTTCGTGTATAAGTGAATTGTTTTGGTCAATCTGATTGTTGCTGCACTCTATAATAGTAAATTGTGACACGTAATACGTTTGTACTGTTTTGATGTTAAAATTATACAAGTTTTTTCGTTTATATAAAGAATTTTGACAGGTGTAAAAATAAATTTTTCATTTGTTCCAACGACAATTTGAATACTATTTCTTAAATATTATTTCAAAGACATATTTTTATATTATTTTAAATTTCTTGCTGATGTTGGTTTGTTTTAAGTGCCTTATTACTGCTAATTAAAAAAAACGGTGGATACGTGGAACATAAATTAAATAGACAATATGTGCACCACCTAAAAAGAACATTTGTGTTCAATTAATATTATTTTATTTTTTATTTTATATCATTGTATTTTATATTATTTGTTTAAGATTTATTTTATGTATATTGGACGATAGAAGTGTGCGCGGGAGATGCCTATTGGTGGTTAAAATTGTTATATTTTCCAAATGGCAGTTTTAAGAGTGAGCCCAATCTCACAAGGGGAGGGAAATAGAAACAAAATAGGAAATTGATATCGGGGTGGGAATTTACAGGATTGTAGAACCCCTTAAGAATCGTCCTTAGACAAAGTAAAAAAGCGCAATAGCTAGCTAATTTCTAGAAAAAAAGCCTTTAATCTTTTCAATATTGCATTCATCGGAAATTTTGTCACAAGTATATAGCAAATAGTTAGATGGCTAAGGATAGCTTTCCTTCTCTAATCTACTGGTCGGCAGATATCCAATTCAATCCCGGGTCGTACGTTTCTTTTCCATAGCCACCTAATTTTTGTTTTGTAAGCAAAGGTGTAAAGTTCCAAGATTTTTTTTAAAATTGGCTGGCCATTGCGCTTTCTTACTTTGACTATGGACGACTCTTTGAGAGCACTACAACCCTGCAAAACCTCACCCCGAAGTCAAAATTCTATGTCGTGCCCTCCTCAAAATTATTTTTAATTGAAGTTTTAAAAGTTTGTTTGAGGAATTATTATGAATTAAAGAAACTTTTTCGACTTTATAAACTCACTCATATCGTTCTCTCGGTGATAAAAGTGAATGTGAAAGCCTTCGAATGAAACATGTCGAGAAAAAAAATTAAATGGAAAAAAACAGTGTTTTAATTCATAAACAATTCATCATTACAGAATTCCACAGTTTTAACGCCTAAAATTTTCCTTAAATTAAAATTTGTTTTGTTATCAAGACAAGTCGAAAAACTCGTTCGTGCAAAACACAATGTATGAATGTTAAAGAAGCAAGAAAAGAACAGCGTTCGTTCATTCTGCCTACCCCTCCGGAAAGACGGCGCGATGTTAGTTAGTTAGTTAGTTTAAGTCGTTATATATAATGCTATCTTATAAATTCTTTCTTTTTATGTGTCCAAACCATCTTAATGGACCTTTTGATTATTTTGTTCATGATCCTTCCATTTGCACTAAATTCACTTCTTATATTTACATTTGACACTCTATTCGTTTAAGAGATCTCATTTCTACTACATGTATTCTGGAGTTTTATATAAATACCAAAAATTCTTTTTCATGTATTCAAATTCATATTTATCTGGATAATCTCATATTCCTAGACGAATTGCCGGACGTCCGGTAGGTAAAGGCATACAATTACCCAGCAGGCTGCCTTATTGTTAAGCGAAGGCCCCGCCCGGTGTGTGTTTTGTTTCGGCGCCGCCGGAAGTGACGTAAATGGCGGGAAACTATCAATTGCGGACTTCCGGTTCCATTCGGAAGAACGGCGGGGAATTTCAGTTTTCGCTGCGATTTTGTACAATTGATGATCCACAGGTAACTGCACACCACATACAATGGAACTTTGTGGAAGATTTTTTGCGATTTCAAAGCTCTTATAATATAATTGAATGTAGTAAAGCGGAAGTAAATTAAATATATTTGACAGATGGAGGAGGCCTACGTCTATGATTGGACGGATATAGGCTGATGATGATGATAATGACTTTAATTTATAAAGCATGCGTAAAACCAATTATAACATATGACGTTAAAGCAAGGGCAGACACAGTCAGGACCAAACGATTTCCTAGGACTTTCGAGATGAAAACACTGAGGATAATAGCAAGCAAGACACTAAAAGATCGCGTTAGTAAAACCAGCATAAAAGAGATATGAAAGGCTGAGGATATTATCAAAAGGAGTAAACAGCGAAGAAAGGACAGGTAAGTCATGTACATGAGTCATAAACGCACGTCGATTCTTCCGATTTCTAGCATGGCCGAACTTTAAAATTTGTTTGACTTGGTTATGCCATTAGAATAAAAGAGATACATGAGGTTGACTACTGGAAAACAGGCGTTTTTATTCGTATTAATTAAATAAACATTGTCCTTAATGCAGAGAGAAGAAATCGAGTTCAATATTTTTAATTGACCCACGCTGAAGGATGAGACATATATAATCATAAAAAATGTTTCGTAAGAAATACTGATTAAACAGTAAACAGTGGTGAAATTCTGCAAGTCTTGACGCCTACGGTAAGCTGGTCATGTAGAAAGATTATGTCCAGGTGGATGTCACATGAAAAGAGACCAAGCAGCGGTTCAAAGAAGGTTACCCACCGCTTACCCGAAGCTGTTTTAGGACGTAGCAGCGCCCTTTCGTTAACTTCGCACATCCAATATCTAGGCCCGTCCTCCGTCCACGCAGTACTTACTTTAACTGGGGAATGCAACATTCCAAAAAAAAGCAAAAAGGTTTCCAGGCCATATTTAATCTAATATAATCTATTTTTACTTCTATGTCCCAACCTCACAAAACAGAGCAAAACATGGTGCATGATTGTACGGCCTATCTTAAAATTATTTCAGACAGATATTGGTGAGGGTGGGACAGACGTGTGGGATGGGAGAGAAAATGTGAAATTATGAAAAATGAAATAGAGAAAACACTGGTCATGGAAAATAGAGGCTGGAACACAGGTCTTAATGGCCGAGCCATAGAGGACTCCTTCCGCTTATCCGAGGCTGTTATAGGTGCAGCGATGCCATTCGTCAGCTTCACTCGTGCACTCCCTAGGCCCGTCCCCGTACATGCGGGACTTAGGTTAAAAAAAATAGGTATGTATATTTGCAACCAAGGGGGACCCATACCACATTTAATCTACGCTACTCTCTCTCGATGTCCCGCCGTACACGCATAGCAAAACAACAGCAAAAGAAAATACACAGGAACATAGGCCTAGAAAAATATGGGTGAATTGCATGGAAGAGGACTTGGAAAAACCAGAATGATATGGAAAACAGTCAGGGATGACCAAGAACAGGAGCCAGTAGAAGACTGTTGTGAAGAAGGCCAAATCCCACACGGGAATGTAGCGTCGGGAAGAAGACGACCAAGTTATAAACTCACATAGTTTTCTATGTTTTCAAATGCTAATTGCCTAATGTGCAGTTGACAAAGATACGCTTTACAGTCTTATGATTTATAATTCAGGTACGAAAGTTTTGTCGTTAGCATTCTACGAGGCATGGGGTTAACTCGATGATTCAGGGACGACTCGTGAGATTTTGGGGAAATATTAAATTCAAACCATAAAATAAACCGTTACTCATGAAAATAAAACATTATTTTAACACAATAAACCATAAGCATTATAACAATATATAAAAGTCTCTGGGGGTCTAAAATCCACAATATGAAAAAACAAAGACATGGCCATTAAGAGTAAGATGAGAATCTATGAAGCATGCGTCAGACCAATAATAACATATGGCGTCGAAGCAAGGGCAGACACAGTAAGGACGAAACAAGTTTTGAGGATTTCAGAAATGAAGACACTGAGGACGATAGCAGGCAAGAAACTGAGAGATCGCGTGAGGAACACCAGAATAAGAGAGATATTTGAGGTTGAGGATATTATAAAATGGAGCAGAAAGCGAAAAAGGGACTGGTACGGTCATGTTCAAAGAATGGAAAACACCAGACCCCATATATTGCATTGCATAATCAGCCTCATGGGACTCGTCCTCGTGGAAGACCTCCTAAAAAATGGAAGGACAGCTGGGAATCTACCTCACAGGAGGAGCAACACTCTAGAGAACATACCACATTGGTCTACAACAAGGAAGAAGAAGAAGATAAAAGTTTATATACATAATTGTGATAACAATTTAAGATTTTTTTTTATATTTTGAACGTATGATTTTTAGTAAATTAGAAAGACAATATTACATAAAGCTTAGATTTTATGATTTCGTTAGATATAATTTGAAATTTTAATATCATTGTTTATACAATATTTCAAAGTTTCTTTTAGTGAGAGAATTTTTGTTTTAATTTACTGGGTATTTGATATTTGATGCTTTCAGTTAGATGAATAGTATGTATGAGTTATGCATGCGAAATGATCTAATGCTTAATGTGAATAAGTTCATCTTGAAAAAGAAGAAATTATGACAGTCTGCAACATTAGCGTGAATGGTGAAATTTCGGAGCAAGTAGATGAGTTCGTGTATTAAGGTCGTATGTTTACAAAATATGGGCGAGTAGAGAGGGAAATTGAAGGAAGGGTTGGGGCAGGCAACAAAGTGAATGGTGCACTTAAAGTTGTCATCGCAAACAAAAATATATCCAAAAAATCTAAAATGGCAGTGCACAATAATGTTCTGATACCGACCCTTATGTATGGAAGTGAAGCATGGAACTGGAATAAATGCAGTGGAAATGAGATCTCTTAGACGAATGTGTGGATAATCTATATATGACAGAGTGTCGAATGAAAATATAAGAAGTGAATGCGGTGCGAATGATGGTGTTATGAACAAAATAATGAATGGATCATTTAAGATGGTTTAGACACATGGAAAGAATGAATGAAGAAAAAGTGGTAAAATAGTACATGTAAACGATGTAAATGGAAATAGAAATAGAGGAAAACCGAGGAAAACGTTACACGATCAAATTGATCAAATGTTAAATGAGGAGTCCGAGAAATCGACACGCGTGCATGACACGATGTATGAATGTTGAGGTAGCGAGCAAAATATGTCAGGAAAGAAAAACGCGTCAGTCCATTTTTTCTGCCTGCACCTTCGGAGAGACGGCGTGATGTTTAGTTAGTTGATTAGTAAGATGAATTTAATTTTGATCTTTCTGTGTAGTTCTAAGACCAATATCTATAGATTTTCGTTGACAGCTTAGATGAAGGTGCATCTTAAATGAAATAATATGATATTTACGTCTACAATACCGGCGAAACCGGTTATGCAATAAACCATCTAAGCATATTTGTGTGTCCAGTTACCTGGGAGTGATACGTTGCCGCCAGCAATTTCACTAGGAAAACTTGTTCGCCTGAACGCAATACATACAGAGGCTAGCCTGACAATAGGAATAGACCACAGGTCTTGAACCTTTCCCTTACGGTGCTTAAATAAAAACGCGCGTTCCTGTGTTGGGTAGTCAGTACTCAATCAAAAATTAGCGATTTTAAATCGGAAAAATAAGAACATTTATAGCTAATCCCCTTAATTATTTATAATTGAAGTAAAACATTACAATAATTGAGATTTATTTGCTAAAAACATTAAAAAAAAAACATCTGGCAACGCTCACGGGATGGGCATAGGTCCACTCTGGTTGCAAGCCCGAGAGCAACTGCCGCCGACTGCCGGGCAGTGAGAACATCGGGCTCCTCGCGCTTCCACAGTGAAGTATGCAAGAGTGAAACGCGAATATAGTGTAGCGCACTCAGCGCTACGAATTTCGTTTCCTATTTCACAAAATATCTCGGATGTACCCGATAAATTTGATTATTATTAATATTATTTTTTTAATCAATGCGTTAATATACTACGGAGGAATACCTTAAATCTTAATCTTTTCTTTATTATATTTATAAAAATATTGATGGTTATTAGAAGCAACGTGTAGAAGATCCCATCACAGGGGAGGGTTAAGAAGAAGAAGAAGAAAAATAAGAAAAATAATCTTCACTAAGGAAGGGCTTCTGTATCCATAAACATATTTGTGAAAAGTGCAAAAAAGTATTATGAACTTACAATGCTCTCAAAATTTTATTTAAATGTAAATCTGAACAGAAAGTGATGTCGAATATATAAGAATATTGTATTATATTTTTGGGGTAAAGTCGAGCTATCGAGTATCAGTTCGCTGGTATATTTGACAGAATCGCATTAACGGTTGTTCTATAAAAATTCGGAGTCACCCCTGTGTCAAAAAGTTATTAAGACCTCTTCCACGATTGATATATGACCAAATGTACGTCGGGGTAACTTTGAGTCACTGGAGATACCCAAGTTTTGAGGGAACAGAGTTATGATTAATGTTACAAGAAATGTTTGTATAGGTAAATGTGTTTTGATGAATGTTGTAATACAGATATTACGGAAAAATATATCTACGTGGTACCAATGTAAGATCTGCGTTATTTAAAAAAAAGTTCTGGTAGAACTTTTTTTTTTTTTTTTAATTTCATAAACTTTAAACAATATGTTTTTATAAAGATGTATTGCAAAACACCTGTTTTGTCATAATACAATAGAAAACGTCTGTTTTCATGTTTAATTATAATTTGATAATGTCTTACAAAGCGAAATATGTAACTTCTGGCAAGTTTTATCACATAGAAATCATATCGTTTAACGTACGAGCAAGCATATTTACATAATAACAAAAACTCAATGGATGTTTATAATATTGTACATCTCAAAAGTATTGAAAAATAGTTTGTTTATAGTATATAATAAACATTTAGACAGGAATATTTGAAAATACTCTCATATAAATCACTAAATTTGTGATGTGGCATTTTTATAAATTAATTTAATTCTTGTATATTAAGTTTATATAATATATAACACTTTTTTTTCACGACACACGGTTTTGCTCTGATTGGAGCATCATAGGAGTAAGAAAACACACTTATTTGATCTTCTTCTTCTTCTGCTTTATTTAGGACTGTGTCCTGTTATTTTTCGGAGCCGGTTCCTGGGATGCAGATGTTCAACTGTCGCGCCATCTTTTAGGTGGTTTTTTCTGAAGGTCGATTTCCCGTTGGTACTTTATTTGCGGCTATTTATCTTATTATATTATTATCACTCTTTTAGAACATGCTCTTTCCACATAATCTCTCCAGTAGCGTCTTCTCAGTCTTCCCCATCGCACGACATCTTCTATATTGCGGATCTTTCTTATTTCAGAATTTCTTTTTCTGTTTCGGAGTGTCGTTTCCGCAACGGATCGGAGAGTGTTCATTTCTGTGGTTCTTAGGAGACTTTTTATTCTGATGGTGGAAGCTCTCGTTTCTAATCCATATGTAATTATAGGACAAACGCATGTCTTGTAAATTCGAATTTCCCTCTTTTTTAACACTTCTTTGATATTATGCATTATTATATACTAATATATATGGGAGGTTATTAAATTATTTCCAAAAACAAATTGTTTTCTTAATTTTTTTATTCGTTTTAAAATATACACGTTACTTTACAACGCGTACACAATTATGTGATAATATTAATATAATAATATTGTATGATTGTCACACTATCTTTAGCCTGGTGTAGAATTCACGTAACAATAAAATGGCGATAGATTAGCTACCTATCACATGTCATACGAATCAATATAAATACAATGGAGTTAAAAAAACTTAATCATTACAGTAACTGAATTGAAACGAAATGTTGCCTACAAAAAACTTTTTATTATTGCCTTAAGACGTATTATTGACTGAAACCTGGCTCAGTGATAGTGAAAGTAAACTGTATAATCTAAACAACTACACAGGAGTGCACTCCTGTAGGAATGGCAGAGGTGGAGGGGTAGCTATTTACATCAGAACACAAATAGACTTCAAAACTATAAAAGAAGAAACATTCCTAAGCAACAACAACCTTCTGAAAGTACATATAAATGAAATAGATCTTACAATAAATGCAATCTACAGACAACCAGGAACCAGCAATAAAAAGGAATACATAGAATATTTAGACAGAATGTTAACGGGTGAACAGAGGAGTGCAAAATGTGAGATCATAATAGGGGACCTTAACATCAACCTGCTTTCCAGTGATAAACTCACAAAGGACTATATCAATACAATCAAAGGAAATGATCTTGGATTTATCAACTCAATAAAAGAAAATGATCATACACGGAAAAATGACAGAGGAAAAAATACCATAATTGACCATGTAATGACAAACCAGGAAATAGCTGATTCAACGATACTTGAACTATTCGACACACCACTGAGCGACCACAGAGGAATAAATATTGAACTAAAAACCATACCCAGACAGAGAATAAAACATCAACAATATACCGCAAAGAAAATTAACTACAACAAACTAAAAGAAAGCCTAGGAGAAAGAATACAGAAAGAAGAACCAGGAACCTTCAAAGCGCTTCAAGACATAATAAGGGAGGAACTGAAGAAACACACTACGAGCAGGAACAGAAAATATACTACATCGCTTAAAGAGGGCTGGATGACGAAGGATATCTATAACAAAATAGAGAAAAGAAACTACCTCTACAAAAAAATGAGCAACCAGCATAATCTCGTAGACGAATTTAAACTCATACAAGCTAACATAAGAAAAAGTATTAAGAAAGCAAAAAAGGACCACTACGCATCGCGTATAAATGAAGCAAATGGAAACAGTCACAAAATATGGAAGGAGATCAAAAACATAACGTCAGAGAACTGTACACCAAAGCCCAATGTATCTAAACTTAAAAAGGATGACGGATCCGAGACAACGGACGCAGCTGAAATAGCCGAAATTATAAATCATTACTATACAAGAATCGGAGTAAAACTGGCTAGCGAAATTGTAATCTCCGAACCAGCACGCTTCAGACCACCCGAAGTGGACGGGGAGCTTTTCTTGAGACCTACGACAGAAGAAGAAATAAGACAAATAATAAACCAGATGAAAAATAACACAGCTCCAGGATACGACGGAATAAAGATAGCAACAGTCAAATCCATATCTGAACTTATATTGCCCACGATAACAAAAATTATTAACAAAAATATGAAAGAGGGAACTTTCCCAGAAGAGCTGAAAACTGCAAGAATCACACCTGTGTACAAAGACGGTGAAAAAAACCAACCATCAAACTACCGACCGATCGCAAATCTGACAGTATTTGCAAAGTTAACTGAAAGAATACTACACAAAAGACTGTACCAGCACCTCAAAGCATTCAACTACATAGCTGAAGAGCAATATGGATTCCAAGAACAGAAGGGAACAGCAACAGCTATCACCAACATATGTAACTACATTCAGTCAGCACTGGATGCGGGCGAATGCATAACAGGACTAATACTGGACTTCAAAAAAGCTTTTGATACCGTACATCTGGACACACTACTTGACAAACTGACATCCGCAGGGGTGAGGGGCAAGGCGTACAACACGTTCAAATGCTACCTCACCCAAAGAAAACAATACACAGTCGTGTCAGGAATGACCAGCAACGAAACAATGACAGAATTTGGTGTGCCACAAGGGTCCATCCTGGGACCACTACTTTACATACTTTACATTAACGACATAACAAGATACAAAATGACAGGGAAAATAATTATGTACGCAGACGACCTTGCTATATTTTACAAAAACGACAACGACAATGAGACCTGTAAACAAATGAACATAGATATAGAGACACTAACCAACTGGACAACCAACAACTACCTGACCTTAAATGTAAAAAAGTGTAACATTATACACTTTGAAACAAGCAAGAAAAACCATAACATGTGTATAAAAATAAAAAATGACGCAATAACCGAACTCGACTATGTAAAGTACCTAGGACTAACAATGGACAGACAACTAAAATGGACAAAACACATAGACAACCTAACAGACAAGTTAGCATCGCTACACTCCCTCTTCTACAAAATACAGAATTACATACCAAGAAGGGAAAAAGTTATGATGTACGAAGCGTATGTAAAAAGCCGACTGACATATATGATTCCCTTCTGGGGGACAGGAAACCAAAAGGACATCTCCAGACTCCAAAGACAACAAAATAAAATAATAAAACTAGCATATAACATTGACTACCATACCCCAACCATACAAGTTTACAGACAAACTAAACAAATGGACATATCAGACCTGACCAAATATGAGACCTTAAAAATTGTACACAGAGTGACCATGGAAAAGCCAACAGACAGCACCTACAAATTAACTAAAAATTCAGACATACACAGACACTGGACCAGGAATTGTGACAGATATCACTTACCGATTGCACGAACTAAGACAGGACAATCAAGGATATTGAACAATGGACTGAAACTTTACAATGAACTACCTAAAGACACAAGGAATCTCACTACAACTCAATATAAGAAGTGTCTGAAGCAGTACATAATTAGTGGTAGGATCTAGAAATGTAACCATATAACCCAATTGGGTTTTTAAAAAAATAAATTAAATAAAAAAAAAAAAAAAAAAAAAAAAAAAAAAAAAAAAAAAAAAAAAAAATCTCACAGGCCTTTTCGACCACTTATTGTAAGTAGCGTAAAATTTAAGAATAAAAAAGTTTTTTTCATATTACGTCATTGGTCGTTATTTGAAAATAAAAAAGTAATGTGAGCAACATTATTCAATCGCTTACTGCGCCATTATTTTAAGAATATCATAAATAATATTAATAAATCATGCCAACCGTTTTCGGCGTGTTTTATGTTGATTTTTTTTAGTTTGTGAATAGTAATTAAATTGATTAATTTCAAATTATTCCTTAAGAGTTGACGGTATCTTTGTATAATAAATGCCTTTGTCTGGAGTCATGTATCACATTTAAAGCATGACATATCGACCCTACATAAATACACCGCAGATACGATCTCCAAACTCACTTAATAATTTAAGCAAATTCATTGTAATTAACAGTAATTAAAGTATCAAGATTTTTGGAAAAAAAATCTTTAAAGCCCGCTCTTTGAACTCCCGAGGAAAATAATTAAGATTAATACGTCCAAAGTTAATTGATTTATTTTTTGTTTCAGGCACAAGATAAATCAGAAGCGTGTTTCTTGAAAATGACGTAAGTGCTTAGTTTAGGAAAATTTGTTTCTTATTCATGCGTATAACTTATTAGTTACTAGTTGTATTTAGCACATATTTTTTAAGCTGTTATTAAAATATTTAAAGAAAACAAAAGCATGAACACTGTTATTATAATAAATCTTCTTCTTCTTCTTCTTCCTCAGCCTATTCCCGTCCACTCCTGGACAAAGGCCTCCTCCATTCGCTTCCATGTCATTCTGTCATATGCAGACTGCATCCAGGTTATTCCGACGTGTCTGTTCAGATCATCCTTCTACAGTAGTTGCGGTCGCCCTGCACTTCTCTTTGTCGTCCACGGTCTCCAAGTCAGCAGTCTTCTTGTCCATTTTTCATCTGAGCTTCTGGCTTGCTTGACCCGCCCATTGCCATTTTAGAGTCGCCACTCGGTGGATGATATCAGTGACCTTTGATATTTCTCTCACCATATCGTTTCTGACTCTGTCTATTAGGCTTATTCCTAACATGGCTCTTTCCATGGTTCTTTTGGGTCACTCGTAGTTTCTCGGCACTTTGTTTGGACAATGTAACAGTTTCAAGACCATAAGTATCAACTGGCAGAACGCAGGCTTCGTAGACTTTTCGTTTCAGGTTGATCGGTATTTTCCGGTTTTTAAGGATGTAACTCATGTTCATTATAATAAATACTCATTGACCGCTGTAGGCGTAGCCTTCTTCAACATTCATAGCCATTTGCCTAACTGATTAATGTACTCAGTTTCTGTTTTTTTGGATTAGTTTCATTTTTTTAATGCTGAAGATTTGCCATTACCATCTCTCTATTTGCTTTGATCTATAGTCATTCTACCCGGATTACGAGACTTTCTTTCGCTCTCTGCTGTGTTAGGTTGTGTAGCTAATAACTACATTATTCGGAATCTATTGGAGCACAAGCAGCAGAAACCTGCACTCCACGACAAACGACAGCAAATTGCGAAAGTTCATCACTCGCACCGTGACGTGTGAATGGGGAATTTATATAATATAATGTAAGACTCTCAGACCGAATAAGAAATACTGAAATACGTAGAAGGTCGGGAGTAACGGATGTCGTCGAGAGAGTGACTAAACTCAAATGGTCATTTGCAGGACATGTTGCCAGATTGGTAGACGATAGATGGACCAGAAGGGTGGTGGAGTGGTGATCCCGCGGGGACAAAAGAAACAGAGTGAGAGTCCACACACGATGGTCCGATCTTCTTCGAAAATTTGCTAGTGATTGGATACGAAAGGCACAAGATAAGAATACGTGAAGAGATATGGGAGAGGCCTTTGTAGACTATAATGGCTGTTTAAGAAATAAATAATATTACAATCGGTTTACAGTTTGCTTTCAACATAATTACCCGTTCGCTTCAAAATTTAAATTTCTATATGACCAGCCTTACGTATATGAAAATGTGACTAGGTTTTAAATTAATATCATTGTTTATAATGAAAATAAAATTAAAAAATACATATTTTATAATTCATTGATGTTTGTGTCTTTGGCCGGCTTTGTCAGCTCGCTGCCAACTTCTAGGAAGATGAAAATGAATACAGCAAAAGATGGCAGCAAGGTGCCAAGGAGTTTATTGTAAATAAAGAAAAAAAGTATTTGTTTTTTATATGTACTCGTATACCTGTAAAACGTTAAAATATACTAATGTTTGGCCGGTTTCGGCAACTCGCTGTCATATTCTGGTCGAAGTCACAAACATTAATTGATTTTAACTTAATAAACATTTTTAAAAGATTTTTTTCAGTAGAATGTCAATGTTCGTTAGTATATACACTTCAATTCAGCTTATTTGTGACATCAATTATGAATATTTATTTGAAAAAATTGTATCGGTCTTTCATCTATCTATATAAATAAAAGGCAATCTTCCGGGTGTGTGTGGACTATTTCTGAGGTTATTACTGAGTTGATCCTTCTGAAATTTGGAGAATGGACTAAGTGGAATTCAGCGGTCGTCATAGGCATATTTTTGTTATTAATCGAGCTCTAATTAACTTTATAAATTAATCAATTAATTGAAAATTTTCGTAGTGCAAACGAATATACACCTTAATGTTCGTATCACCTGAGTATCAATCTTTTGAGTCTATATTCGTTTGACATGGTCTGGAGAGAATTCAGTCTCCATGTAATTTTGTGTAGTGGCAACAATGTGTTTTTCATTCTGACAGTCCAATATATTGCGCTTTACTTTGGGATGTATAATACTTAATACGTTTTACTTATTACGTACTAAAATAATTGGTTGTTTAATTGGTACAGTCTATTTTATTGGCCATATTTTAATGTACATTAATGCAGACAGGTAATTATGCTTCCAAATTTTGTCGAGTATAATTTTTACGCGAGTGTCATTTTGAGGTTATGAACGAAATTTTATTTTTTCGTGTGGCTGAAATTTATTCGTTTCTCTTACGTTCGACGGTGATTACTTAATGATATTCGTTTTCTAGAATTCTAGCCGTTCGATTGGTCACGTGGTCTCTGAACTGTCAATCTCTTTGTACGTCGTAATAATATTTTGTAGGTATATTTATATTTCTAATTCATATATATCTTCAAGTTATTCTATTTTGCCGTTGAAATGAATACATATTATATTTCCGCATTACATATTTCAAAGTTATATTTCTAAATAATATCAAATAGAGAAGAAATTATATATCGTTTTACTTACATATCATATCTATGTAATTTTAGGTTATGAAATTTCTGGGATTAAAAATATGATAATTAAATTGCTTTCAGGTTATTTCAAAGGATGATAGCGAAAATATAAAATATTGGACGTCGAAGCTCTACAAGAATATAAAGAAACTACACAACTGGCAGAATTTTGAATGGTATTGCGCTATTTTATAAATGTTATTTAATTATTATGATTTTAATTAGTTATTTAAAATACAATTAATATGACATTTGATGAATTCAAACATAAAGGTGTTCTTTATACGCGTACTTTGGTCAGGGAAATATTAAAATGACCACAGCAACGATAAGAAAGTTCTAATGATATACAATATCAATTTATTCGTTTTACTTACGTGTCATTTTAGGTTATGACGTTTCGTTGTGTAATAATTAGTTAATTGGTATAATCTATTTTAAGAATGTTATTTTAATGTAAAATTGTTCTGGCAGGGCGAAAATCTATATCTTTGGGATTAGATATTAAGTTTTGATAAAATAATTGCCTGGTTGTGAGAGACCACTGGTCTAATGGGGATATTTTTGTATTGGGATTGAAATTATTTTGTTAATGAGCCATATTGGTGCATCTGCATGTTGCAATTCTACTTTCTTTTCCATTCCACTCCATTAAATTCTACATTATGCTGAGATTTAAAATATTCAAAGATAATTAAATTGCTTTCAGGTTATTTCATTTGCTTAAGGATGAAGTTTCTGGGATTAAAAATATTCAATGATAATTAAATTGCTTTCAGGTTATTTCAAAGAATGATAGCGAAAATATAAAATATTGGACGTCGAAGCTCTACAAGAATATGAAGAAACTTGCTTCCGTAAGTTGTTTAATATTTATATTTCTAATTCATAAATATATTTTCAGTTTCTTCTATTTTGCCGTTTTCTTTATACGCATACTTTGGTCAGGGAAATTGTTACATTACCACAGCAACGGTAAGAAAGTTCTAATGATATACAATATGAATTACAATATGAATGAATGACACAATTCTTATGACTTTTTCCGTTTATTTCTAGGAAAATAAAGTAACGGATCAGAGATGGGACGAAAATTACCGATGCAGCGTGCAAAATAACTTCGTTAAAATGGAATTAGATCAATCAAACAACGGATGATCAGTGAATTAGATGTACCCTGGAGTGGCGAATGAGAACCGGCTCATTTTTACATTACACATAAGCTACTTTTAGTAGTTTTCATTCATATATGAAAATTCCATTATTAATTTCAGGTAAGGTTTTTAAATTTACAGTTTATAGACAATAATTAAGCACATTCCCAAACGTGCCACCTATATATCTGAATTTTGTGTTGCTCGGGCTTTCACAGTAGCAGTTTCGTCCGCCTGAAATATGCTTCCTGCACGCCTTAGATGCATTGACAATCCGACAGACTTTAAATCTCACCTAAAAACCCACCTTTTCAAATTATCGCATAAAATGGTAACAACGGTTGTCTGTATATCAATAAACAATATTATATCACATTTGCACAAAACATTCATATGTTTAGAGGAACAAAATTCTTGATTTTGTTGTCCATGAAATTCACATCAGAGCCAATAAAGTAAGTTTCTACTACGTGAGCTATTCACGAAAACGGCGATTATACAAATTAAACAAACAAACAAACCATCACGCCGTTTCCCCACAGGGGTAGGCAGAGAGAATGGACCATAACACTACTCTATCCTGGCAAACCTCTCTAGCTTCCTCCACATTCATACAACGAGTCATACACGCATGTCGATTCCTCCGACTTCTAACATGACCAACCTTTAAAATCTGATTAGTTTAATTAATTTGACAAATTAATCAAATTAATCAGATTAAAAGGTTTTATTTGTTTTATCGTTTTTGTAAAGAATTTTGACAGGTGTAGAAATAAATTTTTCATTTGTTCCAATAACAATTTGAATAATTTCTTCAATATTATTTTTAAGTTCTTGCTGGTTAAGTGCCTTATTACAGATAATTTAAAAAATGGTGGATACGTGTAACATAAATTAAATAAACACAAAAGTCCGGATTGTCCAAGTCAACATGTGCAACATCGAAAAAAACATTATGTGTTATTACATTATGTGCTAAATTAAAAAACAGTGGATACGTGGAACATATTATAAATTAAATAGACAATATGTGCACCGTCTAAAAAGAACATTTTGTGTAAAATTATTTTTATTTTGTTATTTTATTTTATATCATTGTATTTTATATTATTTGTTTTAGATTTATTTTGTGGGTGTTGGACGATCGAAGTGTGCGCGGGAGATGCCTATTGGTGGCGATGAGGTTCGCAACCCATCACCCCGCGCCTCCCGCGGGGCGAAAAGAGAAGGATGGAGTGCCGCATCAGTAAAAGTGTGACAGTCCATTCTCTCTGCTTACACTTTCGGGGAGACGGCGTGATGGTTACTTAGTTAGTTAGTTAATTTGACAAATTAGCCTAATTATTATTATGCATATAGCATGAACTGCCTTTTATATGAAGAATATCTTCAGCAAACAAGTGAAAAACAGTTGTAATTCATTCATTGTATGGAAATTTAAATTTTGCCTTATGCGCCTCTTCGGTGTCCGCCTTATGGCAATTCAAATTTTATTTTTTTTAATTCCAGGGCCCAAAATTGATGAATCAAAGATCGGACAAAAGTTGCCGATGCAGCGTGTAAAATAACTAATGTTTAAATGGAATGGGATCGGTCATAAAGCAAGGACAACGAGTGATAAGATCTTCTGGCCTGGAGTGGCGAAAGAGAAACAGCTACACAAATTCTGGCAGATCACAAGCAAGATGGTCTGATGACATTAAACGAGTGGCAGGAGGTCAATGGCGCAGAGCGGCGAGGGATACAGTTGTGGAAGTCGGGAAGGGAGGCTTTTGTAGTATTATCATCTATATTACTATTCCACGCCAACGGACTCGCAGTAGAAACTTACTTTATTGGCTCTGATGTGAATTTCATGGACAACAAAATCAAGAGTTTTGTTTCTCTCAACATATGAATGTTTTGTGCAAATGTGATATAATATTGTTTATTTGATTATTAAATTTCATATAAAATATTCAGAAACTACTTTTTCAATTACATTAGTAATGTGTATTCAAGTTTAAAATTCACAGCGAGTTTGCTTGGATTGAAACATTGTTTTATAGATATAGACACACATTTTTGCATCCATACACATGTCATTTAATCCAATAAATAAACTAATTGATATTGAACTTCAATTGTATTTGTTGAATATATATTGGATTTATTTATATACTCGAATTTAGCAATAGCGAAGCGTTGCCGGGTCAGCTAGTTTACTATATTTAAAAAGAATGTATATTTTTTATAGTTCATATTCAAGCAAACAGTAAACAGCACAATCCACTGGGCAACAGCCGGGTGTGTTTTGTCTTTGCAAATTACGTCAAAATGTAGATATTTCAGGAGTAATCTCCTTTGAAATCTACACCTCAATTGAAAGTTTCCTCGTTACTGGGCCGAGCTTAGAGCGCATTAGGGGTGGCTTAGGGCTTTTAGTTCAAAAAACATGTAGCGAAACTTTGTCATATCAAACCGCGAGTGAAGAGGACCGGACGAACTGACGTAAAAACGAGTCGAAAATACACTGTTTTTAATTTAGATATGGAAAGCTATTGTCGGGTGTAAAAGTTAGATAGGTCTCATATTTGAGTCATGTGCTAAGGTAAAAAAAATACTATGTCCTTCGACTGATATTAATTTGTAAAATAGAATGACGTTGAGAAGTTGGTACAAGGCAGTTGTCCTGGCTGCGGAACATAAAAGAATGAACAGGAATGACCAGAGTTCAGAACCTGTTTCGAGTGGCGCAGGATAGAGTTGCCTTTGCTGCAGTGATCACCAACGTTGGGGGGACCTGACACGGCACCGAAAGAAGAAGATATAAAGTAATAAAATGCTTTTGTATTTAACCACGGTATGGTTGTTATAATTGATGCCAACTAATATCGCTTAGATCCAAGCTTCATCGGGGCAATATAGTCACTAAACAAAAACACAAAATTTACATGTACTGTACATACAATGTTGAACTGTAGTGAAGTCAGAAAAGGGAGGGGAAAGAAATAAGTTAGAAAATGTATTTAAAATAAAATGAAATAAAAACACTGCACTTTGTTTTTCACCACTATACGGTTATTGTAATTGCCGACTAGTTTCGCTTGTACCCAAGCTTCCTTAAGAAATCGTAATAACAGGTTACGACCCTGTTATTACAAAGAATTAAATAAGATCCTTTTATTACGAAGCCCTGAGAAAGCTTGGGTACAAGCGACACTAGTCGGCAATTAAAATAACCGCATAGTGGTGAAAAACGAAGTGCAGAATTTTCATTTTAAATACAAATAATAATAAAAAATTAAATGTTTTACCACAAAGTGAATGGGTTTTAGAATAAAATACTTAGAATTACCCTGGGACTCAGACCCGGTGTTGCGGCGGGAACTTGAAGGCTAAGACCAACCAAGAGATCCGTACGATGACCCAGCAGCCCCTTATAACGAGCACCGTGAGACCCGGTCGCCTAGCACGCATTGGGCACGTATGCCGAGCCGAAAAGACCAGAGCAATCAAGACCCTGTACGCGTCTAGACCGACTGGAGTAAGACCTCTAGAAAGGCCTAGACAGCGCTTATGGACAATGTTCTGGCTTACCTGGCTAGGTTGGGCAAATCGGACTGCTGGGAGCAAAAGGCCCAGGATCGAGGAGCTTGGTGAAAAATCATCAAGGAGGCTAAAACTCTTCAAGAATTGTATGGCCATAGGAAGTAAGTAATTTCGGTGCATTTCCCCGCCGTTGCCTATTCACGGTATCAAACCGATTCGGATGCCGTCTGGATAATCCCGAGGATAGGTGTATCTTCGGAGGGCTGTGACAGAGGATAGAGTGACCGTAATTACCAGATTAGTTTCTTACTGTCTTACTGGGTGCCTACCCCGCCGACCCACTCTGAATGCTGACCTTATATCTGAGTACGGGCTTGCAAATGCGTGGGACCAAATGAAGAAACCTCAAATATTATTCATTATATTATTTATACAAATGAAATCGTACTTTTGTAAGGGTTATGTTAAATTAAATAATTTTGTTTTATGTATCATAATTGTATTTTATTTTACGCGACAGCTGTTTCATCAACCTTTGATGAAATTATCGGGTGTTACAATAATACAAGTATATCAAATGTCAAATTTTCGTAATTTTTCAAAACTTTGCGTGCATTTGTTCCTATGTCAATTTGAATAATTAATTTTGAATTTCTTGCTGGAGTTGAATTAGGTACCTAAATAGTTAAATTAAAAGAACGGTTAGTTACTAATTATAGGAGAAAAAAAATAGAAGCTGGAAAATATAATGATAAATAAAAACAGTAATTAGAAGGAACAATTACACTTAAAATAGAGTCAAAAACGGCGAAACATAATAAATGAAAGACGATAAACAATAAAATAAAGAAGATTACATTGATAATAAAGGTGACAAAAGTTGAAGGGATAAAAACGTGTGTTTCTTAGTTAGTTTGTTATTATTTAATTTATTTACAAAAAAAAAAACTTTTTCCGATAAATGTCAATTACTTATATTAAATAAAAAAATGCATATTTCACTTTTCACAAACATGTTTCAAATAAAACATTACCCATTGCTTTGGCCGAAACATTATGATAAATTAACATTGTAATAACAAAATATATATATAAATAACTAAATTCCAGCTTATTCCCTATTAGTATATACGAGTAATACATTAAAAACTTTTCCCCTTATACAAACCAGCTAAAAAATAATAATACCACCTTCAAACTTTTGTCACCTTTCTTATCAATGTAATCTACTTCCTGTTATTGTTTATCGTCGTTAATATATTATGATTCATCGTTTTTACTCTATATTTTGAGTAATTGTTCCTTCTAATTACTGTTTTATTATTATTATATTTTCCACCTTTAATTTTTTCTCCTAGGAATAGTTACTAGCCGTTCGTTTAATTAAATTATTTAGGTACCTAACCAAAACCTTCAAAATTATATCAAAGAAATTATTCAAATTGACAAAGGAATAAATATACACAAATGTTCGAAAAATCGCGAAAATTAGACATTTGATATATAATTGTAACACCTGATGATGTTAACATAGGTTGACGAAACAGTTGTCACATACAATTTTGTTCATTGAAAAAGGTTGTGTTATAACCGAAACATATCTGTGAAAACTTAAATAAAGTGTTTTGATACTAAGTGCAGTTATATTTATTCAAATCAAAATCCACAACACAAAGAAGAAATAAATGCCTGTTTTAAAAGGATTAATAGAAATATTTAAATTATTTGCCTACTTCTTATGTAGGCAAGAAAATTCATGACGCTATTTTTACGCCGTGATGAAAATGTGAGACTTATTTTCTTGTGTGTAATAAATCTTTCCAAGTTCGCTCGTCCAGAGAGTGTGCTGAATGTGCCTTGGGTTGTCATTCGCCTTGAAGAGGGTCACTCCAGGGCTCCGAAACGTCAACTTAATACTATGAGTCTTAATATACCATTACTTAAGTCCGAAGGACGCGCTCGTGTTAAAATGCGCGGACAAAGTGTCGTGATAAGTCATTCTGGGGCGAAAAAAGCGAATATTTAGGGTTACCAAATCTTATTTGATCTACGCGGTCATTAAAATTCAAAGTAAAAACTAAAAAAAAGGAAAACAATGTACTACCCAAATACCTAGAAACTTAAAAGCAAACTGGATTAATAAAAATAACTAGGGGGCGGTGGCGGGCTTTGGGAGACGCCTACATTCAGCAGTGAATGACAGACGGCTGATGATGATGAACTAGTTTTAACACGTAAAATATTCGCGGAAGTAAAAAAATCTTCCTCTTATAAACTTTGTTCACAGAAAAATCGTAATCAGTAATAGGTTTTAACTTTGGATATTTTTCACACACGTTAAAAAAATCCACATTTAACAACACCAAATTGTTTTTCTTTTGTTTTCTACACTAATGTCGTAGCAGGCAAGACACTGAGATAGCAGACAGGACACTGAGAGATCGCGTGAGGAACACCGGAATAAGAGAGATATGTGAGGTTGAGGATACTATAAGATGGAACAGACAGCGAAAAATGGACTGGTACGGCCATGTTTAAAGAATGGACACCACCAAACTCCCCTATATTGCATTGCATAATCACCCTCATGAGACTTGTTATCGTGGAAGACCTCGTAAAATATGGAAGGACAGCTGGGAATCTACCTCACAGGAGGAGCAACACTCTGGAGAATAGACCACATAGGTCTACATAACGAAGAAGAAGAAGACTAATGGCATACAACAATAAAATCGGTACGAATTTAAAAATAATCCTGATACGTTCAAGGGGCGTGCGCATAAGAAAAATGCCTCATGAGTGCGTTGCGTTGCGTCGTCGCAACGGATCAACGCACTGTATGCCACACCTGCGTTAAATAGTGATGGTCAGTTTTTAATGTGGTGAAAACCTTGGTGAGAACCCGTCGCAGAGCTGCGTCTCAGTCAGTGTGGATTTCAGTCTTCATTCGGCAGTGGATCTCTCAATCGCTTTGTCTCTCGTCCGTCGAACCGTTGAAACGTCGCCTGTGACAACGCAACGCATAATGTGGCATGTCGCTAAAAAATATATTATATGTAAAACGACGCAGCGTTGACGCTACGACGATGCAACGCAACGCAAAGCAACGCAACGCAATGCAACGCAACGCAACGCAACGCAACGCAACGCAACGCACTAGTGAGGCCTTTCTCTTATGCTCATCGTGTGCATATCGAATTACTTTCGGAGAGAATCGAAATATTCCTCTCTCGCTCTCTTAATATATTCTCGTACTCTTTTTTGACGACCTTCCGGTTTTTGCCTTTAGTTAATTTATTATGATTAAATTATGTTGTTTAATGATTTAAAATCTTTAATTTTGTTTTTACACAACTTTTTTTTATTTTATCGAACCAACTAATTTTGCTCCTAGCGGAGCTTCTTCAAGTAATGAAAAGAATCAGTTTGTTTTTGTAACCCTAACAAAGTTACTTTTAAACCCTAACGGTTCGATAAAACAAGACTTTGTATTGTTTTATCGAACCAAAACGGTTTGGTTCGATAAAACAATACAAAGTTGTGTGAAAACAAAAAATACGTGTTTTAAATTAATTTTAATAATGCAACACCACAAATTAAGTGCTTCAAACGAAAATATAGATTAATAAATATTTTTGTATTAAAACGTTTTACACTTTTATGTTTAATTTTCTGCACACATTTCTAGTATTATTTTCGTTGGCTTCTATAGTTAAAGAGATAAAGGTGTAGGTAATATTGTGTGTGTTAACGTTTTAAGCTTAATGAAAAAAAATTATATTAATGTAAACCTGTGTTACCTATAGAATTTACTTCGGGAGCGATTTTCATTTATTCAAATACAGTTTGTTGTTATTACTCCGAAAAACGAATAGATTTTTGAACGAAATCCGATATTCACTTTGATCATTATTTATGGTTATCTTATTATTTAATTAATTAGCGCGGGAGAGATGGTGAGGTTACATTAATGGAGTGTTGCTACAATAAATCAGAAATCTTTCCACTTTATAGAATATATGTAATTAAATTAATTTAATTGTCTTAGATATGCAGTATGACGCAATAATAAAATATGTCATATCCACAAGACGCAAGACAAAAATATGTTATATCCACAAACCTCAAGACAAAAATATGTAATATCCACAAGATGCAAGACAAATAAATGAATAAATACATTTGATTTGATTTGAGCAATATGAACAAGACGCAAGATATGTTATCTCATTTTGATGATGATGATAATGACGATTTTTATAGCGCCTTTTTTGTGAGAAACTATAAATTATATAAAATTAAAATAAAACAATTTAAATGAGTGCCTCTTATATATAATAGTCTAAACTAGAACAAATAATAAATATGTATGGTACATATTAAATAAATTGATATAAAAAAAAAACTTTTTAATTCTAGGTTACGTCACAAATTTAAAACAATTCCTTCTATGAATCTTTAATCATGGAAATTAATGATTCGTTAACATGAAGAAAGTCACAATTAAAAATGTCGTCAATAATTTCATCAATATATTGTTGATACACAAAAATTTAAACTGAACGTTTGTTACAAATGTTCATAAAACAGAAAAACATTGTTTATATAGTGTTATTCATAGATATTTCGGAATCACTTACTTCATATGGTCAAAAAACTCTTGAAGAGTTGAAGTCTCCTTCATGATGTTATTTCAGCTCTTCGAACCTGCGCCTTTTGCTCCGTAGTAGCCTGTTTCACCCAACCTAGCCAGTTCACCCACAACCCTCTCTATTAGGCACTGTCTATGCCTTCCCAGAGGTCGTATTCCGGATGGACTTGCCTCGTAGAGGTTCATTGTTGTTCTGGTCTCTCCAGTTCGGTATACATGTCCAATCCATGCTAGGCGACAGGCTAGAAATTGGGAGAAAACCATTATTAAAATTAAATTATGAAAAATGTTCAGAAAAAAAAATAATAAAAACAGAACAAAATCACCGCAACGCATAACGCATGCAACAATACGCACTGTCCAAATAATAAAAATTTTATGGTAATATTTTTATTTCATTTATTTAAATCAAGTAACAATAATAATAGCTTGTAATAATACGAAAATATTTTTTTTGAATTAAGATATGAATCTTAATTCTAAATCTCGCTGCCATCTTATCCAGCGTAGTGGTAGCGAGCTGCCCAAACTGGTGGAAGCCATAAATCTAAATGGAATTTAAATAAATATGTGTTTTTAAATAATAACAATTAAGTTTTGCCTTTATGATTTACAATGAACTTCTACAATGATTTGTTTAAATAACAACATTAACACATGAATGATTTAAGTTATTATAAATTGACACTAAATACCAATAAAATTTAAAAATAACTATAATCTATTGATTTAGCCGAAACACTATGAATGATACATTATAAACAACATTTTGATATACAAATACTTGTAGACAAATACTGGATTTTACCCATTGTGGATAATTTTTTTTATATAATAATTAATTGTATTTCAATAGAGACAAAGATGAAAATAGTTTTTTTTTTGGAAACA
The DNA here is from genome assembly GCA_022606425.2 of Lepidostoma basale. Lineage (NCBI taxonomy): Eukaryota > Metazoa > Arthropoda > Insecta > Trichoptera > Lepidostomatidae > Lepidostoma > Lepidostoma basale. Next base: position 152,011 of record JAHDVF020000854.1, on the reverse strand, counting down.
AAATATGGTAGTCGAAGCGTTTACAGGACTTATGACCTGTCATTGGTTGGGTTAAACGATTGCTTTATATTAACAACATTCCCCATTCCGCCCTTCTTACGACCGTTTCGGTAGTCGAGGCGTTTACAGATCATAAGTCCTCTAAACGCCTCGACTACCATAATCTGGTTCCAAAAAACAATTTACATCTTCGTCTCTATCAAGATACAATTAATCCTTAAAAATGATCAACCCGCAATGAGTAAAATCCAGTATTTGTCACCAAGTATTTGTATACATTTAAAAAAACTAACAGTTTATATATAAAAAAAACTATGTTTGCAGTTTCGTTCTATAAGCCATAATGAATGGGTTTTTTTGTACTAAGTGCCTATTTTACTTCAACCATTCATATACCCGTAGGTATATTGTTACAATAAACCTGCTGGTTACTTTAGTTAAAAATCTCAAAAATCAAATCTTTTAGATTCACGTTTTTCTATGAAATTTGGCATGGCGGTGGCGTCTGTCAATTTCGAATTTTCAAAGGTCAGTCAGTACTCATAAAATATATGACGCAAAAATATGATATTCGTCGAATTGCATACTTTTTATCACATCCACATGGGACGGGTGTTTGAGATCCAATCTAAGAACAATCTGCAGGTCTAGAAAAACGTAAAAATGCTGTAAAACACATCTCCAATCCTTTGTTTGAAGCGAGCTGTTTCTCGCCCGATATTGGAGATAGGCTGTGATCAGTGAATAAACAATATGTTTGAAATGGGTAGATACAAAAGTCACCAAATTTATCTTGCACCACAAATGGTAATTATTTTATGTTATTGACGTATTTTTTGTTAGCAATGACTTGCTTAAATATTATTACAGCAATTCATTTAAAAAATAGTAATTTTAAAATAACTTACAAGTATATTTAAATAAAATTATGTTAACTGCTTCATAAAAATTAACTATTATCTGTTCTTTGTTTCTTATATTTTGTTTAAAGTCATTATGTATATAAGTTTAAATATTTATAAAATATATAAATATAATGATGTTTTTTAACTACTTCCACTTTTGTCTTTATTTCGACAGCGAGCGTTTTCGTCAGGCTAGCATCGTCAGACTGGCCAGTTAATCGATGCTAGCAAGTCTGGCGAAACCGGTCGCTGTCGAAAAAAAGACAAAAGTGGAAGTAGTTAAAAAACTTCGTTTTATTTAATGATTATTTAAATTAAACTACCACCAAGAGACTTCAGTTAAATTATTTGATATTTGTAAATATTTAAATTTAATAATATTTGAAAGAAATATGTCAGGAAAGAATAGTGTGACAGTCCATTCTTTCTGCTTACCCCTTCGGGGAGACGGTGGGATGGTTAGTTAGTTAATAAGTTTTAAATTTAATAAAAATATGTATTAATAAAACGTACTGTTTCGCAGCCATGTTTTTTTGTTTTACCGGACGATGGAAGCGAGATAAAGCAAAATGAGTAAAATAAAAAATATTTAACATTGTTTTAAAATAAAACATTTTATTTTCAGAACACTTTTTGGTACCTTCCTCAGTACAGATATTTTAACATAATCATATTTTACTAAACGTATATTCTAAACATACTTCTATTAAAGTAAGATTTATAAAATCGCAATAAGAAATCACTTTCAATAATTATAAAATCCTTTTATTTCTAAACAGTTGATGATTTAAACTTTTTAATGAGATTATAAAAAAAAATATTTTGAGCTAAATGGTATCACAATAATCTAATCAATGTACACAGAAATAACCACGATATTTTGCCAGTTACTTCAGTTTTCCTTCTTCACCTGACCCGCTATACAACGCTTATGGATGGAACATGGGACTAAAATCTATCTTTATCAAGGGAATCTTTCGTCCGTGACTATGTCAAGTATTGGATTTCTATGGAAATGATTACATCAGTAGCGAGCCGTGACTAAGAGCTTCTTTTCCAAGATTTAAAAGATTTTTCGAAGTTTTTCACCCAAAAATAGGACACGAATTTTTAATCTTCTGCACCCTTGATTTAAAAATTGATTACTGGCAGTGCGCGATTTTTTGTAACTTAAAAAATAATAATATATTATTGTATTACAAAGGTACTATTATATATACTGATTATATATACCTACTATGAAGTTGAGGAACGCCGAGGGCCCGGTAGGAGACAAATGTCCTGGCTGCGAAACGTGAGGGAGTGGACCGGCATCCGAAGTGTGGAGGAGCTGTTCCGAGCGGCGCAGGACAGGAACAGGTTCGCCGAGGTGATCGCCAACGTTGGGGGGACCCGACAGGGCACTCGAAGAAGAAGAAGAAGATATATACTGAAACATAAAAATATAATAAAACATTTAAATTTAGGGAACAATCAATGAACACGGTGAACAAAACAAATCTCAATGTGTATTATTTAAAATTAATTGTTTTATAGAATATATTATAGCAATATTTTAACGCTAAACTAACTAACTAACTAACTAACCAACAATCACGCCGTCTCCCCGAAGGGATAGGCAGAAAGAATTGACTGCCACACTTTTCTTTCCTGACATATTTCTCTCGAATCCTCAACATTCATACATCGTGTCATGCACGCTCGTCGATTTCTCTGACTCCTCACATGGCTGACATTCAATATTTGATTTATTTGATCGTTCCACGTTTTCCTCGGTCAACCTCTATTTCTGGTTCCATTTACATTGTTAATATATAATTTTTTTACCATTCTTTCTTCATTCATTCTTTCCATATGTCCAAACCATCTCAATCATCCTTTCCTTATTTTGTTCATAACACCATCATTCGCACCGCATTCACTTATTATATTTTCATTCGACACTCTATCATACACAGAGTATCCACACATTCATCTAAGAAATCTCATTTCTACTGCATTTATTCTAATTTCATCCTTCTATTTTAACACTTTTTAATACTAATTACTTATTAAAAAAAATTATACTACATTCAAGCCGCCCTTTTTTAATATCTTTGAAAATTGATTTATTTTGTCATTGAAAAATAATAATTTACTATTTTGATACTTGCTTTAAATAAGGCAGTTAATTGAATTCGATGAGATTTTGGTTAGGAGTTAGTAGATAATCTATTTAAAAAAAACACATGGTTATTATACGAGTATCTACTCGTATATTAATCTGTGCGCAATTGTAATAGTTTCATAATCATTTGACATATTGATATATATTGTATTACAGCAAAAATGGTAAACTGGTAATTTAATTATATGTACAAAAGAATAAAAACAAGTTAAATTAAGATTACCTTGATCACTAATAAATTACTTTGATGTTAAATGGGAGCAAATTACAAGTCACCCACGCTCAACACGTCAAACTCCAATTGCGAAATTGGTCGGTAAAATAGTTTTCTATTTTACCCAAGTGGTGTCTAAAATACGAAGATGGTTGACCGTATTAACAACTGCGCGTGAGTAATAATTGTTTTTTTAAATGAATATTTAATTACAGCTAATTTAAAAAACGGTGGATACGTGTAACATAAATTAAATAAACACAAAAGTCCGGATCGTCCATGTCAACATGTGCAACATCGAAAAAAACATTATGTGTTATTACATTATGAGCTAAATTAAAAAAAAACGGTGGATTCGTGGAACATAAATTAAATAGTCAATATGTGCACCATCTAAAAAGAACATTTTGTGTTAAATTATTTTTATTTTGTTATTTTATTTCATATCATTGTATTTCATTTTATTTGTTTTAGATTTATTTTATGGATGTTGGACGATCGAAGTGTGCGCGGGAGATGCCTATTGGTGGCGATGAGGTTCGCAACCCATCACACCGCGTCTCTCGCGGGGCGAAAAGAGAAGGATGGAGTGCTGTATCAGTAAAAGTGTGACAGTCCAATCTTTCTGCCTACCCTTTCGGGGAGACGGCGTGATGGTTAGTTAGTTAGTTATATTTTAATGCTTTAAGCATAACAATATTCGTTTTAATACTCGTAAATATATATTATAATTCAGCAATACTATTCCAGGTAAATAACCATTCAAGTATCGCGGAGGGTCCCATATATTTTTCACGAAGAGTTGGAGCTGGTTTGGATCGTGCCTACCTATAGTAAGCACGGGAGAGTGATGCCCTATCCTATCTGGAGGGAGTTTTCGCTTCATAAAACACAGATGGCGGTAGGGTGCCCGAAGGGAGAGTATTTACAGAAAATGGTTCGGAGATTCGCTATCGGACGACCGTCCCGCCAAGTCCTGCCAACGGCTTACCAATACAATTTGGCACATTAATAACATTTTAAATAAACAAAAAGTCAAAAACGATACGGTGAGAGAAAAAACAAAGGTCACTGACATCATCCACCGGGTGGCGACTCTAAAATGGCAATGGGCAGGTCACGTAGCTAGAAGCTCAGATGAAAAATGGACAAGAAGACTGCTGACTTGGAGACCGTGAACGGCGAAGAGAAGTGCAGGGCGACCGCAACTACGGTGGAAGGATGATCTAAGCAGACACGTCGGAATAACCTGGATTCAGTCTGCACAGGTAAGAATGACATGGAAGCAAAAGGCATTTGTCCAGGAGTGGACGGGAATAGGCTGAGGAAGAAGAAGAATAAGAATAAACAAGTTTTTTTTTATAAAACAAACTTACTAAGTCAGAAAGAATGTACTTACACAATTTTCTTTCCTGACTTACTTCTTTAGATGACTCAACATTCATACATAGTGTTATGCACGAACGTCAATTTCTCCATCTCCTCACGTGACCGACATTTATGATTTGATTGAGTTGATCATGCCACGTTAACTTCGGTCGAGTCGGAGACATAATTATTATTATTATTAAATTTTTGTTGAATCGCTCTTTACATCATGACAGCATGAGCCAAATTGATGTAAAGGGTATTCATAGATATCATAGTGATTCTCGTGACATGTGATTGGTTGCTAATCTATCGCCATTTTATTGTCACGTGAATTCTACACCAAACCAAAGACAGTGTGACAATCACATGTGACAGGCAAATATCAATCACCCAAACAATGCTTACGACACGATATACTGCTGAACGAGGTGAGGTATACTGCTCATAAAGCTAATCACTAATATATCACACATGTTAAATGATGGATGTTTTTCTCAACATTTTCGAAGGTGGCTAAAAATCCACAGTGACCTATCTATTAGGATCGATCAATAATATCTGTATAATCTGCGTATGTCTGCAGCGTATTTAAAAAAAAAAGCAATTTAAGTTTTTGTTTTGTCACGTTGGTTAAATTATGTATTTGGGCATCTGCCAAAAAGTTTTGGTAGGACAGTCGATATATATCGGGCTATTTAAAAACTCTTCCATTTTTATGGTTATTTAAAGACAGGGTTTGACTGGGAAGGTCCTCAGAACCCGTACCGTTTTGGAAACGTTTCACTCGACTTCCTCAAAAAAGTATTCGTTCCTTTTTCGAAACATGGAAAAAGATTTAACGTTTACCCTCAAGTAGGTACCCGAATTTCCTAAAAAAAAATATGAATATAACATTGAACGGATCGGATATGAAAGTATTTTTGTTAGTTTAAGAAAAAAATATGAACCTTCCTCTTAAAATACAAAATACATATTTTTTTAACATAATTTTGATTTTTAGTGATTATCTAACAGATTAAGAGTGTAAAAGTTTTTTTTTTTAACTAACTAACTAACCATCACGCCGTCTCCCCGAAGGGGTAGGCAGAAAGAATGGACTGCCACACCTTTCTTTCCTGACATATTTCTCTCGCTTCTTCAACATTCATACATCGATTTCTCTGACTCCTCACATGGCCGACATTCAATATTTGATTTATTTGATCGTGCCACGTTTTCCTCGGTCTTCCTCTATTTCTGGTTCCATTTACATCATTAACATATAATTTTTTTACCATTCTTTCTTCATTCATTCTTTCAATATGTCCAAACCATCTTAATGATCCTTTCATTATTTTGTTCACGACACCATCATTCGCACCGCATTCACTTCTTATATTTTCATTCATTTTTATTATATAATATTAATAAAGATAGTCCATGTTTTGGCCGAAACACTATGATACTTAACCATTTTAAACTGTTAAATTTAATATCTTTGTTTTATGTATCACAGTTGTATTTTATTTTACGCGACAGCTGTTTCGTCAACCTATGTTGACATCATCAGGTGTTACAATGTCAACACAGGTTGACGAAATGATGTCAACATAGATATTTTACTTTACGCGACAGCTGTTTCGTCAACCTATGTTGACATCACCAGGTGTTACAATGTCAACACAGGTTAACGAAATGATGTCAACATAGGTTGACGAAACAGCTCTCGCGTAAAATAAAATACAATTGTGATACATAAAATAAAAGTTATTTTATTTAACAGTTTAAAATAATAAAGATACTTCTTAAGGAAGAAACGTAAGGCAGATGATTCAGGCAGGCGTTCAGAAGAAAAATACTCTTAACTTTAGAGAGTATTATAACACCATCATTCGCACCGCATTCTTATATTTTAATTCGATACTATGTCATAAACAGAGTATCCACACATTCGTCTAAGAGATCTCATTTCTACTGCATTTATTCTACTTACTACATGCTTCACTTCCAAAAATAAGGGTTGGTAGAAGAACACCATTGTGCACTGCCATTCTATTTTAATATAAAAAGCACATTCTAGCTTAGAAATAAATAATGTTATTAAAAAATCGCTGTAACACCTGATAATGTCTTAATGTCCTGATAACCATAGGTTGTCTAAACAGCTGTCGAGAAATAAATGCGTTAGCATAAACAGCGTTTTATATTTTAACAGTTAATGATATTATAATACTCGAACTAAAAAAATAATCTTAACTCATTTTTATTGAAAAATATTTCAGATTTGCCACGTTAACATTATGGAACTTTTCCTTGCAACGTTAACATAATGGTTGGGTGTATAATTTTTTGCCCGTAAATGCACAAATTATACCCAAAATTCGCAAAAAACAGCTCGTTATTTTTTTTCGCGAAGAAAAGAAATGAAAAATTGCAAACCGTGCTTTTTTGGAAAATTTTCTGTGATTCTGGAAGTTGGTATCATTTCAATATTTGAACAAAATTAAAAGTTGAAAAAGGGTTTAAAGGGTTATTATGATTACAAGGAACTGTTCCTGAATTTTAAAATTAAATAATATATAAATTTTTTTATGAATTAAAACACTGTTTTTTTCCACTCTTGAGTTTTTTGTGCTCGACATGTTTCGTATGTTAACACCTTCATCATCGAAAGAACGATATAAACAGAGTTTATACCTGTTTGTATAAATATAGTTACACTTTGTATTACAACACTTTTTATTTTTACTGAACTCAGGCATGTTTCGGTTACAAGTAACCTTTATCAATGTATACAATTTTAACAGTCAAATAAAACAGAGCAGTCATTTATATAATAAATGGAGATCGAGTTATGTAATTTATATAAAAATGGAAGGGGTATAATTTGGGTTGAAGAAAGATGAGATGTGACAGGAAAATATCGAGTGGAAGGGGTATAATTAGGATTGAGGAGAGGGGAGGTGTAATGGAAACATATCGAGCATGGGAATTGAATTTAAATTTAATCGGTTATTTATTATATTTTCGTTATTTTTGATGGCTTTTTATATCTAAAATTTCTAAATTGTTTTATTTAAAAAACAATTTAGAAATTTTAGAAATTAATAAATTAAATTATTTAAATTAAGAGTTATTTTACAAAATAAAAAATATTGTTGGGAAGTTTAATGTTTTAATAAATTGAAAGTGTGTCGATAAATGATTCGACTGCAATATCCGAGTTTCATTGTGTGCTGTACGGGAAATTGGGTTTGAATGAAAGTAAAACGAAACAACTTTTGTGCTTTATTCTGCGTTCATAGCATGCACAGGAGATCTCCATTCCATCAAGCCGACTGAAGCAAGGGGAAACTAAATGGAAATAGAAAACGGGGAGTTATTTCAGGCGCGGAGAGTGCAAGCGCACCGCCTGATACCGCGCGCCTTGCAAACTACATTGTGTGACTGCAAACAGTTTGGAAACATATTCGTCATTTTATTATTCTGCAGATATGACTATCTTATACACTTTGAAAGGTTTCTTGACCTTTTAACGCGCAAAGATATAATATATTTATGTAACATTGATGACAATACGACAAACATTACGTTGTAACATTACGACAAAGAATGGTCAGATGCTATGTTTGGTCAGTGCTGTTATACCGGGTGGAGTCATGGACCCTTAAAGTCAATGTTATGAACCAATTGAAGGCCTTTGCAATGTGGATACACCAAAGGATGTTACGCATCTCCTATACTGACGTGGTCTGCAACACAAACGTTCTCCATAGAGCCAGACTTGACAGAGAGTTGCTGGCCAACATCAAAGCCCGTAAGGTGTCCTACTTGGGCCATGTTCTGAGAGGCAAAAAATACGCACTATTACATCTGATATTGGAGGATAAGATTGGATGATAATGATCTTGGAGGATAAGAGGATAAGGGTCGACGAGGTTTTGGGAGAAGGCGGGTTTCCTGACTGAGGAACATCCGAGAGTGGACAAGGCTGAGGACCGTGGGGGAGCTGATCCGAGCTGCCCAGGACGGGGAGGCCTACTCAGGGTGAAAGTCAACGTTGGAGAGGCCTGACAGGACACGGAAAGAAGAAGAAGAAGATTGATAGATACTAGTATGTTGTATTGTACGGATGTGAAACGTGGACCTTGAAAGTTAACTCAATGAACAGACTGGAAGCATTTGAAATGTGGCTCCATCGCCGAATGCTCAGAGTTCCCTGGACAGACATGGTTACCAATACCGAAGCCCTGAGGCGAGCTAGAGTTGACAGGGAACTGTTATCATCTATCAAGATTCAAAAGATTTCACATCTGGGTCATACTGCGTGGGGAAAAGTACCACACATCAACTGATATTGGAGGGGAAAATTGAGGGACGCCGAGGGCCCGGTAGGAGACAAATGTCCTGACAAACGTGAGGAAGTGGGCCGGCATCCGAAGTGTGGAGGAGCTGTTCCGAGCGGCGCAGGACAGGGACAGGTTCGCCGAGGTGATGACAAACGTTGGAAGGACCCGACAGAGCACTTGAAGAAAAATAAGATAGATACTAGAAAGTTCATCATACAAACAAACAAACAAACGAAACATCAAGCCGTTTCTCTTTAGAGGTAGGCAGAGAGAATGGACCGCCACACAACTCTATCCTGACACACCTCTCTAGATTCCTGCCCATTCATACAACGAGTCATACACGCACGTCAATTCTTCCGCCTTCTAACATTACCAACGTATACTTTCTTAACCATTCTTGCTTTATCCATGCGCTTTATATGTGTCCGAACCAACACAGCGTTCCTTTCATAATTGTATTCATTATAATTTCTTCCACTCTACATTCCTTTCTTATATCAGCATTTGAAAATTTATAGTAATCGTAACACGTACGTTTTAAAGACCTCATCTCTACCGCATTTATTCTGCCAGTTCCATGCTTCGCTTTCATACATAAGGGTTGGGACCAGAACTCCAAGTTCATTGTAAATAATGAAAATAAATTCTATTTAGTCTAACATGTGCTAAATTTTATTCTATGATTTTTAGTTTCAAACGGTTAAAACAAATTATTATTAGTAAAACCACTAAACAATCGTGTTTACTATTATAAATTAATAATGGAGTTTTACAAATTTTATTCCTCAACCATCAGTATTATTATTATATAATTATGTTAAATAGTCCTTTACATCATTACGGAGTGAACCAAATTGATGTATAGGGTATAGTTTTATATTGATTCTCATGACAAGTGATACGTAGCAAATCTATCGCCATTTTACTGTCACGTGAATTCTACACCAGATAAAATACAGGAAAGACTAAATTAATCAAATACAAAAAAAGCGGCCACATTCGAAGTCAGGAAAACTACGAGCGTGCATGTTACGATGTATGAATGTAGAGTAATCTAGAGAGGTATGTCAGGACAGATTAGTATGGCGGTCCATCCTTTTTGCCTACCCCTAATGGGAAACAGTATAATGGTTAGTTAATTAGTTAGTTACCAATCACACTGTCCTCGCTGGGAATTGAACCTGTGAACTTCGATTTGGCAGTCATAGCTATTACCACTCTGCCAGGATGGTCGTCTATAAATAATTTTTTTTAAATCAAGAAAAATTTATTCAGTCGTATTACAAAATAACACCCACATAATAATAATAATTTTGAATTGAAGTTGCACGAGCTGCATTTAATAAAATGAGAACATTATTTTGCAACGATAATCTTATAATCTTAACTTGAAACTCCGACAAAGAATGATCATATGTTACATATGGTCTGTTTTACTATATTGCTGCGAAACCTCGACTCTGAAAGTGAATGTAATGAACCGGTTGGAAGCGTTCGAGATGTGGATATACCGCAGAATGCTGCGTATACCGTGGACCGATATGGTCAGTAATGCAGACATACTACAGAGAGTCAGAGCCAATAGAGAGCTGTTGTCGAGTGTGAAAATTAGAAAGGTCTCATATTTGGGTCATGTGCTAAGGGGAGAAAAATATCACCTCCTTTGACTGATATTAATGAGTAAAGTGGAGGGACGTCGGGGAGTCCTGACTGCGGAACATCAAAGAGTGGACAAGAATAACCAGAGTTCAGAACCTGTTCCAAGTGACGCAGGATAGAGATGCCTATGCTGCGGTGATCGCCAACATTGGAGGGGACCTGACACGGCACCGAAAGAAGAAGATAATAATTTTAAATTTATAACTGGGGCAGGACAAGATCTGGAGTGGAAACCTTTTACATGATTCCGTCGAGTTGGATGTATGAGTTAAATTATTTCTTAAATTCACATAAAATAAAATTAAATATTTATATTTTACATTGTTCAGCATTATTAGGATCTTAACCTATAAATAAATCTTTAATTCTTTACAAATATGAAAATTTTTAATTCATTGTTTCTTGAATAGTGATGTAAAAGAAATCGTCTATTTTCTAGTTATTACGTTTTATAAGCCATTATCAAATGACATTAGAAAATGCATTAGACAGACGAAACATGACATTCCCCTAGATTCTAATATAATTTCTTGAAAACAGATGTGTATAACTAACTAAATAACTAACCATCACGCCCTCTCCCCGAAGGGGTAGGCAGAAAGAATGGAATGCTACACTTTTCTTCCTGACATATTTCTCTCCCTTCCTCAACATTCATACATGCACGCGCGTCGATTCCTCACATGGCCGACATTCAATATTTGATTTATTTGATCGTGCCAAGTTTTCCTCGGTCTTCCTCTATTTTTTGTTCCATTTACATCGTTAACATATAATTTTTTTAACAAACTTTATTCATTCATTCTTTCCATATGTCCAAACCATCTAAATGATCCTTTCAATATTTTGTTCATAACACCATCATTCGCACCGCATTCACTTCTTATATTTTCATTTGACACTCTATCATACACAGAGTATCACACATTCGTCTAAGAGATCTCATTTCAACTGCATTTATTCTACTTTCATTCTTCTTTTGCCAGTTCCATGCTTCGCTACCATACATAAGGGTCGGTAGAAGAACACCATTGTGCACTGCCATTCTAGCTTTTTTGGATAGGTTTTTGTTTGCGATGACAACTTTAAGTGCACCATTCACTTTTTTGCCAACCCCAACCCTTCTTTCAATGTCCCTCTCCACTCGCCCATCTCTTAGATGATGATAACAGATGTTTATATTCGTAATTATTATAATTTTTCATAATTTACATCAATATTTAACAAATACCTTAAACACAATTTGTGTGTCCTTATACTACATATCTTTAATGCGATACTTATATTTACATCGAGTAGCTTTGGGCTGTATTGATCAAAATAGTTATTCAACCCAATAATTGTAATAATAATATTATATTTCATCCGCCTAATTTCCACCCATCTTGTTTCACGTGACTGTGATCGGGCTATTGTATAACACCATTGTATTTCTTATCTAATATATATAATACATACATACATACTTACACATGGAAACAAGATGTAAGAATGGACAATTTATGTATTGTAAATATACAGCGCTCTCCCGAAAGACTTTGCTTCTCAATATCTCAGGTAAGTTTCGTGTGCTTCGTATAAGAGTTCCCGATCTTCTGTTTGAGTTTTGTTCTTCAAAGTTAATTCTTTCCTTTAGTTACAAAGCTACTCGACATATACGACCTGTAGGACATGATGGGACATAGCTGAAGTACATGTATATACGTATGCACGAAATACTTGTGGGAGTCAGATAAACTGAAATTTTGTCAGACATTATTATGTTATTTTTTTAACAGGTTTCATTTTTAAAAACTAACACAATGTTTTCTTTGATAACAAGGACATATAGTGCACAAATATCTGCCAAGAAGTCATTAATTCAATAAGGTGATTTATTTTTTCTTTAACAGTGATGTAAAACTCGATATTAAAACATGAATACAAATGAAAACGTCTGTTTTCTAGATGTCTTATTATAGTTTATGGGAATGATATATTTCACGTATACGAGTATAACATTTGAAAAAAATATCCTAAAAAATAATAAATGTTTTTTATTGTAATTTATTGGTAGAAGTTCATTTTAAATAATGAAAACAAAAAAAAACATTTTACAAAATTTCTTTATGTGTTTACCGTGTTCCACTTGTGTTTATGTTCGACCGGTTTCGGGAGCTTGCCACCAGACGATGGCAGCAAGCTGCCAAAACCAGTCGAACATAAACACAAGTTGAAGCACAATAAACATATAATAATAAATATTTTTTTTATAATTTTTTTTTTGTTTATGATTTATCTTAAAAAACGAAAAGTTTTCATTTGTATTGATTAGTCAATAGGGTGTGTTATCTTAAAGTTTTGTGATTGATTGTGAAGATGATTGCGTGAAAATATCGGCCATGAGAGATCAGCATTCTAGATAAATAAGTAGTAATTTGCATTACGGTTTTGGATTGGATTTTGCATTACGATTATTCGATTGGATTTTGCATTACTATTTTTGGAATGGATTTTGCATTGCGATCATCGGATTGAATTTCGCGTTATGATTGTATGATTGGATTTTGCATTGTGATTATTGGATTGAGTTTTGCATTGAAATTATTGAATTGGATTTTGAATTTCGATAAATGGATTAAATTTTGCATCCCACACCAGGATGATGCTAAAAGAAGAAGAAGAATACCTTCAAATGTAGCCAGCAGATTGGGTGATTTTTTAAATCTTCTATTCAAAGGGCAAAGGTCCACTTGCGTAAGGGCGACAACTTGGACGATTAATAAATCTTTGACAAGTCGGTTCTAAATTTGTAATGGGCTATTTAAATACATAATTATATTTTATGGAGAAAACTTGCTTCGGGTGGAATCCCAACTTCGGATGAAAGGCGATAAACAAAACGACTTTACTTGATTGTGTTTTACGGGTACAATCGAGAAAAAGTTTAGTGAAGTACCCAATCGATACCCCATCGAGGTTACCCCATAAGCGGACGTGTTGCATGCGTGTAAGTATTTTTTACTGTTTTATTCGTTATAACAATTCAGATGGAACAAAAATAACTTTTTTATTGTTTTTTTTAATAGAGATGAAAAAATTCCTTGATAAATATTAGTTCATAACTTTAAGGATTGAAATCAACATGGATGGCAACAGAATTGAGAATGTCCAAGAATAACCGTACCTGGGACACAATATTCGATTGGGCCGAGATAACCAAACCGCAGAGTTAAAAAGAAGATTCGAACTAACCTGGGCAGCTTACAGAAACAAGACTTACATCCTTAAAAACCGGAAAATACCGATCAACCTGAAACGAAAAGTCTATGAATCCTGCGTTCTGCCAGTTTGTACTTATGGTCTTGAAACTGTAAAATTGTTCAAATAAAGTACCGAGAAACTACGAGTGACCCAAAGAGCCATGGAAAGAGTCATGTTAGGAATAAACCTAAGAGACAGATTCAGAAACGATACGGTGAGAGAAAAAACAAAGGTCACTGACATCATCCACCGGGTGGCGACTCTTAAATGACAATGGGCAGGTCTCATAAACAGAAGCGCAGATGAAAAATGGACAAGAAGACTGCTGACTTGGAGACCGTGGACGGCAAAGAGAAGTGCAGGGCGACCGCAACTACGGTGGAAGGAAGATCTGAACAGACACGTCGGAATAACCTGGTTGCAGTCTGCACAAGACAGAGTGACATGGAAGCGAATGGAGAAGGCCTTTGTCAATGAGTGGACTGGAATAGGCTATGGAAGAAGAAGAGAAGAATAATTACTCTATCTAGTGACATTAATTTAGCATTTAGCATTATTATTATTATCATTATTATTGTTATTATTATTATTAAAAAAGGAATTGTTGATTCTGGATTTTGTATTGTAAAACTTCATTATAAATTATAATGTAAACGCAATTGTTATTTTGTTTACTGAGATTTTTATTATTAACTGTTTATTTGCTTCACTATTATCACATTTTTTTAATATACGCATTTTTAAAATTAATAAATATAATTTATTAAATAAAAATAAAAATATTGGGGAAAAAATTATTTAGTCTTGCATTCGCAAAACTGTTTTATAATGCCCGCGTAAGGCGAAACTAATATGTCATTAATATTTATATTAGATAAAAAAAAAATCAATAAAAGGAAAAATGGACGTTCACAATTGATTTTTAGTACCAACTCTGATGAATGGAAGTAAGGCGTGGATTTGGCAGAAGAAAGAAAAGTAAATAAATAAATACGATAGAAATGGATATCTAAGACGTATATAATATATAAAATGTCTGTTAAAACGATGTATGACAACTTTTCAAATTCTGATATAAGGAAGGAATACAGAACGGAAGAAATTTTTATAAACCTAATTATGAAAGGATCACTGGTTTCAACAGCATTTATCTTATTTTTGCCAACTCCAAGGTTCACTTCCATACGTAGATATACCAAGGATTGGCATGTCTCACATATTCCAACATATTCTCAATTCACCCTTATTTGTTTGCTTCCACATAATAGTTTACATACCTCATTCACAACACCTTATCCAATATTTACATACATCTACAGATAAAACATGAAAATACCCTGCTAATTGGGATATTCTACACTTATTTCATAATCGTTTGTTCATTCGTATATCTCATAATCGTATGTATACTCAATTGGGCCGAGATAACCAAACCGCAGCGCGCAGAGCTAAAAGAAGAATTGGGCTAAGCTGAGCAGCTATCGGAAACATGACTTACATCCTTAAAAACCTGAAAATACCGATCAACCTGAAACGTAAAGTCTATGAAGCCTGCGTTCTGGCAGTTGGTGCTTATGGTATTAAAACTGTTACATTGTCCAAACAAATTACTGAGAAACTACGAGTGACCCAAAGAGCCTTGAAAGAGCCATGTTAGGAATAAGCCTAAGAGACAGAGTCAAAAAGTCTAAGAAGTGCAGGGCAACCGCAACTACTGTGGAAGGATGATCTGAACAGACATGTCGAAATAACCTGGATGCAGTCTGTACAGTACAGAGTTACATGGAAACAAATGGAAGAGGCCTTGGTCCAGGAGTGGACGGGAATAGGCTAAGAAAGAAGAAGAAGAAGAAGAAGATGTTCATTCGATACCTAATAAAACGCGCGGAGTATTTACGCCGGTACACCCCTATTTACGACTTTTTTGAGTCTAAAATCTAACCGGTAATTACATTTCTGCCTTCACTTTGTTTTAGCTGAGATGCGGGAATAATTCGGTTACTTTGCGATGTTATTTTAAAACAGGGCAATGTTTATCGCCGCTATGAGAAGAAAATAAAGTACATTTTTTCTCAACAGATGTCAGCTTTTATAATAATAAAATAAAACGTTGTTCATGCTTTAGAGATATTCACATTTATTTTGAATATTGAGTTTATCATAATACAAATTTACGACCTTCGTGACAGAGTGCAAAGATCTCTGACTGCAATATCGTAGGTTCTGGGCTCGATTCCCGGTGATGGCAATGTGATTGTCACATTGTCTTTGGTCTGGTGTAGAATTCACGTGAAAATAAAATACCGATACATTAGCTACCTATCACATGATATGAGAATCAATATAATAATTAAAAACAAAATGTATACGTTAATTGGATTCAAACGATCTGTCATACACAGAAAATAAAAAATAAAATTCTGTTTTTTTTTTTAATATTCTCTGAGTAAATTAAAATTTAAGGTTTAAAATAAAAATGTTTTCTTCATATAAAGCACTCACTTTGTGGATAGACATTTTAAATAATTATATAAATAAAATAACTTTGTATTTAACCACGGTAGGGTTATTATATTGATGCCAACTAGTTTCGCTTGGACCCAAGCTTCATCAGGGCAGTATAATAACAGTTATTATACTGCCCTGATGAAGCTTGGGTCCAAGCGAAACTAGCTGGCATCAATATAATAACCCTACCGTGGTTAAATACAAAGTTATTTTATTTACATAATTATTTAAAAATGTTTTTTTGTTATTTTGCTTATAGCGGTTTGATATAAAATGGTCGTTCACAGTGAAGTTTAAGTACCAACTCTGATGTATGGGAGTGAAGCGTGGAACTGACAGAAGAAAGATTAGAGCAGAATATATGCAGCAGATATAAGATCCCTTAGACGTATGTGTGTAAAACGATAAATATGGAGAGATAGTTGGGGTTCAACCTTCCAAGAGACGCCAACCTGATATCAGGAACAGACCAAAGGTCTATAAGGAGAAGAAGAAGCAGAAGAAGAAATTGTTGTAACACTTGATAATGCCAACATTGGTTGGCGAAACGGCTGTCGCGGCACTCTCAGTGAATAAAAAGAAATTGTGATATTATAACAGTGTATACAATTTTATCAGTAATAATGTTGAAGTATCATAGTGTTTCGGCCAAAACAATGGACTATTTAACTTAAAATTAATTTTGCATTAATAATATAAATCATACAAATTTCTATTATTCCAAGTGTTATTATGTTTATGTATGATCCATTATGCTTGTTTACGAGATAGTATTAATTTTAACACGTTGTTATTACGGCTTCCATCTCCGCTCGTTACACTTTGTTCTTCGGAGAATGAAATTACAATATGTATAACAGGATTCCGGCAAGATGACCCGAGGACCGACATGTCTAATCTGTATTCAGAAAGGTTGTCCCGTACCCGGCCATCTTAGGGTTGCATCCGGCGGGGAGGGAGGTAGAACCTTCATTAGTTGTTCACTAACTTCACTTCGCTGCTGCTCAATCCGAATTTATGTTTTCCCAAATTAACTATTGTTTTAGCTTGTCATTATTTAAATTTATTTTGTTTTTATTGCTACTTAATGAAATGAGATCTCTTAGACGAATGTGTAGATACTCTGTGAATGATAGAGTTTCGAATGAAAATATAAGAAGTGAATGCGGTGCGAATGATCGTGTCATGAAGATGGTTTGGACATATTGAAAGAATGAATGAAGAAAGAATGGTAAAAAAATTATATGCTAATGATGTAAATGGAACCAGAAATAGAGGAAGACCGAGGAAAACGTGGCACGATCAAATAAATCAAATCGAGTCAGAGAAATCGACGCGCGTGCATGACACGATGTATGAATGTTGAGGAATCGAGAGAAATATGTCAGGAAAGAAATGTGTGGCAGTTCATTGACGGAGACGGCGTGATGGTTAGTTAGTTAGGTTTTTTTATTTATTGCTACTTGAACAATTGTTTTATGAATATTCCATTGTCTGGTCCCAACCCTTATGTATGGAAGCAAAGCATGGAACTGGCAGAAGAAAGATGAGAGCAGAATAAATGCGGTAAAGATGAGGTCCCTAAGACGTATGTGTGGTAGAACGATGTACGACAGAATCTCAAATGCTGATATAAGGAAGGAATTTAGAGCGAAAGAAGGTATTATGAACAACATTATGAAAGGATCGCTGCGTTGGTTCGGACATATGGAGCGCATGGGTGAAGAAAGAATGGTTAAAAAAGTATACCTTAACGATGAAAGTGGAGTAAGGAGTCAAGTTAGACCGAGGAAAATATGGCATGACCAATATAATCAAATATTAAAGGTTGGTCATGTCAAAATCCGGAACAATTGACGTGCGTGTATGACTCGATGTATGAATGTGGAGGAAGCTAGAGAGGTATGTCAGGATAGAATAGTGTGACGGTCCATTCTCTTTGCCTACTCTTTCGGGGAAACGGCGTGATGGTTTGGTGTTTTTGTTGTTGTCCATTGTTTTGTTTGGCAGAAACACTATGATACTTTAACATTATGAACTGTTAAATTAAAAAAACTTGTTTTATGTATCACAATTGTATTTTATTTTGCGAGACAGCTGTTTCGTCAACCTTCGTTGACATCATCAAGTGTTACAATAATATATCGAATGTCAAGATTTCGTGATTTTTTGAACATTTATGTCAATTTGAATAATTTCTTTGATATAATTTTAAAGTTCTTGTTTGAGTTGAGTT
Source organism: Lepidostoma basale (assembly GCA_022606425.2). Lineage (NCBI taxonomy): Eukaryota > Metazoa > Arthropoda > Insecta > Trichoptera > Lepidostomatidae > Lepidostoma > Lepidostoma basale. The sequence goes on along the minus strand of JAHDVF020000854.1, from coordinate 133,377 downwards.
AGGTACCTAAATATTTTAATTAAAAGAACGGTTAGTTACTATTTATAGGAGAAAATATTAGGTGGAAAATATATATAATATAACTGGCAAAACCCTACGTGATCGAGTTAGGAATACAGCAATCCGAGAAATCTGCGAGGTCGAAGATGTGGTCAGATGGGGACGGCGATACTGGCATCAACATGTAGAAAGAATGAGCTTAAATAGGATACCACACATATCACTCCATGGAACGCCAAACGGACAAAGCCGACCAGGAAGACCCCCGAAACGGAAGAGAAGAGAAATCTGGAGTTCAGCGTCCCAAGAGGACCCGCCTGAAATAACAGTCTCCTGAGTCTACTAAAAGTGAAGTAGAAGAAGAAGATTACATTAATACGAAAGGTGACAAAAGTTGAAGGTGGTATTATTATTTTTTAGCTAGATTGTATAGGGGAAAGTTTTTAACGTACTATATACTCATGGGGAACAAGCTGGAATTTGGTTATTTATAACATTAAATTTACATTTGGTTATTTATAACAATAAAATACAATTGTGATACATAAAACAAAGTAATTTTATTTAACAGTTTGTAACATTAATATTTTCATCAACGTTATACTCAACTGTAGAATATAACTTTCGCCTCTCGGTCTAAGTTTCATTCACCCCAGATAAGCGTTCATCATGTGATTTCGCCTAGGAAGCATTACCCACTTATAAATTTGGCGGGAAAGCTCTTCGGATCGCGCAGCATCCGCCAGGAAATGCTCACATTTCCCCGTTTTTTCTTCCTCCGCCAGGATGGCGAACAATGCGCCCCTCCTCACAGGATGCTGCTCCTTTATGGAATCTTCAGAATAAATCTTTAAGCTTTTCAGCCCTTGGTGTCACGGGCCGCGAGTCAACACCCCTGGACCCGGAATTCGTTTTGAAAATTAAATGACTTAATCGAGACTATTTTTTAATCAAGCAACAAGTGCTTTGACAAAAAATGATTAAAACATTGTGTTTCTTGTTGTGCAAACAAATGTTTTAATCATATTTGATGCCATCTAGTTTCGCTTGTACCCAAGCTTATCAGGGTACAATATAAAAGGTATGTTTATTGTTTCTTGAACAATGATGTAAAACTCCCTATTAAATAATTAATCCTAATAAAAACGTCAGTTTTCTAGACGTTTTATAATATTTTATGGGAATGTCATGTTTCGCCCTTCTAAGGCATTATATCAAATCATATTTGATTTCTTTTTTAATAATAATAATATTAATATGCTAACTTTTAAAGCGCCGCTTTTGTGATGTAATCACCTCAAGGGCGCATTTAACTTACTAACTAACTAAGCAACACGGCCGAAGGGGCAGAAATAATTTACTGACACACTTTTCTTTCTTGACATACTTCTCTTGATTCTTCAACATTCATACTTGTGACATTTTTTGCCTTTCTAAGGTGACATATTTTGCCTTTCTATGTCATACTTGTGACATTCTATTCATACAACAGGTCGTTTAAACCCAATTCCTGTATACAATTTAATTTTAGCTGTTATATTGATCACCATTACATTTGATAGGTAGATATATCTATTGCCATTTAATTGCTTCGTGAATTTCCTTCCAGACCAAAGACAGTGTGACAATCACACTACCTTCCCCGGGAATCGAACCCAGGACCTTCGGTATGGTAGTCAGAGCTCTTACCACTCTACCACGAAGATCGTCAAATCGTGTCTTCTTGTTATGCACGCAAGTCGATTTCTCCGACTCCTCGCGTTTCTTTTTTTATAACAAGAATAAACCATGTCAGAATTTTGTCATTTTTCCAATCTACGCCGGACTTCAAGGGGTTTGGATTCTAGGAGATTTAAAGGAAGAATTACCTTGTTTGTGGTATTATAATTTTGAATGCTTCCTCTACCTTTCCATTTATATTAGAGTTTCAACGTACCGCCGATGCGGGCGGACCGACTGTTCTGACTCATCTTACCGCAATCTTTTGATCTGAATGAAGGTATTATGTCCCCAGTTCGGCCATACGTCCAGAAACACAAAGTTCTTAGCTTTTCGTGAAGCGAAGTGATTATCAAGTATTTGAAATGACATTATATACTCTTCTTCTCAATTATCTCTGCCGTTTTCCATTTTGAGTGGTGTAGGCCCTTCTAACATGTTGTCTCCAGGACGTTCGATATTTAAAAAAAAACATAAATGGTTTACAAATAAAGAACATACAATACGTTGTGTTTAATTTCCGCCAAAGAAAAATAAGGAACATCAAACATAAGGTTGAGTATATATCGTTCATATCATTCTCTTATATATAGTTTATATCGTTCTTTCGATGATGAGGGTGTAAGGTCTTCGAAACATGTCGAGAAAAAAACTAAACAGTGTTTGAAATCAAAAAAATACGTCATTATGGAATTTCACAGTGTTGACTTTATGTTTATTAATAAAAAAAGAAACATCCTCTCCTAAACACAAAAAAAAATATTTACAAGGAGAGTAAGAGAAACGAAAATAAAAATAAAAATTGCTCATGTATATTTTGAAATGTAATAAAATATCAATTATTTTAAACAAAAAAAACTCCAAAAAAAAATCATCGTTGAATTAAATTTTTTTTTTGATGGATTTTTAAAATGTTAAGATGATATTTCGTATAAAATAAGGGCTTCATCCCAGGAATTTTATAATATATTTTCAAGAATAACTACCATTGGGAAAATTAAAATAAAATGTGCTTTGGTAATACGAAAAATGTTAAAAAATATTAACGAAGCTGCGGGGGGAGGGGATTGGGAGTATATATAACATAATTAGGTTCGTTTAATTAAATAACATGCATTGTCAATGATATTTAAACATTTTTTCCTCTATATGTTATTCGTCACAACACGTATTGTGGATTCACAATTGATTAGCTTTTGAAAAATGTTTTTTTATTGAGTACTTTATATTTGCCTATAATTTTATATTACTTCTAATTCTTCTTGGTCGCCCACGTAAGAGTCTGAAATAGACGTGTGTGCATAACACGATATAAATGTCGAGGAAGCGAGGGAAATATGTCAATAAAGAATAGTGTGGGGGTTCATTATTTCTGCCTACCTCTTTGGTGCATTGACAGACTAGTCACCAGTATGTCGATGCCAGCAAGCCTTGCGAAACCGATCGCTGTCGAAATAAAGACAAATGTTGAAGCAGTTATAAAAAAAAACATATTTATTCTTCTTCTTCCTTGTTGTAGACCTATGTGGTCTGTTCTCCAGAGTGTTGCAGCTCCTGTGAGGTAGACTCCCAGCTGTCCTCTCATCTTTTAGGAGGTCTTCCACGAGGACGAGTCCCATGAGGCTGATTATGCAACGCAATATAGGGGAGTCTGGTGGTGTCCATTCTTTGTACTTGCCCGTACCAGTTTCTTTTTCGCTGTTTGCTCCATCTTATAATATCCTCGTCTTAAAAAACATCGTTTTTTGATTATTATTTACAATGAACTTTCATCAAGAGATATCAGTTAAATAATTTCTTTATCTTAAATTGTATAAAATTGAAAAGAATATATAAATGTAAAGTAAAGTTTAATTTAATTTAAACTATACAAATGTAAAGTTTAATTTCATTTAAACAACTCTTAGTAAAGCAAGTGTATCACAGAATACATACATATTTCATTAGGCACTATCTATTATATATAGAGAAAATTTTCCGAAAGCTCTTTAGTAGTCCGAGATCCAGTAGCTAAATCATCCCCGATTGCGATTAGTCCAGATTAGTTAGCCCGCCAACGCAGCGGCAATAAGGACCCAGTGTAGACCAAGTGCGCTGGTGGGACGGACAGCTTAGGACCGATAAATAACAGACTCGGCGGTCGGCTGTAGTAGCCATGTCGGAAGGCTGTTACAGAAAATAATTAAAGCGATGCATAACTTCTTCTTTTAGACCTTTGGTCTGTTCTATAGTCAGGCTGACCTCTCTTTTGAGGTTGACTCCCAGCTATCTCTCGCGGTAGCCAACAGGAATCTGAAGCGCCACAACGTGTGGGATTCTGAGGGATCCATCCTCTGCACGTGCGCATTCCAGTATATTTTGCGTTGTCTGTCCCATCTTACGATATCTTCCACCTTGCAGATTATGCGAATTGCCGTGTTCCTCGTACTATCTCGAAAAGTCTTGCCTGCTATTGTCCTCAGCGTCCGAATCTCTGCCACCCGTAATATAGCCTTCGTTCTTGTGGTATCCACCCTAGTCTCAATGCTTTATGCTGTGTTTTTGTCAGTGCATGCTGGTGGTTTTTCACGTATTTTATCAATCATATTTAAAATATTTAACCCACATTGACTTCAATCGCGACTTGTTGATTCTGGAGCTTGTTTAAAACATTTAAAGGGATCACTTTTAATGCGAAGTTGTTGATTTTTTCAAATTGTTTATTCACAAGGGTTTTAAATTGATAGTTTAGTATGCAACTAAGAGGCACACAAAAGGGACCTCGGTCACCTATCCCTTCTCAAAGGCATATTTTATATGTTGGCTTTTGAAGATATACTTTTTTAATTAAAAAAAAAAAAAATATGTACAAAACAGGTCGTTTAGACCTAAATACTGTTTATATTTTTATTTTTTAGCTATTACGAGTATATTGATTCTCGTGACATGTGAAAGGTAGCCAATATATCGCCATTTTATTGTCACGTGAATTCTACATCAGACCAATAACAGTGTGACAATCATACTGCCATCGCCGGGAATCGAACCCAGGACCTTCGCCATGGAAGTCAGAGCTCGTCCACCACCTGAACCACTCTGACACGAAGGTCGTCCAATATACAAAATTTACTTCATCTGAAGCCAGCTGGTGATTGTATGTTCAGTAATATACGATCGGAGAGGTTATTGTCATTTTTATGGGTATTTTCCAGAAGCGTAATAACTTTTGGAAAACGTGTAGATTTTAACGGAAATAGTCTATTTTGAAGTAAGGAGAAAGAAGCATTGCCAGTAGAGTAGAAAGGGAACTGAATGACACCAGGAACTATTTTTTCAACCACGAATGTGCGAGACCCAAATTAAGGAACGATTCATCAACTCCATCGTACCACTGCAGCGCGCACTTGAAGTGAAAAGACTGGACGAATGAAAGAAAAACTTTGGGTGCCTCGACTGGTTGGAATCCATGGAGGCTTTATCAACCAGACAAGAGACATGGAAGATACTGAACCGACTGCGTATACGCGTTCTGAGATCCACCGATTACCAAGTTGGCAAGATGGGGGATTATTCGTGGAACTGGCAGAAAAAGAATGAGAGAAGAGTAAATACGATAAAGATGAGATCCCTTAGTCGTATAGGTGGTAAAACGATGTATGCCAGAATGTTAAATGCTGATATTAGGAAGAAGCTGATATTAGATTGGTAAAATGAAGCATAGAACTGCCAAAATAACGATGAAAGTAGAATGAATGCAATAGAAATTAGATTTTTTAGATATATGATAAATGTCTATATGATATAGTGTCAAATGCAAATATTAAAAAAAATGAATGCAGTGCGAATGAAAAAATTGTAAACTAAATTATTATAGGATCACTACGATGTTGTAAACATGGTTAAGAAAGTATACAAGTACGATTTGAATGAATCATGACCAAATTAATCAAATTTTAAATGTGTGGCTCTACGGATAGGTGGGCTGAAGTGGTGGTGGGCTGGCCATGTCTGTCGGAGAATCGACAACCGATGAGAAATACGGGTTCTGGAGTGGAGACCGCGTACAGGATTCCGTAGAGTTTGACGTCCCCCTGCCCACTGGACCGACGATCTGAAGAGGATTGCTGGACATGGATGGATGGGAGCGGCAATGAATGGAGTGGTGGCGGGCTTTGGGAGAGGCCTACATTCAGCAGTGGATGACAGACGGCTGATGATGATGAAAATGTCGGCCCTGTAAGATGTCGGAAGAATCGATGTGCGTGTATGACTCGCTATATTAAAGTGGAGGAACCTAAAGAAGTATCATGCTATAACAATGTAGCAGTCAATTTTTTCTGTCTACTCTTCAAGGGAAATGGCGTGATCGCTTGTTGTAGTTGTTATTAAATGAATTTTATTTAAAAAATGGGTAATATGTTGTGTAAAACTATATATCATAATTATTTTACGCAGCTGATTAGACTATTTCGCGCTATGCCAAAATAACTAATTTCGCGTTAGCAAAAACATGTTTTTTAATACAGTATCGGAGTAAAATTGGCTGATGGCCCAGCTCAATTTTGAAGCGGTTGAATGCAGCGATGACGTCACAGGCCATCTAATTAATACAAACATGTCTCCACCGAGCGCAGACCACCGTTTGAGGACATTTGTTACCACTGCCAGATCGATTGAATACGAACTGAAGGTTCATGTTAACTTATTTGTTTTACATATTATATCATTTATATTTTGTGTTTCCCCATAATGCGTTATCTACTCATGGGAATACTATGAAATTTTTGTGTGTTTATGAATAACTAGCTGACCCGGCGAACTTCGTACCGCCTCAGAATCAATAAATGTTGTGTTAACTTATTAGTTGGATTAAATTCAGTTATTTATTAAGTTAAATGAATAAAGTTCAATAAATGTGCAAAAAAAAATCAAAATCAAAAGTATTTGAATTACATTGATATGAATGTATTTCACGTGGCAGCAGGGGATTTTTTTTTGTATACGACAGGTCTTTAGAACCAAATTACCGTATATATTTTACATTTACAAAGATAAAGGTTAAAATAAAACAATTGCGGTATGTATAAAATATCAGCAATTTCGGTATGTACCTATATGATACTTAAAGGACGCATAGGTCATTTGGAGAATGTCCACATCGACTGACACCTCATTCAAGAGCACCATACCCCGGGTCATTGTATGCTGCGCCATGACATTTGTTCTGCTATGCAGTATGCACAACATATCGTGTCTTCGAGCGCAAGCATACTTGTCCGGTGCATTGAGGCCATGACACTCTAAGAGGTATGGGCTATCAATGAGGTTACGGAGTATTTTAAATCCTAAGATCATCAATGTACCTTTTCATCTTGATTCGAGACTGCGGACCTCCGATTTGCTTTATTGAAGCGAATCGAAATGATTCGCTTAGCGTTGTTGCACAACTTACTATTAAACTATTATATTTGCTGGATAGGATGCACTCGGATCGATTTTCTCCGATGTTTTAAAAGTTATTTTCGACAACCCTCGTGGCCGAGTGGTAAGTGCTTTGACTGCCTAACCGAAGGTCCCAGGTTCGATTCCCGGCATTGGCAGTGTGATTGTTACACTGTCTTTGGTCTGGTGCAGAATTCACGTGACAATAAAATGGCGAAAGAATACAGTACCGATTACAGATAAACAATATGATAACTATACCATTTACATTGATTTGGCTCTTGCTGTCATGATGTAAAGAGCGATTCAACAAAATAATAATAATAATAATATTAATAATATCGTTTTGTCCTGACATACCTCTCATGCTTCCTCCGCATTCATAGATCGTAACATACATAACGATCACTGCAGCGAAAGCACCTTTGTTCTGTGCTACTTGGAAAAGCTTCTCAACTTCCCTAATTCCCGTCCAATCCCTTATATTCCGCAGCCAGGACAACTGTCTTGTAAAAAATATATTTCAATATCATAAAATATAAAATAATATTTAAAGTGTATAATTAAAAAAACATATATTCAAAATTCTTGATAATTTAATGATTTTACTGAAATCTCTTGATGGAAGTTCATTTTAAATAAAAATTAAATGAAACGGTATTTTTAATAACTACTTACACTTTTGAATAACATTTCGAGGAAGTTATTATATAATAAATATTATTTCCACAGGGACTATTTAGGCTGTCGAGATAAAGACAAAAGAGGAAATAGTTATTAAAAAACAACGTTTCATTTCATTTTAATTTAAATTTGAATTCAAAACAATACACACAATGATCTTCACAAAAATTTTAAATTAAAAACAATCCGGTCAACCGTGATAATCTAAGCACGAGTTTCTTTATACTTCTTCACAGACTTCTTTCTAAAATCCCGAATAATTAGTTCTACGTCGCTTAACAATGAACCGACACTTTTGTTATTCATAATACGGATATAACGATACCCATTAATTCACAATATTGATTATAACGAAGCGATACAGCCCTGTGGGGAGCTCTCGTTATCAATGAGGCTACGGTAATCGATTCTCACGCCGTACTAATTAATTTAGATGATGCTAATAAATTTCATAACACAAATTATATAACATACAGCATGAGTTATGGGTCCTAATGGGTAAATAATAATATATTTGTTGGCTAGGAACTGCTTGGAACCTTACCCGTTAGTAAATGGTAATAAATTTTAGACATGCTTACCTTTAACAATGCGTAGTCAAACTCGCATTGTTTCCAAATTTAAATTTAAATTTTGGTAACTTTGTAATACAGTTGCCGAAGTTTGAAATAATAGACAAAATACACGATCGCCTTAATAGAGAATTTTTATTCTGTTTTAATTATTGATAAACACGTTAAATTTAATAAAGGATCCCTGAGATGGTTTTAGAGTGGAAAAATAAGCCGAGGCGACCGAGGCAAACATGGCATGACCATATTAATCAATTACTAAAAGACAGCCACCTTAGAAGTCGGAATAATCGATGTGCGTGCATGGTACGATGTATGAATGTAGAGGAAGCCCGAGAGGTATACCAGGACAGAGCATTGTGGCGATCCATCCTCTCTGTCTACCCCTCCGGGGAAATGGCGTGATGGTTAGTTAGTTAGTTAGTTAAAAAACACATTATGAAAATTTTAGCGGATCAATCACTGGTTTGGATAAAAACGCATAATATATAACTTCAACATAAATAAATCGTCGGTTTTCTAGATGTTTTATTATATTTTATGTGATTGACATTTTTCGCCTGTCGAAGACATTAGCAACTAAAAAAAATAAAAAAAAACTAGCTAACCATCACGGCGTCTCCCCGAAAGGGTAGGCAGAAAGAATGGACTGCCACACTTTAATCGATGCGGCACTCCATCCTTCTCTTTTCGCCATCGCGAGAGACGCGGTGTGATGGGTTGCGAACCTCATCGCCACCAAAACTTCGATCGTTCAACGTCTACTTTGTTAATCATACATTTGATAATGCCTAAGCAAGGTGAAAGAAAACATATAATTTCATTTGTATTAATTATTTAATATGGAGTTTTACATCTTTATCAAGAAACAATAAAAAATTCTAGAGGCCTTGATTTGGTAATTTTTATTAATAAAAAAATCCTCAATTCAGACAATATTTCAAGAAAAATATGATTAAGAAGTTTTATTTTATTTTTATATCCAATGACATAATGGAATATCTTGACAATGTAGGTAAGTAAAATTGTTTTAAAAGGCACATAATATTATTTTGTGAGTGGGTGGCGAGTGGCATCGGGTCATTCCTTCTTCCATAGTATGTGATGAGCAAGTTGGTTCCGAGGAAGGGATTTTCTAACCCTTTTTATTATCACAATTTAGTTTTATTATGTGTTATAGTCTTATTATTTAAATACAATAAGACTAAAATAATACTAAAAATATTCAATACAAATAATTATCATTATGAATCCATATTATCATTTACAAACAAACATAGACCATTGTTTAAAATTTCCGTAGTTATTTATATAAAAAAAAAAAAAATTACACTCGCAATACAAATGATTGAGTGCAAAGTTATATAAACACAACAATGAATTATTACTAATTGTTTCGACTCAGGTAAACAATAACAATTTGGAATAATTTGAAAGCATGAAATAACTTGAATCAACAAGTTAAGTTTCTTTTATGAACATTTTTACTTAATACTAAACATTTATTTTCTAGAAGTTTTATTATGGGAATGGCTTGTTTCGGCTTTCTAAGGGATTATCAAATTTACTACTTTAAATTGATTTGATAATGCTTTAATAAGGTGAAAAATATTCCCATAAAATATATAAAACTTCTAGAAGATAGACGTTTTCATTTGTATTAATTATTTAATATGAAGTTAGTTTTACACCATTGTTTTGGCGGTAACACTTTGATATTTCAACATTATTAACTGTTTAAATAAATATTATAAATAAATATCATTAGCAACTATTTACAATAATAATAAGATGATAATAATAATAACATTTGATAATCCTCCAGACAGGCGTAACATATCATTCACAAAAAAATATAATAAAACTATAAAAAACAGAAGTTTTCATTAGTATTAATTATTTGATACAGAGTTTTACATCATTGTTCAAGAAACAATAAACATAAATTTTATAGTGTACCCTGATAAGCGTCTTCCCTGATATAATTATATTATTTAATAACTACTTCCACTTTTTCTTTACGCTGACAGCGGCCGGTTTCGGCAGGCTGTCTGGCATTGACAAACTGGTCTATCAAAAATATACGAGTATCCTAATCTATACCATAAGTAGTAATATGAATTTTATCGCCAATATTTCTAATAATAACTAAAACTCGTTTCTTAAATGTGAAAATAACACATTTTTAAATGTATTTTATAAATTTGAAAATGGTTGTGTTTTCACAACACTTTTTTGCATTTTTCACAAACATGTTTCGGATCACAGACGTTCTTCCTTTGATTTAGCATATTGTGAACATACAATGATTTTCATAAAAAAATAATTTGATAATCCACAACACAATATAATGGCGACTAGAAAAAAAATAGCAATTTTAATTGAAGAAGTTGTTTGTGTATAATAAATATTTTCTCTGTATTTAGTTTGGTAAAGAATTCAAGTGACAATAAAATAGCGATAGATTGGCTACCTATCGCATGTCACGAGAATCAATATGATAGATATACCATTTACATCGATTTAGCTCGCGCTGTAATGATGTAATGAGCGATTCGACAAAATAATAATAATAGTTATTATATTATAATCATATGTCAAATTGTATACAGTAATTGGGCTCAAATAACCTGCTGTATACAAGAATGTTGATAGGATTGAAACTAGAAAAAATATGTCTTTGAGCTATAACTTTGAGCAATCTCGAAATTTTAGAAATTAAAAAAGCAAAGATAGTGAAAATATTATAAATAATCAAATAAATTTAACGTCAAGTAAAATCTTTGATTTATTTCCTTTGTTGTAAGTAATCACCTGAACCCCAATAAGAACTTTTAATTATATCATCTGTCAGATCATGTAAACAATTTTATAATATTTTTAAAAATGTATCTTTACTGATGAAGGACTGTTTGTCCGAAACATATCTATGTAATTTTATTTTTTAATATAAGTGTTGTAAATAAAAAGTATATAAAAAATAAATGGAACCAGAAATAGCGGAAGACCGAGGAAAACGTGGCACGATCAAATAAATCAAATATTGAATGTCGGCCATGTGAGGAGTCAGAGAAATCGACGCGCGTGCATGACACGATGTATGAATGTTGAGGAATCGAGAGAAATATGTCAGGAAAGAAAAGTGTGGCAGTCCATTATTTCTGCCTGGCGTGATGGTTAGTTAGTTAGTTAGTTAGTAAGTTTATAAAAAATAAAGATAGAAATTAAAATTATTATTTTAAATTTTAAATTGATTCATAATAATTGTTATAACAAAAGCATAAACGTTACAAAATAAATATTTATAACATTTGTCAAAACTGATCATATTTGTAAAAATTTTGTAATATTTTAAATATTTATCTTTATAATATGTATCACTAAAGAAGGTCCGGTTGTCCGAAACATATTATTATTATTATTATTATTATTATTTTGTTGAATCGCTCATTACATCATCACAGCATGAACCTAATCGATGTAAAAGGTATTAATTATGGCTATCATAGTGATTCTCGTGACATGTGATAGGTAGCTAATCTATCGCCATTTTATTGTCATGTGAATTCGACATCATTCTACATCATTCTGACCTATATCTGACATGTAATTTTTTTTTTAAGTTACTGTTGTATATACAAAGTATATAAAAATGAAAAAGACAAATAGAAAAATTATGTTTATTTTGTAAAGAAGCGTCCAGCATTCGAAATTTTTAAATGTATTAAGTAAAGGAGCCAAACCGTATAATTTATTTCACATATGTGTGCATGGTAATATCACTTGAAGATTTAAAGCGAAATAAGTAGACACCGATTTGAACGAAATAGTTTCCGTTTTTATGACCAATTTTGCTGTGATCTTGGGAAAATGCCACACTAAATTTTTATTACTTCGGGAACGACTTTTGTTGCTAAAGGACATTAGCCGGGAGCTCGCAATTATTAGTGCTCGAATCCAAAAATCGATCGCCTCACTAAGTCGAGAGCATGCTACTGCCGATTCGTCAATATTATTTTTTATTTATCGCATAATTCAGCTAAAGCATTTTTTTTTTGCGGTACACAAACAAGGCATCTAATGTACAGTAGTGATAAATAACAATAAAAAATTTGATGTGCACACCCAGTTTATAACACTGGTAGTATAACCAGTGGCGGTACTTCCATACAAGCCCAGAAGCCCGGCTTGCGTAAGAAATTTTGAATCAAAACCCCCAAATCTCAGTAACCCATGCCCCCACATAAACCAACAATGTTCCTATCAGACGTAAGAGGAATAGCCACAAGAGCTGAACAGTGCGTAAGCCAGAGCAATAAGAGAGTAAGCCAGAAGAAATTTTGATTGTAAATTTCTTACGCAAGCCGGGCTTCAGGGCTTCTATGGGAGTACCACCACTGAGTACAACTGTCTTGTACCACCAACAAGACATTGATGTTAGATAAGAAGCATATAGATTGAGTAAATGAGGCAACAGCAAAGTAAAGAAGAAAAATACCAATCCAGTAAAATATGCCAATAGCATGAGACAAAGAAAAAACAAACAAACCAAATAAAGTAAGACAATAGCACATAATAAAGAAGAAATATACAAATCAGGTCAAACGAGACAATAGCATTATATGAAGAAAAAACATTTCATAAAGTAGGTAAAATAATACAATAGCTAAATATAAAGAAAAAAACAGAGAAAACAAGGCAAAATACCTAAGGAAAAATCACACATATTCATATCTAGGCCCCAATCGAGATGTTTAAGAAAAAGAAAAAAATTAATCTAGATATAATATTTTTATATTGATGACAAAATCAATTTCTCTGATACTTGTTTTAAAAGAGGGGAGTGTATCAGAAAATACACCAATTTGCTTACATTCTATAGAATTGTATAATCTGCACTTTCTAGCAATGGGATTAAAGTGAGATATATTATTATTAAGTATCATAATATAAATAGACAAATCCCCGAATGTCATCAAGAAGAATACGAGAATATTTTGAATACAAGAGAGCGAGAGAGGAATATTTCGATTCTGAAAGTATTTCGAAATGCACACGATGAGAAAGCCCGAGAACATTTCTGCATTGTTTTGAATTTTGTACACATAATTATTATAAGACAGTAGATAATTATTGTAAGATAATTATTGTAGAAAACTAAAGGAGAATAAATTGGTGTGGTTAATTGTGAAATTTTGAAGTATGTGAATGAAAAAATTATTTACATTAAAAGCAGTGCAGTGAACCAAGTTTTTAAATGGTAGAAAATCTTTTCTTCCGTGAATATTTCACGGGTTGCCACTGGTTATAATTATAAAAACCGATGTTTTATTAATCAAATGTATCATATTAATAAACTGTACCTTTATTATCAGCCGTCTGTCCACTGGTGAAGGTAGTTCTAATTCTGAAGAAATATGTTAACATGTTATGTTTTATTCATTTTCCTATAGACACAAGTTATAATAGTATTAGTCACATGAAAAGAGTAATATTTCTGAAGAAGTATGTTTACATGTTATGTCTTATCCATGTTATATTAATGAAATGAAAATATTTTTGTCAATGGAATGAAAAGAGAAATTATTTTGAAGAAGTACGTTAACAGTTATGTCTCATCCGATGTTAACATGTTATGAAAATATTTGTCATTCGAATGAAAGGAGTTGTAATTCTGAAGAAGTTTGTTAACATATTATTTTTTATCCATTTTTCCTGTAGACACAAGTTATAATAGTATTAGTCACATTAAAATGTAATATTTCTGAAGAAGTACATTCACAAGTTATGTATCATCTATCTTCGTATAGACATAAGTTAGTATTAGCCACAAAATGCTATAAATGAAATGAAAATATTTGTCAATGGAATGAAAAGAGAACTAATTTTGAAGAAGTACGTTAACATGTTATGTCTGATCCATGTTCCTTAAGACATAAGTTAGTTTTAGTCACAAGATATAATATAAATTAAATGAAAATAATTGTCAATGGAATGAAACGAGTAATAATTCTGAAGTAGTACGTTAACATGTTATGTCTCATCCATGTTCTCATAGACTTAAGTAAGTATTACCCACAAAATATTATGTGAAAAGAAAATATTTGTCAATGGAATGAAAAGAGAAATAATTTTGAAGAATGTTATTTTTATGTATGTTTTTTGTACATATACATTAAAAACAATCTGTATATTAATCAATATGCATTTTATATTCCAACCGACTTCCTAGTAGAAGGTAAAATTAAGTAACTTAAAAATTATGTAATTACATCATTTCACTGTGCATAACATGCTCAACTCACTAGGAAGCTATGGACTTCCCTCGTGAACCAGTCGATTAAATACAAAGTATCAAGGTTTATTTATACACCATAATGCACACGAACCAGGAATCCAGAAATAGCCCATTGCTGCAGACTAAGCGGCGAAGGATTAGTACGTATTTAGTGCATGTCATTAAGGGTCGTTATTCCTTGGATGCACGAGCGAGGAACTCCATACATACTCTGAATCGCTAGTCGATGATTTGGCTACTATAAATAATTCCGAGAACAACAGATGTCAGTTCGATCGGAATTTGAAAATAGAATATAAAAAATCTTTTAAAAAACGGTCGATTTTGCATTCCTAGACTTGGCGTCTGTATAAAAAACGTGATTTGTGTTTTATTTTAATTCCTTAATGGCGACTGACGTACATTATTTTTATACGTATGTATTTATTTTCATTTGCTAATTAATGGGGTGAATTAAAGATTTTCATTTCAGTTTTTTTAAATTGCAAATAAGAAATATATTAACATATTAATAGTTAACTCTATATATTAAATAACAAGTTAAATACCACGCACGCAAGAAAGATGGTTAGACTTTAGGAAGACGAGATACTCTCTAAAGAGAATAATATTTGTCTTCTGAACGAACTTTTAATATTAAAGTCGTCGAGATCATAATAATATATTAAGATCTATTTGGTCTAAATAATACAAAGTTTAAACACCATAAGATTTTTTTTTAACAATTGTGTAAATTTCCATGTTAAATAAATAGCTAATCCATAACCAATACAGATATTTTTCCATTTTATAATCCAAGTCTTTACAGATATTTTTAGTATATTTGAAAAAAAAGTATCAAAACATTTACTGAGTTTGTTTATTAAACGTACTTCTTCAAGTTTTAAAGTTAGCTTAAGCTAGTCGTATTTTTGTTTCCAATAAATCTAAAAATATTACAAAAAAGAAAAAAAAAATTAATTTGAACTGAATAGAATAAAAAAAAGTTTCTAAAACCACAAAAAAAAAATTGTCAAGTTTTTACAATCTCTCTCAACTAATTGAAGACTTGTACTCTTTTTAACTTTATCCCTTTTTCCCCTGAGCCCTCATGATGAAACAGTATAGTTTAACTAACACAAAGTATGATTAAAATGATTTTTTGTTTAAAAGAAGAATGAATGATAATCAGAAAAATACAGCGTGCATTAAAACAAATACATATTCAATGCTATTTTATAAATATATTTCAAATAATATTTTTTAAAGTCCTTGATGACTTGCGGCAAGTACATTTATCATATTACACCCTTTTTACAATTTTTTTTCAAGTTTCAATACTAAGGATTGGTTTGCCGAAAAGTGTAGATTTTTGCTGGTTCTTGTTATGCCACTTGGGCCCTTTGAAGTGGTAGTTTCCCGTTGTTTTTCACATTTCTATATTAATGGTTATTTGAACTGAATTATTGTTTACAATTTTATAGCAACTGATTCTCGTGACACGTGATAGGTTGCTTGTCAAAGTTTTTATTGTCAACATTTATTCTACTTTCATCCTTCTTTTGCTAGTTCCATGCTTCAATCTCATACAAAAGGGTCGGCACAAGAACATCTTTATGCACTGCCACCTTAGTTTTTTGGATAGGCTTTTGTTTAAGATGACACAATTTAAGTGCACCATTTACTCTCTTTAATTTTACTTTCATTTTTTTTAATTTCATAGTTTTTTTTCTTTCTACTCCTTTTTACTCATTTAAAAAAAATGCCATTAATGATTTTTTTATTGTAATCATGCGCATGATATAATGTCTGTAATATTAATAATAGAGTCAAATAATATAGACCTAAAACTGAGAATACTCCTCATCAAGACCTATGTATGGAGTGTCTTGATGTACGGCTGCGAGACATGGTGCCTATCCGAAAGGGATAAGCGGAGACTAGAGGCTTTTGAGATGTGGTCCTATAGAAGACTCTTTGGAATTTCCTGGAGAGACCACATCACGAATGAGGAAGTTCTTCAAGGAATTGAAGGAGGAAGGCACCTGCTCAGGACCTTGCCCGAAAGGCGTGCAAGATGGATCGGCCATGTAATACGTCAAGAAGGTCTCTTGCATGCCATAATGCAGGGTATGACCGAGGGGACAAACTCTAGGGGACGCCCACGCCGAGAGTACCTGGAGGACCTGTTGGTGGACGTGCGCTGCTCATCATATGCAGATTTCAAAAGAGCCGCACAAGACAGGCAAGAATGGAAGAGAATAATCGAGGAAATTGCTGCAAACCAATCCCAGGATTGAAACCAGAGAAGAAGAAGATTAATGATTTAAAAAAAAAATGAATTGAACGAGGAGCAACGCTCTCGATGACAGTCTATACCCACTACAGAAAGGAAGAAGAATACCCATGTGCCTCATAACCTCATAACACCTTTTATAACAGTTCCTCTAGTTATCTTTATTATTCGGCCGAACTGAGCATTGTCGCGCAGGAGGAGTGTAAGTTTATTTCTAGAGAAATCGGCGATTATTAACAGGGATACGACGCACGTCCCGGGGGACCGTGGGAATATTCAGTGCGCGCGAGGAAGAAGGAGGGCGGTACGTGCGTCGTGGCGATGTATTTCTGGCACATGTTGTGCTACGGTAATAAGGCCGAGATACAACTGAGTTTAGTTTTAGCATCGGGGACACACAAAGAATATTCAACTTTATCCCAGGCAGAAGATACGCTAAGAAATGTACAGACACTATATAAAAAAATAAAACTATATATGTAAATTTTAATACAAATGAAACAACATTTTTACTATGGGCGTAAAACTAATTTTTTTTTCTTATTCCAAAATATTTCAGGGAAAATTTTTTATGTTAAAACATTGTTTCTTCTTCAATTTTTTGAGTTAATTTTTCTCTAGAGAACGATCTAAGGTTTGTTAAATTTTCAATTTTAAACTCAATTGAGTTTATATCGTTATTTCGATTATGTAGATGTATAATCTTCGAAACATGTGTAGAAAAATAAACTAAAATGTGAAAAAAAATTCTAATGCTCATGACTCACCGTTCTACCAGATGAATTGACCTGGTGCACATTTTCTATTACCTCTCTTTCTTCTCCGGCTCCGGCGGGAGCGAAACCGGTTGGTGGTTGTAAATAATTAAGTAAATACAAATTTACAAGTGTTAAATTATATTTAATAACGTCAAATCACAAATTTAGTGCTTTACATGAAAGTATATGAAAAAATGTGTTTTAATTCATTAAAAAATCGACTTTATGGTATTATACAGCGTGAACGCCTTGAGTCAAAATATTACATTCAAATACGTTTTTTGATTACTAATTTGCTATTGCTCTCATCATCTGTAGGAAATAAATATAAGTTGTTCATTGATTTAACAATGCCGGTAACAACAATATTTTATTGAATAGTAAATTGCTCACGACAATGCTTAAGCATCGAACTCTGCTAGAAGTGTCTTTAAGTAATTATACAGATACTAATAAACCAATTATTAACCTTAATTTAGGTTAATAATTGGTTCAAAAGGGTAGTAAGGCTACGATGGGGTATGTTTTGCTGAAAAATTAGCCTCTACAAAATGTCGTAAGGCAACAAGTTGCATTTACAACAGCAAAACTACTATCAAATCCAACTCTCTAGCGTCCACGAGAGGTCTTTTAAAGACCCCGCGAACCCCGAGCAATGTGGCACATATTACTTCGCGCCATAGCAAATAGAGAGAGGACGAATGGCGAGCTTCCAGCGCCATAAAACTGGATACACCCAGCTAAGGGAAGGTAACCCCGACGGAAAATCCTCCAGAGAAGGCAAGAGGATACCACTTTGGATGTTTTTTCCCAGGTCATCACCATGAGGCCTACTCAAGGGTGATAGTCAAAGTTAGGGAGACCTGACAAGACACAAAAAAAAGAAGAAGAAGACGCCCAGTGGTCCCCTACAGGACCGCGGATCTGGGTAAAGCAATTTGGAGGTCTATCCTCTCTGCCCACTCCGCAGAGAAACTGCGTGATGGTTAGATGGATATTTATGCGAGTAAGTCATTATATCAAATGTAAAATTCTTGAATAAACAAACATCAGAATTCGCAGATTTGAACTTTGAATAAAGTAAACATCAATAAATAGTTAATATTTTAGAATATCATTCCCTCAAAACAAGATAGCCGTTTTTATGTTTCCTTTGATGTACTCCTTTGGTCTTCCTTCGTTTCCCTTTCGTTTTAATTAGTTTGTAAATACGGGATTCTAAATTGAGAAGCGATGCCCGCTGTCGAATATTCCTTCTGACTACACCGTCCGTTGGTCGGGTTTGTTTTGAAGTTCAGTGAGCGACGCTCTCCTTTAATTATAAGCGGCGTCGTGGCGTCCGAATTCGGCGCCTCCGTCCTCTCGCTTTGCACGCAGGAATTCCGGTGTTTTTTCCTCGCAATTCCCCGGGAAATTGCCGCGACAAAGTTCATGAAAAAATGTAAACGTCGTGATCAAATTTGACATGCCTACCTCCGCGAAAACGCGACTTAAGTGCCTTCGGATTGTGTTTGTGGAAAATAATGTGAAAAGTTGCGAAGTTGACGCTCGAAGTTAATTAAAAAATAGTGAAAACACTTTTCTGCGCCTATAACTCCAGTTTCTTTGGAGAAAAGTACTAAATAAAACTGTTTTATATGAGTTTGACAACCTTACAAGGCATTTTTATCTTCAAAATCAAGTTTTATTTGAAGTAAAGTGTCTAGAGCGAAACTCATTGTAATGGTGAAATTTAACTTACTACTTATAAACCCAAACAAAATCCTTACATAAATAATGGAAATGGTCATCAATGAAAGATTTATAATAATTATTTAGATTTATTCCATTTGTTTTACTTCTTATTCCGACCAGACACCAGAAAATTAGTAAGAGCTGCTAATACTGGTCAGAACTGGATAAAAACAAAAACAAAAATTAGTTATGAAGAAACTATTTTTAAATTTAAAAAATTCACTATTGATTGCTTCCAAAAGAAATCAATAACCAACATTCATATTTTGAATTGAGGAAATTGTGCACAATTACTTAAAATAAATTAAAACAGATGTTTCCATTTATATTAATTATTATTTTTTTTTCTTGAACATTGCCTTAGAAGGGTGAAACATGTCATTCCATGTAAAACTTAATAAAAATTCCTAGAAGACAGACGTTTTCATTTATAATTAATATGAATAAAACCGTCAGTTTTCTAGAAGTTTTGTTAAATTTTATGGGAATGACATGTTTTGCCCTTCAAGGCATTATCAAATGTGAAGAAATTACATCTTATTGCTGTTTATATTCACTAGTAAATAGAGCAGAATATGGTAATTAACGAAAATAAGTATTTTGCTTGGTCCATAAATATTGGAAAGCGTTTCTTCTATATTAATTAATCAATAACTTAATTCAGAGTTTTATATTATTTTTCAAGAAACAATAAATATTAAAGGAATGTTCGTTTCAATTATTTTTTATTATTATTACACGTAAAATGAATTTTAGTCAAATCATTAGACTTTCTTATATACCCTTAAAGTTAGTTATCCTATGTTACGGTAACAAGTAAAAATGTTATAAATACCAAATCACAATGTGGAACGAGGCAATCATAACGTATGTTTCGTGCGTACATCAATTATTAAAAGATAATATTTATATTCCGCATTTCAGATCTCTCACTAAGATGTTGTTTTCTTTTTGCGAAATAATTTTTACATCTGTTATCGTTACGAAGTGAAAACATTAGACTTCGCTCGCATGTATCTGTCTTTGAATATAGGAAAAAACAATTAAAGCCTTATCCTTCGGCGTATTACGTATTGTATTTTTTGAATTAGCACACGAAATATTTTCATATATTTTTTTAAAGAAATTACTCATAAGACATTACCCAATTTTTATTTCTGAAGTACCACCGTCAGGCGGTCACATTCGAAGTCGGAATAATCGACGTGCGTGTATGGTACGATGTATGAATGTCGAGGAATCCTGAGAGGTATGCCAGGACAGAGCATTGTGGCAATCCATCCTCTCTGCCTACCCCTCCTGGGAAATGGCGTGATGGTTTGTTTGTTAGTTAGAAACCGAACGTTATTATTCGAATTAATTATTTAATATGGAGTTTTACATCATTGTTCAAGAAACTATAAATAATGTTAGTAAATTGTTTATATTAAGAAACCATAAATAATGTTAGTAAGTTGTTTATATTCTTAAACTAGCATTGTTTAAAAATAAATTACAATTTAATTGTCAACAGCATTCAAAGTCCCTTGAGCACATTTTTAAGTACCGGATGTGTAGAACATTTACCCTCGAGACGAAAAAAATAAAATCTTTTTTTGAGCAAATGGATTGTGTGTTTTGGCGCTCGGAGATATTTTTAACCCCTTCAAGAAACAGTTGCAAGAGACGCGTGCTTTGCCACGTGTTCATGATTATTTTATTTCCTTCCTTTCTTCCTTGAAGCATTCTTCTAAATATAAAGAATATAACTAACTGACTATATAACCAGCATGCAGTCTCACTCGATATATTATAAAGATGTCCCAAAATTAACGCAAGATTTGAATTTGCCGCCTTTTGGGCAGTAAATTGTTGGCAACACTGAAAAAATAACAATCTGGTAGCTTAGGGTTTCATTTCATTATTGAAAAATATCTCAAAAATAATTAAAGTTTGGCGGCCGCAGTCCGAAATTTCATATAAAATATGGTCGTTATAGTGTTTTAACTTCAAATCAAATCAAATCAAATCAGTTTATTTTCTCAAAAGATATTACAAACAACAATTATATTATAGTTTAAGGCATCTATTGAGAACAGGTAAAACATAAAAAAATATATAATACCAGGAACGCATGAGAGATGGTTCGACATTAGGAATACAAGATACTCTCCAAAGTCAAGAGTATTTGTCTTCTGAACGTACTTTCACGAATATGAAAGACTTTGTCAACTGTGAAGAGATTAATTGAAAAATTCAGGAATACTGGATCAGTCGGAGACGCTAAACGCACTGGTCGTCCAAAACAAGCCGTTCAAATGTCAATATCGAAGAAATGTGTGAGAGTGTTGGTGAAAATCCGTTTGTCTGTACTCTCTCGTTTCGGTGATCAGAATTGGCCTCCTTGATCATGTGATTTAACGCCATTAGATTTATTTTTATGTGGTTATTTGAAATCAAGGGTCTATATCTACAAGTCCTTAACCATCCGTGCATTACAGGAGGAAATTAAGCGCTGCATCAACGAAATTCTGACACATTTATGCAAAATGGTCGTGAAATGTATCGACAAAAGAGTGCGTAAGTGCCAGCAAAGCCGTGGAGGCCATTTGCCCAATGTGTTATTTCATAAATAACCCTATACTATGTATGTACTTTATGATTCAATAAAAAAAACAATCAATACTAAAAACTGTGTTTTCTATTTAACCGTCGCGTTGCCATGTGGTCAATTGAGTTTCCACTGCCAATTTAAAGTTGATTTTCTTAAAACCTATGGACCCTAATATTATAAAAAAAAAATCGGAATCCTCCATTGAAGTGTTCTCAATATTTCGTAATAAAAAAAAGCAAAAAATTACTTCCTTCATCCCAAAAAAAAAAAATTTTTAAGACTGCCCTCACCTTCATTCGTGTTAAGGTAGAATTTGTTTTGCTAATATTTACAACTTTATCAAAAGTGACAAATACTTACTCGCTGTTTTGAACGTATTATAAATTATATGTTTGGCCTTTTCTCATACGTAATAATACCGATTGTGGACGGAAACGCAGCACGCAACTTAATAATATCAGAACTGTGAAAATATTAACACTTTACCAAAAGGGACAAATATTAAAACGTACTCGTTGTCTTGAACGTAGTATACATTTTGCCTAGGTGCCTTTATCATACGTAAAATTATAGCGCCACGGCGCGGCGGGGCGAGACAAGTTCATACTTGGTGTCAGTTGTTCATATGCTGTCTCGTCATTCTATATCAGAAATCGCATGGTTCCAGAAAAAAATTAATAATGATATGTTTTTCAAATAATCCATATATGTTATAGATATCGATCTATTTCTAATAAAATTCTCTACAAGATGACATAAATTAAATTTTGATTCATCGAGTTATATGCTTGATATTTATAGATAAAGTTAGCGGTAAACTGAATTGACCACATGGGAGCGAGCGTTTTGTTTTGAACACGGTACGTTAAGGGTTAATTAAAATCTTGCGTAAATTCTGGAACACCCAATATATCGTGTCATGCACACACGTCGATTTCTCTAACTCCCTACGTATCGGACATGTATTATTTGATTGATTTGATCATGCCACGTTTTCCTCCCGTCTTCATATATTTCTTGTTCTTAATACAATGTGAACATTTAGAATTATTTCTTCATTCATGTGGTCAAACCATCTTAATTACTATTTTGTACACACCACTTTCGTTCGCGCTGCATTCATTTTCACTGCATAAATTTGCATTTGACATTATAATTTATAGATTTAACATACATTCGTCTAAGAGATCCCGTTTTAACAGAATTTATTCTACATTCCTTCTGCTTTTGGCAGTTCTATGCTATACATCCATACATTACACATTTGATAATGCCCTGGGATGACGAAATATGTCACTCCCATAAATTATAATAAAACTTCTAGTAAACAGATCAATTTTAAACACTATTATTTATAAACATACAAAATGTAAGTTTTTATTAATTTATATATTTAAATTCAAATACTCTTCAAATACATTGACGGGCATCTGTTCGAAGTATTCTATTCTTATAACAATACAAAATAAAACAAAAACAAAAGAAAAGGGCATTTTTTGTATTGCAAAGATATTGCTGAGCGAATTCGATTGATTGTACGAGTATACTGTTTGTATTTGAGTTGAACTGACATCATTTCCTTCTCTCGAAAGCTCTCGCCCATATTTTTTTTTTTGAGGCTTAAAGCTCAAGCACCTGTTTCGTGATTTCTGGAATCAATTCTTCTTCTGCATTGCAGTTTATTCTCGTCTTTCTCGTCTATTACTGTCTATTTTATTAGAATTCCCGACTTCCCAATAACAATCAAACGTAGCCAGCTTTTTGAAAACCAATAAAGATTATAAAATGTATACATTAATTGGGTTTCGTTCTGTGAACTCTTTAAAATAAATGATCGGAACAACCCTTCGGCGTAGATAATACCATATTGTAACATGTTTTCTTTTTATTCTAGATACGATTATTATTATTATGAACTCCTTTAAATAGTTTTTTAAACTTCAATTTAATTTCATACGGTTGTCTATTAATAATTCTATTCATTTATATTTGTTGTAGCTTTCATTTTTCTTACTTAATTGTTTTTATGTGTTTTTTTTCTTCTTCTTCTTCCTCCTCAGCCTATTCCCGTCCACTCCTGGACAAAGGCCTCCTCCATTTGCTTCCATGTCATTCTGTCCTGTGCATACTGCATCCAGGTTATTCCGACGTGTCTGTTCAGATCATACTTCCACCGTAGTTGCGGTCGCCCTGCACTTCTCTTCGCCGTTCACGGTCTCCAAGTCAGCAGTCTTCTGGTCCATTTTTCATCCGAGCTTCTGGCAACGTGACCCACCCATTGCCATTTTAGAGTCACCACCCGGTGGATGATGTCAGTGACCTTTGTTTTTTCTCTCACCTTATCTTTTCTAACTCTGTCTCTTAGGCATATTCCTAACATGGCTCTTGCCATGGCTCTTTGGGTCACTCGTAGTTTCTCGGCACTTTTTTTGGACAATGTAACAGTTTCAAGACCATAAGTACCAACTGGCAGAACGCAGGCTTCATAGACTTTTCGTTTCAGGTTGATCGGTATTTTCCGGTTTTTAAGGATGTAGCTCAGGTTTCCGAAAGCTGCCCAGCTTAGTCCAATTCTTCTTTTTTTATATTCGTTTAACCTATTTGACTCACACCAAAGATTTATCAACGATATTAGAATTTATTTTACAATCTTCAACATGAGCAGAAAATAACTCATTATTATGAAGAAGGAATCTGGTCGTGTCCAGGCTCGAACCCAAGTCCCCTGGATCAGGAGCCAAGCGTTCTACTCCCTAGACTACCACCCGATTAGTTATAAATAAATAAACCCTAATAAATAAACAGAATGAATAAAAATAAACACATTTTCTTACATTATTAATCTTCTTCTCCGGTCTCAATCTAATGATTGGTTTGCAGCAAGGCAACGCCTTTTCCCTTCCACTCCACTCGGTCCTCGGCAACTCTAATAAAACAACAATAATAAAACACTGTTTTTTTCATATTTATTAATAAATAAAATATAACCTCACATTGAATATATTAAATTAATGTGAGCATATGTTTAATGATAATTTTATAATTCATACGAATGAAAACGTTTGTTATCTAATAGTTTTATTATATTTTATGAGAATAATATGTTCCGCCTGTCTAAGACATTATCAAATATCAAACATTTGATAATGTCTTAGACAGGCAAAACATATCATTCACATAAAATATAATAAAACTTGTATAAAACACACGTTTTCATTCGAATTAATTATTGAATGTAGAGTTTTACATCATAGTTCAATAAGCAATAAGATTTGTTTTACTGTTTCTTTAACAATTTCATGGGTACAACTCCGTACTAAATAATTTATACGAATTAAAATGTCTTTTCTTTACAAGTTTTATTTTATTTTATGGGAATGACATGTTTCGCCTATCTGAGGCATTAAAACTTCTAGAAAACACACGTTTTCATCAACATTAATTATGTAACTGTTTATTCCAATGAACTGTGTATATTTATTTTTAAAACACTAAAAGTTACATTAACTTTTATCTATGTAAATGTTCTAAAACAGTCCGCGCGTATGGTATGTTGATATAAACTATTTTACATCGAAAATAGCAGAATATTCATAGGTAACAGATGATGTACTCGTATAAAGGTTTTATATATTTAATTAAATTGATTAAAAAACATCGTTAAAGCTTCCAACGTTAAAAAACTAAGCGATAGATCCGCTCATGAAAAAGGTTAGAAACCAACTTATGTAATGTTAACATTTTCCACACAGAACAGAACACGGTAACGACTTATCCCTCTCGCACTCGTGAATATATAAGTAGCAAGTGTGAAATGCAAAAAGTTGGTGTTCTAGGAATGTTATTATATTTTATACGACAACCTGTTGTGCCTTGCATTAACAAGTATCGCGAAAATCAAATTAGTTTCTTTTGTATATCTGAGTTAATTGAGCAACATTACGTCATTATATAAATTTGAATTAAATGAAAACCTTCGTGGCAGAGCTACGACTGCCACGGTGTGAAGGTCCCGGGTTCGATATCATTGATTATTCCGTTTGATTCTCAAACTATCTTTGGTCTGGTGTAGAATGAACGTGACAATAAAATGGTGATAGATTAGGTATGTATCATATGTCATGAGAATCAATATAAAATAGCTGAAAGAAATTGTATACAGTTATTAGGTTGAAAATACCTTCTTTTTTATCTTCATCCTGTTGTGGTCGTCCACTCCTGAACGTAGGCCTCCTCTCGTATTTTCCACATTCTTCTATCCTGAGCGACCCGCATCTAGGCACTTCCTGCACTCTTCCGGATATCGTCGGTCAACACAACCGTGGGCGCCTTTGCCCAAGCTTTGCCGTTCCCTGGCATCAGCACAGAAATCGCCTCGTCCACGTTTCATCTGGGTCACGAGAGTCAAACGACCTGTTATAAAAAAAATCGAGTGTCTATATTATACAAACCAAAAAATTACAAAGAGTTTATTGTGAATACAACGAGACTTCCCTTAGATATATGTTTTCACAGTCAATACAGAATACTTCTACACCATTATCTCAGTATAGAAACGGATTATTAAACATTTGATAATGCTAGAGCAAAGATAAAGCGATACATAAAATACAATCCATGAACCATTAAAATTCACCGCAACAATGAATAAATTTTTAAGATAATCTAATGATTTTACGGAAAAGTCGTTATGGAAGTTCTTTTTAAATAAAACGATGTTTAATAATTATGTAGCTTTTCCAGGTTGTTATATCTTTTTTGGTGATATCAATCTTTAGGCTAGTTATAATCCTAGCTACCCTGAAGGTCAAAACTGCAATGATCTCCAAAACTTCGGTCGAGAAAGACGAATAACACGATTTTTTCCAAGATCCAAAAACTTAACAATATTTTTTAATAAATACCTTCACTTTGGTCTTTACTTCAACACCGACCGTTTTGCCAGGTTGTCTGGCATCTATAGACTAGCCTGCTGCTGCCAGCATCTGTCGATACTAGTCTGTCGATCGCAGCCAGCCTGGCGAAACCCGGTTCTGTCGAAATAAAGACAAAAGTGAAAGAAATTATGATAAAACATCAACCATCATTTAATTATTTTTAAAATGGTTTGTTGACACTGATGAAGGGTATCTGTGTTCCGAAACATGTTTGTTTCAATTTAAAATTTCACATTTCTTTTAAATAAAGTGTTCTGTTTCAAAGTTAGAAAAATATAATGTTTAGTTTGTTTTCTTGTTAAAAGAGGATTGCCTGCCCAAGTGTAGTGGAATTGTATTAAAACACATTGCTAGCACTAAGTTAGTGTTACATTATATAATATTATAACGCAATGATAACGTAAACTTGAAACTCCACCAGAGAATGATCAAATGCTATGTGTGGTCTCTTTTATTGTACGGATGTGAAACGTGGACTTTGAAAGTTAACTCGATAAACAGACTGGAAGCATTTGAAATGTGGCTCCATCACCGAATGCTCAGAGTTCCCTGGACAGAAATGGTTACCAATACCGAAGTCCCGAGGCGAGCTTAAGTTGACAGCGAACTGTTATCAACTTTCAAAGTTTGGAAGATCTCACATCTGGGTCATATACCGAGTGGGGAAAAGTACCACCTTCTCCAACTGATATTGGAGAGGAAAATTGAGGAACGCCGAGGGCCCGGAAGGAGACAAATGTCCTGGCTGCGAAACGTGAGGGAGTGGACCGGCATCCGAAGTGTGGAGGAGATGTTCCGAGCAGCGCAGGACAGGGATAGGTTCGCCGAGGTGATCGCTAACGTTGGGGGGACCCGACAGGGCACTTGAAGAAGAAGAAGATATTATATTATATGTTCCAGTAAATGTTCTATGTATGGTGTCTCGGTTCTAACATTCTTTTGATATTTTAATGCGAGTCGCTTGGAGATCGCCCCGGGGCTATTAATAAACATTCTGCTCTGTTTGCAGCATCCCGGCTGGATGGATGACATCTCCCAGTCGAAGATCGGGCCGCGTAAAGAATTCTCTTATTTATATTCAAATTCCAAAGACAGACAAGAGACGTTTGCTTTGCATTGTATCGTTTTATCTGTCGCAGTGTTTTGTCAATATTGTTGTATGGGAACATCCAATTCTTGTACCCACATTCCTATTTGGAAAATAAATATTGTTACAACGATATTTTTACTCCGATCTTATTCGTACCTTAAGTAAAATATTAAAAACTGTTATATCGGGCAGGGCTAAGATCATTCCGATTAAAGCATTTGTAAATGTCAGATAGTCATTATTTCCTAAAATAAAAATGGATGCACGTGTGCGCATCACGTATCGAAATATTCATCGCCTCATTTTCACTGTTTCTTGATCAATGACGTATAAATTCGTATTTAGTCTTTGCATTTATGAAAACGTTGAACTTCAAAAAGTTTTATATATAATACGAGAGTGACATATTTCTCCTTGATAGAGATATTATCAAATCGTACAATTGTAAATACTCTTGGAAGACAAAATATGTCCTTTATCTTTTTCTTCTTCTCTTCTTCTTCTGCTTTATTTAGGACTGTGTCCTGTTATTTCTCGGAGCCTGTTCCTGGGATACAGATGTCCAACTGTCCCGCCAACTTTTAGGTGGTCTTCCTGCCGGTCGATTTCCTGTTGGTACTTTGTTTGCGGCAATATTGATCACTCTTTCAGAACATGCTCTTTCCACATGATCTCTCCAGTAGCGTCTTCTCAGTCTTTCCCATTATATAAAACATAATTAAATTTCTAGATAACGGACGCCGTCACCAGTGACAAATATTTAACATGGCTTGATCATTATTCAAGTAACATTTAATAATTTAATATAAATTTATTTATTGTTTCTTGAACAATGATGTAAAACTCCGTATTTAATAAGTTTTATTATAATTTATGTGAATGACATGTTTCGACTGTCTAAGGCATTATCAAATGTATTTGATATTGTATTAGACAGGCCAAACAAGTCATCCACAATAAATAGAATAAAACTTCTAGAAAACAGTCGTTTTCATTCATATTAATGATTATATATCAGTTAACAGTTCATTCTTTCTGCCTACCCTTTCGAGGAGACGGCGTGATGGTTAGTTAGTTAGTTAGTTATATTTCTTAAAAAAATCTTTAATGGTTAAATATGAAAAAATACTGCGTTTAATATAGAAATCATACTTAAATATGCTCATTAAATTAAAAAAAAACTGTTTTGTTCATCAGCGACAAGGTTGATGTGAAATAATAACTATAAAAATGTGAAAAAAGTGACACTTAATTCCAAAAATTTCCGCTTTTCTAAAGTGAAGTGAATTTCTATCAATGTAAGCATTTTAAATGGCGTCACCCACATTCCAAAGTGCCCCCGCCTACCTACGATGGGTTCATTCTCCATTCCTCTTGCTTCTCCTGCTTCTATGGACCTCAGCAAAGACAGGAGCGCAGCTGCACGACGAGAGTTTCCCGGCACACCCCAGCGATGCGGAGAACGGAAAAAGACTGACCAGGGAGTACAGACTGAAGCAAGGGGTGATAAAGGGGTTGGTCCTGGAACCGAGAGAAGGAAAGGGGCTCGATGGCGTGGAAGTGTTCCTGGGTATCCCTTACGCGGCTGCTCCTGTCGGCGGTATGCGGTTTATGCCACCTGGTAAATATTGTATTTCATAAATAACCTATTTCTCCTATCCGAGTATTAACCATTAATTTGTAATACGGAGTCATAATTGAATTTTTTTTTGCTTTGTAATATCGATGAAAAATCTGTTTTAACATCTATACAAACAGACCACACTAAAAAATTGTTTAAATATTTATTTATACTTGGGAAATTGAAAATAACTTTGTTTAATCCACTAAATATTAAAAAAATACTAAAAAATACGACATGTTTCGGAGGATACCTCCAACTTCAGGTGTGTTAAAGACTGGTTTGATGTGACAAGGAAGTGATTTTTTTTATTTTGTTGGATAAGCCATCAATATATAAAAAACGTAATTTTTTTTTTTTAATTAAATAAATCACTTCCTCGTCACATCAAACCAGTTTTTTACACACCTGAAGATGGATGTATTAAACAAAGTTATTTTCAATTTTCTAAGTATATTACTATAGAATTCCACAGTGTTAATGCCTTAGCAGTTTGTATAATATTTAACTACCCTGAGGGCTTCTGTTTCCAGAAACATGTTTGTGTTATTTCACTTCGGGGAAACGCGTGATGCTCAGTTAGCTATTTATCCACATGTTTATAACGGGTTTTCCAATAAGCAGGGGTCGATGTTGAAATGAAATAAATAGGCTGTGTATAAGGACTTGCACTAACAATCACTCGTTTTTTAATAAAATTTCGAAACGGTAAAATGAGAGAGTTTGGGAGCTATCCGTGGCTTTATCCTACTGCATTCCTCCAAAAAGAAGTGCAGGGCGACCACAACTACGGTGGAAGGATGACCTGAACAGACACGTCGGTATAACCTGGATGTAGTCTGCACAGGACAGAGTGACATGGAAGCGAAAGGAGGAGGCCTTTGTCCAGAAGTGGACGGGAATAGGCTGAGGAAGAAAAAGAAGAGATTCCTCTTGGGCATGCTGGGGACCGATAGTTTGCAGATAAGAAGAGATGGATGCACACTTACCCATTTATATTCAGACTTATCAGGGTATTCTTTGAGAACTCCGATATCTTGGAGGCTATCCATTTTTATGTTCCAGATGGTTATCTTCGACAGCGTCAGCACAAACTGTTTTATCTCCCAGCATGCAGAACTAACCTGCCTCTGGTGATGCCGATGAGGAGGGCAATCAAACTGCTCAAAATTATCGTTTCGGAGATCGACGTCTTTCATATTCGTGAAAGTACGTTCAGAAGACAAGTACTCTTGACTTTGGAGAGTATCTTGTATTTCTAATGTCGAATCATATCTCATGCGTTCCTGGTATTATATATTTTTGTATTTTACCTGTTCTCAATAAGATGCCTTAAATTATAATTATTGTTTGTAATATCTTTTGAGAAAATAAACTGATTTGATTTTATTTGATTTGATCATTTGGACGTGCTACTCAATCGTGTATTTTGCAATGATGATTTGGCATCTTTGATTGAATAATAAACAACAGATTTGACAGACCCTGCCTAAACAACAAAGCCGCCACAAACTGTGAATATCGACCCATCCTTATTAGAAAATCATTTATTATAACTAACTACTAACTGACCATCACGCCATTGCACACAAAAGGATGGATCGCCACAATGCCCTGTCCTGGCATACCTCTCGGGTTTCCTCTACATTCATACATCGTACCATGCACGGACGTCGATTATTCCGACTTCAAATGTGACCGTCTTTTAGTAATTGATTAATTTGGTCATGCCATGTTTTCCTCGGTCGTCCTCGGCTTCTTTTTCCACTCGCGCTGTTTGTGTACAACTTTTTAACCATTCTACTCTCATCCATTCGTTTCATTTGTCCAAATCATTTCAGGGATCCTTTTTTAATTTTTACCATGATGCATAAGACCAATAATAACATATGGCGTCGAAGCAAGGGCAGACACGGTAAGGACCAAACAAGTTTTGAGAACTTCCGAAATGAAGACACTGCGGACGATAGCAGGCAAGATACTGAGGGATCGCGTGAGGAACACCAGAATAAGAGAGATATGTTAGGTTGAGGATATTATAAGATGGAGCAGACAGCGAAAAAAGGACTGGTACGGTTATGTTCAAAGAATGGACTCCACCAGACTCCCCTATATTGCATTGCATTATCAACCTCATGGGACTCGTCCTCGTGGAAGACCTCCTAAAAGATGGAAAGACAGCTGGGAATCTACCTCACAGGAGGAGCAACTCTCTGGAGAACAGACACGTAGGTCTACAATAAGGAAGAAAAAGAAGACCAGGATGCAGTCATTCATTTCTTTTTTATTTCATCGTTTGGTATTTTATCATACAAGTTTTCTTTTCCCGCACATTATTCTTAGTAATCTCATTTCTTATAGGTTTATTCAAATCAGTTATCTAACTTCTTTGAACATTCTTGTAAGAGTAAAAATAAAAATAATATTAATAATGTAAATCGATTACGCATTAAATAGCATATTTCACAATATTCCAGAAAAATATGAAATGGTCATAATTTGGCAAGGAGTGTGGCTCTCCGAATCAAATTATGATTATGGGAGCCAAATTTACACATTTTTGACGTAAAATTTTTGAGATGATAAAGCGACTGAAGTATTTTTACCTCGGAATGTTTTGAAAACGAGATATGCTAACGACATTGGGTTGTTTTTAGAAACAACGTTCCTATTTCAAATTTAAAAGGTTCTCATGTTCAATTTTGTTTTTGGTTTTTTTGCAAAATGAATCTGTTTATTTATTCTATATTCTCATTACCTTGCTTTGTGGATACACATTTTAATAACTTTGGAATAACAAGCCTATCCCAAAAATGCTTAGTAGCAGTGCACATGTATGTTCTTGGGTCGACCCGTATACTCGTATATGGAAGTGAAGCATGGAATTGCCAAAAGAAGGATGAAATGGAATATACGCATTAGAAATAAGATCTCTAAGACAAATGTTTGATAAATCTGTATATGATAGGTGTCAAATGCAAATATAAGAAGTAAATGCTGCGCGAATAAAACTGTTTTGAACCAAATAATGAAAGGGGCTAAAGATGGTTTGGACACATGGAAATAAATAATGAAGACAGAATGGTAAAGAATATAATTGTTCACGATGTGAACGGAGCTAGAAATAATGGAAGGAAGAGTAGAACGCGGCACGATCAAATCGATTAAATATGAAATGTCGGTCACGTAGAGGAATCGAGAGAAGTATGTCAGGACAGAATAGTGTGGCGGTCAATTCCTTCTACCTACCCTTCCGGGAAGACAGCGTGATGGTTAGTTAGTTAGTTAGTTTTGAAAAATATCTTTTTCACACCACTTATTCGCTCATTTATCATCACGTCGTCTCTCCGAAGTGGCAGGCGGAGAGTTGACCGCCACATTGTTCTTTTTTGATGTACTTCTCTCGCGTCATCAACATTCACACATCGTGTCATGTAGACACCTCGATTTATCCGACTCACTCAGACACTCAAACTATCACACCGTTTGCACGGAAGGGTAAGCAGAGAGGTTGGACCGCCACACTACTCTATTCAGACACTAGTCCCTCTACCATTCTCCACATTCATACAGCGAGTCACAATTCTTCCGACTTTTAACCGCATTGATAAAAATTTGATTAATCTGGTCATGCTTTGTTTTCCACACTCGACTCCGTACTCCATTAACATCGTTAACGTATACTTTCTTAACCACTATTTCTTCATACGTGCATTTTATGTGTTCAAACTAACGCAGTAATTCTATCATAATTAAACTTTCGTATGAAGCACAAAGAAGAATTGGACTAAACTGGGCAGCTTTCGGAAAAATGAATTACATTTTTGAAAACCGGAAAATACCGATCAACCTGAATAGAAAAGTTTATGAAACATGTGTTCTGCCAGTTGCTACTTATGGCCTCGACACAGTAACATTGTCCAAACAAAGTGCCAAGAAACTACGAGTGACCCAAAGAGCCATGTTTGGAATAAACCTAAGAGACAGAGTCAGAAACGATACGGTGAGAGAAAAAAACAAAGATCACTGACATCATCCACCGGTTAGAGACTCTAAAGTAGCAATTGGCAGGTCACGTAGCCAGAAGCTCGGACGAAAAATGGACAAGAAGATTGCTGAAGCCGTGGACGTCAAAGAAAAGTACAAAGTGACCGCAACTACGGTGGAATGATGACCTGAACAGAGATGTCGGAATAACCTGGATACAGTCTGCACGAGACAGAGTGACACGGAAGCAAACGGAGGAGGCCTTTATCTAGGAGTTGACGGGAATAGGCTGAAGAGGTAGAAGAAGAAAAATAAGATAAATTACTTAATTTTTGGCGTATTAAATTAATTAATAATACACTTGTATTTTTTGTATCTAAACTACTTTATTTGTTAAAATTAACCAATTTCGTCAGGGCGAGAGTATAAACTTCTCTTCCCCTGAAGAAGCTCTGGCGGGAGCGAAACCAGTTGGTGTTAACAAATAAAGTGGTTAAGATACAAATATTACAAGTGTATTATTATTATTTTACATTCATAATGTATGTTCATCAATATGTTCATAATACTTTCTACTGCTATACATCCGTTCCTGATTATTTAAAATATTGCTTATATGCACAATCTCTCGTGATGTTTTCCTTAGTTGACTTCGATTTCGTACTCTATTCACACCAAAATCCATAAATTTATACCATTATTTTCATTTCTTGACCTCATTTTTGTGATATTTATTTTTTATTCAGAATCTTTCACCCTATTCCACTAAAACCATATTGTATTTTTTCTCTCTCGCTGTGTGTCATGTTTTCGTGTTGTTTTTATATTGTTTTTCTTTTGTGTTCAAAATAATTAATAGGAGCATAAGAAATAAAATGAAAAATCCCACATTCCCGGTACGAACACATTACCGAAGATTTTCCACATATTTTCTTGTTCCATATCTCATTTTGTTTACTTATATCCAACATTATCTCAGAACACGCAAGATTGGCGCTTAGACAAAAGAGCTAATGAGCTGGAAACATTGCCAAATCCGGTACATTCTTTCCCTCCGCTCTTGCGGCGAGCGGGAGTTTTTCTCTAATGATTGATCACCGCTGTTATTAGGTACCATTTAATGTGAGTCATCGGGGATATTGGAATCTTTCTATTATAAAATTACGTTCAATGGATCTTGCCCTCGGACGAACTTCTCATTCTAACAGCCACCCACTTAAACAACTTATATTACATTATAATACTTAAACATTTTTTAAGAAAAAAAAAACGGTAAAAAAGTAAATATTGACGATGTAATAGGAATTAGAAATAGAGGTAAGCGTGTCACGATCAGAGCAATTAACAGTTTTTTTTCTACTTATACGGTTGTTGCTACGGCTGCGAGACTTGGTGGTGAATTTGTGCCTGGGCGAAAGAGAGCGCAAAAGGCTGGAGGCATTTGAGATGAGGACCTACCGACGAGTTGCCCATGTTTCATGGAGGGACCACATTACCAATGAAGAAGTTCTCAGCACAGTTGAAGAGAGTAGGCACGTGTTGAACACCATAGCGGAGAGGCGCGCAAGATGGATTGGTCATGTGTTGCGACACGAATGTTTCCTGCATAATGTGTTGAAGGGAATGGTCGAGGGATCGATTGGCAGAGGACGACCTCGACAAGAAAACCTAGACCAGATATACCGAGATATGGTCTTCACCTCTTATGCGGAGTTGAAGAGAGTTGCCGAGGACCAGCGGAGTGGAAAAGTGGTACCTTATAAAAGCCATCTCCGAGAGGTGGACCAAATGGATAGGCCACATAATGTGCCATTTTACACAATAATGAGATAATCCTAAAAAAGCATCTACATATCTATAATGTTTAAATTGCTTGTATTTGTTATATAGCAACACCAATAACAAACGTAGGGGTAGGCAGAGAGAATGGACCGCCACACTACTCTATCCTGGCACACCTCTCTAGATTCCTCCAAATTCATACAGCGAGTCATACACGCACGTCGATTCTTCCGACTTCTTACATGACCAACCTTTAAAATTTGATTAATTTGGTCATGCCATGTTTTCCTCGGTCTGTTACATCATTAACGTTTACTTTATTAACCATTCTTTCTCCATCCATGCGCTCCATATGTCCGAAAGTCTAAAGATATTTTTACTCAAAATTATTATTCAATATGTAATTACGAGTATATATCATTATTCAAGAAACAACAATTTTTGCTTTTCAGTTGCATTATTGAAATTGAAAAGGCAAAAAATACACTGTAAATAAGAATGGATTATAGAAAGAAACGCGAGATTGAATATTATTTCTAAAATTCCCAAAGTTAAACCAAGTATTGAAGAATCTAAATGATATTTTCTTTATAAAAGGCACATATAAAATTATATATTCAATCCAGAGAGGTCCCACAAGAAGTCCAGAAACCGTTATTGATTCCCGAGTGCCCATTCTCCTAAAGTTACGAAGTGATTTCAAAGTAGGTTTTACTGATGAAAAAATGTGATTTGGTGTGATTTCTGTATCCGTGGTTTAAAAGGGTATTTGCAATTGATTGTGGTTGAATTTAAATGTCGTTAATAAGTTTCCTTTTTTATGTCCATGATACGCTTATCACTTGTCTGTCGCCCCCTGAAGAACGTAAGCCTCTCTAATAGCTCACCACTGCCCTTAATCTATATAATATCTAAGGATCTACTATGATCCTTTCAAGTTTAGTCTCCACTCCAGAATCCATCGGCTGTCGGTTCTCCGACAATTATGGCAAGCCTACTGCTACTCCAGCCAACCTATCTTCAGAGTCACATCAGTCACCTTGGTTAATAATCGAATAAATTAATATATAAATCTGTTCCTCTAGATTATTCCAAGCTTGGCTCTTTCCACGGGCTTGGTGTCCTGAAACTTGTACACCAGAGTCACCAACACATAATTTATGATGGGCAAAACGCACTGGCTTAATAATTTGATCTTGAAGCACCGTGTTATTGGAGAACTAAAAGGATGACGCAATTCTCCGGAGACCGCTCAATTAAACTGAATTCTTCCGTTTGCTTTTTCATCGAAGTTGTTCCTGTCTAATTGTATGATTCAACCAATATATGTGCCTTCATTATTTTACCACTTTGAGAGCCAAGGCATTGTCGATTATCAAGATACGCAAATTGCACAACAAAGCGCAACGCACTTGTTATTAAAATATACATATGTAGCAACAGCGAAACAATAACATGCTATAAATAAGATATTCTTTACATATTATACATGTAATCAAAATATTTAAATATATTAGCCATACGTACCCAATAAATCTAGAAAGGCGCCTCCACGTGTGTTGGACGATGATGTCGTCTTACGATTCCAAGGTGTTGTCAATTTCAGCGAAGGACGCTTTTTAACAATTGTCACTTTAAATAAACATACTCTTATTTGTAGCTATTCCAATGTTTACTAGTGAGGGATCAGCCATATGACGCTGTGCAACATTTTTAGCAAATCGCGAATGATTGGTTCTATTTACGAATTAAAAAAATATCGATAACTTTATTAATATTAACAGTTATTACTTTGACAGTTATGTGTTTAGTTCGTTTGACTTCCGTTGTACAGACTGGAGAAAGAGAGCCAATAGAGTAGGGCGGAAATATCACAGCAAACGCAGTCGATAGGTGATGAACACTGTGTATAATACACCACAAATCACGTGGCTTGGAACACTGATGCGCGCAGTATTGCAACATCATTTCAAGTATCTTTTATATCTAGTACACTTAATTAATGTTCTCGGTGAGTCGTTCTTATTGTGAAGAGAATTTGCTTCTTCAGACAGTAGCCTGACATTAGACATGTCGATAAATTACAGGTAAAATAAAAAAAATACAAGAATCGAAGGTACGTAACATTTTTTTTTACGTAAATTCAATTGATTGTTCAAAGATATATGTACAAGAATATATTCGTATTTTAGAGTCAACGGAATTCGCTTAAGACCGACCAATGAATGACATGTTTCGCATGTCTAAAGGATTAATTGGCGAAACATGTCATTCACATAAAATATAATAAAACTTCCAGAAAACTAACGATTTTTTTTATTCTTATAAATTATTTAATATTAAGTTTTACATTACTGCTCAAGAAACAATTAATGCATTTTTAATACTATATTTCTAACTATCTATCTAACTAACCATCACGCCGTCACTCCGAAGGGGTAGGCAGAAATAATGGACCGCCTCACTTTAACCAATGCGGCACTCCATTCTTCTCTTTTCCGCGGAAGAAGCGGTGTGATGGATTGCGAACCTCATCGCCACCAATAGGCATCTCCCGCACACACTTCGATCGACCAACGTCCACAAAATAAATCTTAAAAAAATAATATAAAATATGATAACAAAATAAAAATAATGTAACAATAATGTTGTTTTAGACGGTGCATTGTTGTAGGCTGGACGATCCGGTTTTTGTGATTTAAAAAATATTTATATTCCACGTATCCACTGTTCTTTTAAATAACTTTATATAATATTTCTGTTATCAAAAAGCGTTTAAATGCAAACAGAAATACATGGAGCTGGTAGAAGAAGGATTAAATTAGGATAAATGTCGTAAAAATGAGTTTACTGAGAATAATAATGTAATAATAATAACGAAAAACGATGTGCGATAGCATAACGAACGACGAAATCAGGAAGAAATGAAAGGCTCATGATTGCATTCTAAATATAATTAAAAAATATCACATTTTTTTTACATTAGCAGTGTAAATGGAAAAAGAAACTGAGGATGGCTGAAGAAAATATGACATAATCAAATTAATTAATTTCTAAAAGGCGACCATTTTCGAAGTCGGAAAAATAGATGAACTTGCATGTTATGATGTATGACTATAGAAGTACGTCAGGGCAGGGCAGTGTGGGAAATTAGTTTTTTTTTTTACATTCTCTCCTTCAAAGCATTTTTCTTATTTTCCAGGGAGCGCCACCCAATGGTCAGGTCTAAAACTGGCCACGAACTTCGCCCCAGTATGTCCTCAGACCCTTCCAGACCTGAAGAAGGAATCTTTCCTTTCCGCCGGAAGATACAACTACCTCAAGAGACTGATGCCTTTCCTCAAGAACCAATCAGAGGACTGCCTTTACCTCAACGTTTATGTGCCTTCCAGTGGTAAGTCTTCCATTTAAATAATTATTTTTTTTTTGGCAATTTCCATGTCATCAAGCTATTCATAAATTATACACAATAAAATCATATAATCTTTAACATTTCTTTAGAATTCTTTCTTTAGTTTATCTTCAAAACGTCTTTTGAAGATAATACGATGAGACATGGACGATCCCTAGATATCGTTACTTTAATTTGTCTATAAATAAAAAGATAAATCTTTGTAGTTGTTTAGGTATTTCAAATATATATTGACGTTAACGCATCTATTGAAATTATGATGTAAATTATTATAGTCGGTCGTGTTCTGAGGGACAAAATGCTTGACTCCTGATCCAGGGGACATTGGTTTAAGCCTGGACATGACCAGATTCCTTCTTCATAAAAGTGAACTTTTTTCTTCTCATTTTGAAGATTGTAATTGTTTAATATTGTAGGTATTCTGCGAAAAAGCACTAAGTCAAACTTTTGTGTTTTGACTTAATAATGAGATACTGTTGAAAAAATTCTGTCTGCACTACAAGTCGAGATATTTTCTGTGATATGTCAATATAACATAAATCCGTTCAGAGAAAAAGCACCAAGGGACTTAATGCAAATTCCCTGGATAAATGTCATGCACGCATGTCGATTCCTCCGACTCCTCACGTGATAGTGCCATGTTTTCCTCAGTATTTCTCTTTGTCTTGTTCACTTGTATAATATATTAGTGGAACAAACAGTTGTTCGATTTTTAAAAATCAGTTTGAATTTATTTGTACGGGATCAACGTACAAAAAAACAATCATAGGAAAGATCTGGCATCCCTTGGGGATCATAAATAAAGAGAAGAAGAAAAACTCTCCGACAGAGAGTTGAATAAAACTCAAATGTAAACATTATTGTCGGATTTTTTAATCCAAAATAAATCATATTTTTACATATACCACTCATTGCGTGGTTCGACATTTTAATTTTTTATTTATTTTTATTAATATATTTTATTTCATTTTGAAATAATAGATGAAGATATAATGGTTAAAAGGGATATTTTCAGGATGTGAATGGAAAATAGAGATAGAGGAAAACCGAAAGAAACATGGCAGAATAAATGAAATAGAAATGAGATCACTTAGACGAATGTGTAGAAAAATCTGTATATGATTAACTGTCGAATGAAAATAAAATATGTGTTTGCGGTGCGAATGAAAGTGTTGTTAACAAAATAATGAAAGAAACATCAAATGTTTTGGACACATGTAAAGAATAATTGAATAAATTATGTAAAAAAAAGTAAATGTTAAAAATTTAAATGGAACTAGGAACGGAAGAAGATCAAGAAAAACGTGGCACGATCAAATAAATCAATTTTTTTAATGTCGGCCACCCAAGGAGTCGGAGAAATCGACGTGGGTGCATGACACAATGACACAAATATTGAAGAATCGAGAGATTTATTTCAGGTAAGAAAGGTGTGGCAGTCCATTCTTTCTGCATATCCTTTCGGAGAGACAGCGTGATGGCTAGTAACGTATTTTTTTTTAAAACTCACAATAAGGATTTGAATCAAAGGCATTAGAATTTATTTTGCGATCTTCAATATGAGCAGAAAATATATCATTCTTCTAACGAAGGAATCTGGTCGGGTCCACGTTTTTATTTCAGCCCCATTTATAAGAAGCCAAGCGTTTTATCCCCTAGACCATCACCCAATATTACATATATATAAAATAAAATAATCCTTTGTATATATGTCACAGAATTGTTATTTTATTAGGTTTGTATCCAAGTTTCATTAGGGCAATATAAAAAAAACTGTTTATAAAAATACAAATTTACTTTGGTTTTTAAATAAGACATTTTATAGATATATTATTATATAAATAATTCAATTTTGCTTTGAAACAATTTAAAATAGTTCATAATAATCCTAAATTTTGAAAAATATACTTTTGACAGCTTTTAAAATGTCCAATATGAACACCATAGTCTATATAGGTATTCATATTTTTTTTTTTTATTATTTGTTTTTTTATACATATATTTCCTTGATAAAGTTTGAGTACAAGCGATAATATTGGCATAATTACAAGTCCATGGTTAATATACAAAGTGTTGTTTAATTTTATTTTATATGTCTTCCTCTCAAAGTGCCCTGTCAGGTCCCCCCGACGTTGGCGATCACTCTGGTAAACTCTTCCCTATCCTGCGCTGTCCGGGATAGCTCCTCCACAGTTCCGATTCCAGTCCATTCCCTTACACCACAGCAAAGAGATCTGCCTTTTCCCTGCCCTCCTGCGGCCCTCTATTTCGCCCTTCAAAATAAGATCCAGTAGGTGATATTTTTCTCCTTGTAGAACGTGACCCAGATATGAAATCTTGCGGACTTTGATCAATGTCAGCAGCTCCCTATTTACTCCTGCACGATTCAGGACTTCTGTGTTCGTCACTCTGTCTATCCATGGGATCCTGAACATTCTTCGGTGAAGCCACATTTCAAAAGCCTCTAATCGGTTCATTGTATTTACTTTTAATGTCCATGTCTCACACCCATATAACAGAACAGACCACACATAACACTTTAACATCCTCTGTCTTAGTTTTAATTTGACGTTGTCATTGCAAAAGAGTGACTTTATTTTGATAAACGCTGTTCTTGCTGCTTCAATCCGACAATTCAACTCTGCATCTGGATCAAGGGTGTCTGTAAGCATGCTGCCGAGGTATCTGAACTTTTCCACCTTTTCAACATTGTAACCGTTCAGTTGCATCACCAAATCAGTATGATCCAGTCGTTCGAATGTCATTCACGTAGTCTTAATGACATTAATAGTTAAGCCCTGTCTAATAATTCGAATTTCAATGTTTTTTTAAAAGGCCACAACACGAATGTGAAGATTTAGTATGGATTTTCCGTAGCCCGCAAATTATTTCTAAATACTTAGGTATTCCTACTAATAAACTAAATTTTATGGAACACTTCAGGGTCAACATTTTGGCTCAGTACCAAATGTCGAAAATTTGGTGAAATTTTCAATGTGTTAACTTGTAAAACGCTGGTGCTGATAAGTACGCGATAATCATTACGGAAAAAATACGAACTCGCTTTTAATTTTTTTAGACACACTATGATACTTTAACATTATTTAATGTTTTAATTTTGAACTACTATTATTATACATATCACAATTTATTTTTAGGAGACGCGACAGCTGTTTCACCTACCTTTGTTGGAATCATCAGGTGTTACAAACAACATTTGTTCGTGACACTTATGATACCAACATAGGTTGACGAAACAGCTGTAGAGACGAACACATAACATTGAAAAACGTGTAATAAATTTGTTTCAAATTTAAAACATTCAAATACATGTTTTACAATATTGTAAAAAATGGGCATGTTATGATGTTATGCAGAGATTATTGATTACAAATAATATAAATACTTATATTATAAATTTACTTTTATTCCACTTATTTCTAAATAACGACCGGTTAAGGCAGGTCACTACCATCTTTTGGTCAAAACTAAATATTATCCATGTTATAAAATATTTGTTACTATCAAAATAAAAATGATTTATTTTTTTAAAGAAATATTGTATTTATAATAATGAATTCTACTAAGGGTTATGGCTTCGACCGTTTCGGCAGCTCGCTGCCTTCTTCTGTTTCTAGAACGAAGAGGTAACAAGCTGCCAAAACCGGTCGTAGCCATAACCCTATGTTGAAATTAACTAAATGTACAATTTATTTAAAAAAATAACAACATTTTAATTTTCATTATTTACAATTAACGCCATGAAATTTCAAATAACAACTCAATTTTTATGTATTTAAAAATAAACGTGTTCATTATTGATAATGAGCTTTAACGAATAACATATGTTTTAAAAAGCGTACATTTTTTTACATCATGGAAAGTTTTTTACTTTGGAATTTTGATCCATAGTGAACCAGGACCAATCGATTTCTATGATATCTCCTTTAAATCTTAATAGTCGATATAATGTTTATGATTGACGTTAAAAGCATTAAAAAATATATATCACTTGAAAAATCAATATACACTCAACAATCCAAAAATAGTAAACATACGTGTCTAGAACATCAGGCCCATAATGACTTACGATTCGAAGCAAGAGCAGACACTGTCAGAACCAAATATCTCCTAAGAGCAACAAAAATGAAAAAAAAAATGCCATG
Source organism: Lepidostoma basale (assembly GCA_022606425.2). Classification (NCBI taxonomy): domain Eukaryota; kingdom Metazoa; phylum Arthropoda; class Insecta; order Trichoptera; family Lepidostomatidae; genus Lepidostoma; species Lepidostoma basale. The sequence continues at coordinate 90,328 of JAHDVF020000854.1, read as the reverse complement.
TTGGTAGAACGCTTAGATATAAGATGCCCAACAAAGAAATTCGCTGATCCTGCAAAATTGATGACAAAGTGAGATGAAGTATGCAGAGAAGACGATTCTGGATGGACCACATCGAGAGAATGAACTCACAGAATTCTCAAGATCTTGATGCACGAGACTGGCGACTACCAGGACGATAATTAAACAGATGAAGAGAAATCTGCACGTCTTTATCACAGGGCGAAATTGGATATCCTTTGTAAACAGAACTCATGATCTACATTAAGTAGAAGACGAAGAAAAAGTCTGGGAGATCTTATTTCAACAGATTTAAATATAAATATTTGCAGTTCATTCTAAACTTGAATTACAAATTATTTTATTATCAACACCCACATACAATCTAAGTACGAGTACAAGAATAATCTCCCAAAACAATACATTGTATTTGCAAGTCTTTACGTTTGAAAACAAGCTTAATATAATTTCGAAAACTCATAACGGTATTTATGAAGCTTAAAACATGTAGGAGTTATTACGAATTTAGTTCTTCGCGTTTTGCTTTGTTTATCCTTGCGTCTGCCTTCCAGCAGGTAAATAAATATGATTAATTTATTCCCGTCGAGGCAAGGGTGAAACAGCCTACGGCAAGCACGGACCAGCGAGAGAGCGAGCCTTGTGAAAAGAATACAAAATAAGAGATTCAGTGATAAATGCATTTAAGAGATAAAGAAAAACTAAACAACGCCACCAGACTGTTCATAATACAATTAGACTTATATTTTGTTTATTGTTTCTTAAACAATGATGTAAAATTTATACTATATTCACTTTGTGTTTTGGATTCAAATTTTAATAAATATAATTATATTTTGTATTACAACAATATTTTTTTCACTTAATTAAGAAAACGGTATTGAAATTTTGCATAATAAAAACGTAACTTTAAACAAATTAGAAATTTAAGAAATTAAAAAAGCTAATAATGAAAATATAATAAATAATCAGTTAAATTTAAATTTAATTCCCATGCTCGATATGTTCCCGTTACATCTTCCCTCTCCTCAAACCTAATTATACACCTTCCACTCGATATGTTCCCGTTACAACTCCCCTCTCCTTAATCCTAATTATACCCTTTCCACTTTTATACATAACTCGATCTCCATTTAGTATATAAGTGACTGCTCTGTTTAATTTGATTGTCAAAATTGTATACATTGATTAAGATTACTTGTAACCGAAACATGTCTGAGTTCAGTGAAAATAAAAAGTGTTGTAATTCAAAATATAATTATATTTATTCAAAAATGATGTGAAACTCCCTATTTAATAATTATTACGTATGTTTTGTAGAAGTTTTTATTATATTTTTTGGGATTTCGATATATATTTTATAATAAAACACACGTTAGTATACATATACTATTTACAGTCCATTGTTTTTGCCTTAACACTATGATACTTCAACATTAATAACTGTTAAACTTTATTACACTTTTATGATATCAACATTTTTATTCTTAACTTTTTGAGTGTCTCGACAGCTGTTTCGCAAACTGATTTTGGCATCGTAAAGTGTTACAAACAACTCATTGTAAAACCTGATGATGCCAACATCGGTTGTCAAAGGTGCATGCCAGTGTCCCATCTTGCAGATTTCGCGGTATTAGATGTAATAAAATAATATAATATATACATACTTTATATTTTTTTTTACCTGCATAGTTAGTAAATTGTAAGAAACACAAAATTCTACGAATTTTTAAATGAACGTTCTGGGTTTAAAAAAATAAGTATTTAGCGGAACGATACAGTTCCTGGAGGCAAGCCAAATTCAACTAATCATTTTGGGTTACACAACATAGGACGCGGATTAGAGATTTATTATGATGCTTAATTTTAGAACCCGAACACATTATTCTGAGTTAACTAAAACTCGTCCAACCGTCACACTGTTTCCTCTTATGAGCAGGCGGAAGATGTCGCATTAAATACGCTCATACTGCGTCTACAATATAAACACAAAGTGACTGACAATGCAGAAAAACAAAATCACACTTTTTTATTTTTTTTATTTTTGTTGAATCGCTCTTTACATCATGATAGCATGAGCCAAATCGATGTTAAGGGTATTATAGCTATCATAGTAATTCACGTGACATGTGGTATGTAGCTAATCAATCGCCATTTTATTGTCACGTGAATTCTAAATCAGATCAAAGACATTGTGACAATCACACTGTCCTCGCCGGGAATCGAGCCCGGAACCTTCAGGGTGGTAGTCAATGCACTTACCACTCGGCCACGAAGGTCGTCAATTCTAGTCAATTCGTCGTTTTTATATTCAATGTGGCAGTATTTTAAGAAGTCTCTCATTATTTATGCCCCAATACTTATTATATAATTCGCTCTGCACTGGTGGTCGTTCACAGCGTTCTAGTGCCACCCCTTATGTATGGACGTGAAGCGTGAAGTTGGTAGAATAATGATAAAAGTAGGATAAATTTTCATATGAAGCACTCACTTTGTGGTTAAATATTTTAAACTATACTTTCTTTCTTTCATCCATCACGCCGTCTCCCCGAAAAGTAGGCAGAAAGAATGGACTGCCACACTTTAAACGATGTGGTACTTCATCTTTCTCTTTTCGTCCCCGCGAGAGACGCGGTGTGATGGGTTGCGAACCTTATCGCCACCAATAGGCATCTCCCGTGCACAGAAATAGATCTTAAACAAATAATATATAATACAATGATATAAAATAAAATAACAAAATAAAAATAATTTCACACATTATGTTCTATTTTAAACTTATTGATATAAAATAATAAAACACTTTGAACATAATTAACTACAAAATATTCAATTATTTTAAATCTGAAAGTAGGATAAATACCCTAGAAATGAATTAATGTGCGGAAAAACAATGTATACGATAGAATTTGAACCCATGAAAATGTTTGAAAGAAATGTAAGGCGGCTGAATAGTTTGAACATATGGAACAAATAGGTGAGGGGGAAATGGTTCAAATGATATATACTAGTAGTGTGAATGGAAAACGAAGTCGAGGAAGGCTAAGGAAGACATGGCAGGACACGGTGAAAAAACAAATAGTGGATTTAAACTAAATACTCGTATACATTAAAAAAATATATTATCTTTTAATTTTAAATAATAATTAAATGAAACGATGTTTTTTAACTACTTCCACTTATAAAAAGGAAAAAAAAAATGATACCAAATTTCTTTATTATTATGTATTTAGTGTGCTTCCACTTGTGTTTATGTTCGACCGTTTTCGGCAGCTTGCTGCCATCGATGTCTTTATTTCGACAGCGACCGGTTTCGCCAGGCTCGCTGGTATCGACAGACTGGTGAAGAAACAAATAGTGTCCGTCGATGCCAGCGAGCCTGGCGAAACCGGTCTCTGTCGAAATAAAGACAAAAGTGGAAGTAATTAAAAAACATCGTTTTATTTAATTATTATTTAAAATGAACTTCCATCAAGAGATTTCAGTAAAATCAATTGATTATCTCTTTTAATTTTCATTATTTTGATTAATTTATAATCTAACCTGATATACATACTTTACTTTTTACACGAGCATGGTACCAAATAGAAGAAACACTCTTTTTAGTTATTTTGCAGAATTATTACAGCAAAGAAAATATTTATTGCAGAATTACCTGGCAATTTCTACAATTCCGAAAATCATGTGACTTCTTAGAAAATTCTAAAATACTTATAAACACGCAAATATGTGAGAAGTAATGTCAGAATGTTTGTGGCCACTGTCTTTTGAATCATCAAAATAATTTTCTTGTCAACTTACAACCCGTTGACTGCCGAACTAAGAGATAACTCGTAGGTTGCGTTATTGTCTATGGCGCCAACTACGAGTTATCTCGTACAACAAAGTAAACAAATACTCGTACATGCTATATTTGTGTAGTTACGAGGAAATACGTTGAATATCAGCGTAAATATGAATATGTTTAGTCTCAGATAGATATATTATATTAAATTGTCTTTTTGCAACAGAATCCTAAAAAGTACCATGTCTGTCTATGCGTCAAGAAAAAATGCAAGTCATGTTGATAATCGTGTGATTTTTTTGGTTTCAATCCTGCGGATTGATCTGAAACACTTCTCACTTGTTTCCTCCACTCAGTCTTATCTACAGACAGTCTTTTCACCTCTGCGTAGCTGCCACAGATCATGTCTCGTATCGCTTGGTCCATATAGGCGTCTCTTGGGTTTCTTTGTAATTTCTGCCTTCAACCAATCCCCAGCGTTAGTTAACAGGCCCGAATGCCTGATGTTATGGCCTATCCAGTTTCCTCGGACTCCTCGCCAGCGGAGAGGGGGCACCTTGCGGGGCCCCGTTCTATCCTCTTGCATCAATTTTATTTTATTTTATACACATTAAAGTGTTCTGTTCCCTGTGTTCCTGTCCCTAGTTTCCATGGCTGTTTTCTCTATTTTCTAAGGATTTTTTTTTTTAATTGTTCCAAGTTTTCCCTCCCATCCCATACTCTGTCCCATCCTCACCAATGTCTGTCTGAAGTGATTTTGTGATGGGCCATAGAATCATGTGCCGTGTTTTGCTCTGCAGATTGGGACATAGAAGAGGATTGAAATTAAACTGGATTAAATGTTGCCTGCATACCCTTTTGCTTTTTTTCTGTAATGGTGCATTCTCCAGCTAATGTAAGTCCTGCGTGGATGGGGGTGGGTCTAGGGATTGTTTGAGCGAAACATACGAAGGGGCGCCGCTGCGCCCTAAAACAGCTTCGGATAAGCGGCGGATAACCTTCTATAATAATAATAATAATAATAATAATATACTAACTTTTAAAGCGCCGTTTTTGTGATGTAATCACCTCAAGGGCGCATTAAGACGTGTTTTAAATCTAAAAACCTAAATGTGACCGCTTAAAAAGCGATTGGTTTAAAAGTATAGTAGAACAAAGCATAAATGTTTAACTTGGGTATGAAATATGAAAAAGATGGGTTTTCAATTTAGATCTGAAATCTGTCGGATCATTTATGCATCTAAGGTGTGAAGGGAGATTGTTCCAAGCTGATGGACCGGCTGCTGCGAACGCTCGCTGCTGTCTTTATTTAATTGCAAGTTTGTTTATTTGTATATCTTTTAACAATCACTGTATGTTACCAAACAATAAATAAATATCCAATTTCCTCTTTGCTAGCCAATCCTTTTAAGCATTTGGCTCGTTTCTCGAGCCCTTCTCAGTACCTCGCTGTTTTGGGTGTGTTCCGACTAATAGATCACCATCATGCATCTGTAGTACCACTTTTAACTATATCACCATTTTTAAACAAAATAAATAAACTTTGTCCATAAACATTTGGACCTTCCCACGGGCGAGAAAGAATTCCGATCAAAAAAGTCTCCGCTGACTGGCGCTTCCGCTTGTCTTCAAAGCGAAAAACTGGCGGAGTGATACGCCTTATGTATTATTTTGAAACATCAATTTGTAAAGGATTTTTTAGTTTATGTAATTGAAAAAAAATTATATATTTTTAGTCCGTATCTATTATGTCATGTTTTCGTAATTACTTCCACATTTTTTTTTAGATTAGAGGAATTAAAAAAACGTTAATTATTAAATAGTCCACTGTTTTGGCCGAAACACTATGATATTTTTTCCTTCATAACTATTAATTCAAAAACTTAGTTTAATATCACAAATTGTATTTATTGTACTTTACGACAGCTGTTTCATGAATCAATTTATTAGTAGTAATTTTTCGAATCGTTGTGTCCTATTATTCAAATTGACTTAGGTTCCTAAGTCAATTTGAATAATTTTATTGTTTCTACAATGATGTGAAATTTACCTTCGTGGCCGAGTGGTAAGTGCATTGACTGCCACCTCGAAGGTTCCGGGTTCGATTCCGGGCAGTGTGATTGTCACATTGTCTTTGGTCTGGTGTAGAATTCACGTGACAATAAAATGGCGATATATTAGCTATCTATCACATGTCACGAGAATCACTATGATAGCTATAATATCCTCTTCATCGATTTGGTTCATGATGCCATGATGTTGAGAGCGATTCAACAAAATAATAAGATTAATAATATTAAATGTTAATAACTGATTGTAAAAATATCCGTTATCAATAGTTTTTACTATAATCACACTATTATAAGGGTCGGTTCCAGAACTAAATTTTTTTTTAAATCACCAATATGTTTTATTTTTTAAAATACAAAGTATTAGTGATTAAAAAAGAGTATTGTCTTCTTAACCAAACTGTAAAACATAATTTCAAATATTAAATATAAATGAAAACGCATGTAATACATTTTTTTATATTTTATTGTAACACCTGATGCAACATACGTTGATGAAACAGCTGTCGCGAAAAATAAAAATACAATTGTGATATATTAAACAAAGTGAAAACGTGGCACGATCAGATCAATCAAATATTAAATATCGGCCACGTAAGGAGTCGGAGAAATTGACGTGTGTGCATGACAAGATGTATGAATGTAGAGGAATCGTGAAAAGTATGTCAGAACAGAACAGTGTGGCGTTCCATTCTTTCTGCCTACCCCTCCAGGGAGACGGCGTGATGGTTAGTTAGTCAGTTTTTAATTTAAGAGTTTATAATTTTTTTTTTTAATTTTATTATTGAGGGTAACAAACAGCAATTACAGTAGATGAATATAAACACACAGAGACAAGAAAACAAGGTCAATTACATGCTACTACAAATATTATGTAACAACTGTTAAAGTATCATAGTGTTTCGGCCAAATCAGTGGACTATTACAAAATTTCTACTGAATCACTACGTTATGGTTTGTTTAAATGCAATAATAAATCATTCGCTTCTCCGAATCATAGTTTTCCTTTGTTTGCAAGTTTGTAGTTAAATTAACTTTAATGCCGTGAAATAAGAAGCCATGAAAGTGCACGTACATCCGCCAACAGCGTTATATGATGCATTTCCCATTCCCGCTTCACTGATACAATGTGCCTTGTGTCGTATGCGCTAGATGAATATGGCTTCTCGATGAATGCTCTCGAGCCAAGAAATGAGTGTAAACAGCATGAATATGTCCGATGCTGGATTTACAGATATAAAGAAATATTGAAATTGTAATACCGAGTTCTGAGAATGCTCTAAATACTTCGCTAATACGCAGTATCTTTACATTCAAAATGAAAAGATTATTTTGTACAACATACTTACTTCATATGACTTACAACTCATGAAGAGTTTTAACCACTAATCAATGCCGAATTTTTATGAATTAAAACACTGTTTTTTCCACTTTTGAGTTTATTTTTCTCGATATGTTTCGAAGGCTGTTTGTATTTGTATTGTTTCGATATGTATATCGTTCTCCCGATGATGAAGGTGTAAGCCTTCGAAACATGTTGAGAAAAATAAACTCGAAAGTGGAAAAAACAGTGTTTTAATTCATAAAAATTCGTCATTATGGAATTCCACAGTGTTAACGCCTGAAGTTTATCTAAAACTAATTATTGCGTTGAAAAAAAAATTCGGATTAATTGTTTAATGTGGAATTTTACAACATTGTTCAAGAAACAATAAATTACATTTTTTGCTATCTATCAGATTTAAGATGATAAATGCAGTAGAAATGAGATCTCTAAGACGAATTTGTGACGAATCTGTATATGATAGAGTGTCAAATGCAAGTATAAGAAGTGAATGTGGTGTGAATGAAAGTGTTATGAACATAATAATAATAAAAAGGTAAGATGGTTAGGACACATAGAAAGAATGAGTGAAGACAGAATGGTAAAGAAGATATATGTAAACGGCGTGAACGGAGCTAGAAATAGAGGAAGACCGAGGGTAACGGGGCACGATCAAATGAATCAACTATTAAATGTCGGTCACGTGAGGAGTCCGAGAAATCGACGTGCGTGTATGACAAGTTTAAATGTAGAGGAAACGAGAGTCATCATCATCAGACATCTGTCATCCACTGCTGAACGTAGGCCTCTACCAAAGCCCGCTACCGCCCCCTATCTATTGCCGCTCCCATCCATCCATGTCCAGCAATCCTCTTCAGATCGTCGGTCCAGCGGGCAGGGGGACGTCCAACTCTACGGAGTCTTGTACGCGGTCTCCATTCTAGAACCCGTCTTCCCCATCGGCTGTCGGTTCTCCGACAGATACGGCCAGCCCACCGCCACTTCAGCCCGCCTATCCGTAGAGCCACCTCAGTCACCTTGGTTTGTTGTCGAATAAATTCGTTTCTAAATCTGTCCCTCAAGGTTATTCCAAGCATGGCTCTTTCCATGGCGCGCTGGGCAACCTTGAATCTGTAGACTAGACCTTTTGTCAATGTCCACGTCTCGGCTCCGTACGTCATGACTGGCAAAACGCACTGGTTGAAGACTTTAGTCTTGAGGCATTGTGGTATTTTGGAAGTAAGAACATGACGTAATTTCCCAAAGGCCGCCTAACCCAACTGAATTCTTCGAATTGTATGATTTGGCCAAGATATGTGTATTCTTGTACCACTTCGAGAGCCGACCCATCGACGGTTACTGATCCACTGCCCACCCCGATTCAACAAAAATAATAAAAGTAATTCGGATTAATTATTTAATGTGGAATTTTACATCATTGTTCAAGAAACAATAAATTACATTTTTTACTGTCTTTCAGATTTAGGATGATTTCCTGTCAGGAAGGAAGGCTGCAAAATAACACCAAACCATCTCCGTTATTAATTTACTTATGCAGAAATCCGTATGGAGGCGTCGGTATCCGGAACATTAATCTCATCTCCGATGTGGTCCTTTGCCAAATTTCTTTGATGAGAGTACCTACCTCAGAACGGTGCCAGTGGCTTATGTTGCCTTACATAACATACTTTAGTAACTAAAATCACATCGCTGTTAGTACGATATTTCAGGATATCTTTTTATTCTTCTTCTCTTTGTCCTGTCACACCTCCGTGGTGCATACGGCCTCAAGGAACCTTCCTACCACCCGACTCTATCGCATACCTGATACCTAACATCATCCCAAGTGAGGCCTGCTGGCTTAACCTCCCCCTGCAGGGTTCTTCTCCAGGTGGCTCTAGGTCTGCCTCGTTTTCTCTTTCCCCCCATAGTGGACCAGTCTGACTGAGCGATGCAGGCTGGGTTCCGTCTCAGAGTGGGACCGATCCACTGCCACTTGCGTCTAGCGACCTGTTATCTAATTGGCTTTTCGCCTGCCATAGTCCAGAGAGCGGCATTTGACACTGTTTGGGGCCAATAAATTTTGAATATTGAGCGAAGGCACCTATTTATAAACACCTGGAGTTTACCAATAACGTCCGCGGTAAACTTCCAAGTCTCACATCCGTACAGCAGTACGCTTTCAACGCTACTGCTGAATATTTAGAGCTTGAGCTTTCTCGAAATATATTCAGGATATACTACATTTTAAAATCTTTTGTGACGCTTGTATATTAGAAAATAATTCTTTTTTACTACCCACACCGTCCGTGGACGACCAAGCAAAGCATGGCGTATCCGAATTCATCAAATTCCAAAAAGCGAGAAGACGAGCGTGCATGTTAGCGTGTATGTTGGTCCATCTTCTCTGTCTACCCCTCCGGGGAAATGGCGTGATGGTTGGTTAATTAATATTCTTCTTCCTTATTGTTGCTCCTCCTGTGAGGTGGATTCCCAGCTGTCCTTCCATCTTTTAGGAGGTCTTCCACGAGGACGAGTCCCATGAGGTTGATTATGCAATGCAATATAGGGGAGAATGGTGGTGTCCATTCTTTGAACATGTCCGTACCAGTCTCTTTTTCGCTGTCTGCTCCATCTTACAATATTTTCAACCTCACATATCTCTCTTTTTCTGGTGTTCCTCACGCGATCCCTCAGTGTCTTGCCTTCTATCGTCCTCAGTGTCTTCATTTCGGAAGTCCTCAAAACTTGTTTGGTCCTTACTGTATCTGCCCTTGCTTCGATGCCATATGTTATTATTGGTTAATAAATGAGTTATGAATTATATCAAAAATGGTAAAATTTAGTTTTTCTGTTTAATAACAATTGAATGACGTTACTTTTTTTTCCTTAATACGAATGAAAACGTGTGTTTCCCAGAAGTTTTATTATATTTTTAGTGAATGACATGTTTGGCCTGTCTAAAGCATTATCAAATGTAACATTTAATGGCTGAGAATCGATAATGCCTTAGACAGGCGTACACGTAATTCGTATAAATTATTATAGAACGACGACCTTCATGGCCGAGTGGTAAGTGCATTGACTGCCACCCCGGAGGTTCCAGGTTCGATTCCCGGCGAGAGCAGTGTGTTCGTCTCACTGTCTTTGGTCTGGTGTAGAATTCACGTGACAATAAAATGGCGATAGATTAGCTCCCTACCACATGTCACGGGATTCACTATGATAGCTATAATTGGGTTTTGTCATTAGAAACGCCAAGGTCTTTCGTAATATTCAGGTGCTGAAGCTGCTGTATAACTTTCTGGTGAGAAGTCGGTTGGAATTTAGTTCCATTATCTGGGCGCCGCATGAGGTTTGATATTCCCTGATGGTGGAGAGGGTGCAGAAAAAATTTCTGCGATACCTCTATCTTAGGGAGTATGAATATTACCCGTGGCTCTTTCCAACTGATTTCTTGCTAGGGATGCTAGGCTACCAGTCACTCGAGAGGAGACGAGACATTCACTTGGGTGTCCATTTCTTTCGACTGATAGGCGGTTGTATACACAACTCAGAAATCCTCAGTGATGTAGGTCTGTTCGTCCCTGATAATTATCTTCGACAAAGGGGCCATAGATTGTTTTATCTCCTACGATGCAGAACCAACCTGCCAATGGTTATGCCGGTAGGTAGAGCATTATCTTTGCTTAATCGTATCACCTCGGAGTTTGACATATTTTATGATAGTTTGGCTCATCTGAGGGAAGCCCTATCTTTATTATAATTGTATGTTATATTTATTTTATTAATTTGTCGTGCATCTTATGTTTCTCGCTCTTTTCATTAATCTGTTATGTATTACTTATTTTTGTGTATCTCTAACTTGTATCTTTAGTGTATTGGAATAAAATCTGTAATGCTTTAGATATGTTTAAAAATAAATAAATGAAATGAAATAAATACCCTTTACATCGATTTGACACATGCTGTCATAATTTAAAGAGCGATTCCACAAAAATAATAATAATAATAATAATAATAAAACTTCAAGTAAACAGACGTTTTCATTCGTATTATTGTTTTAATATGGAGTTTTACATCTGTTCAAAAAACAATTAATTCATAAGTGGTAATAGCATATTAATTCACTATGCTATTTGAGTAAATGCCGTGCCAATGAAAGTTTTCGAATCCATGTAGTTATTACACCTAAGTACTTTTGATACAAACTTTTTTAAACACATTTTCCTAAATCCTATTTCCTTTCGGCGCTTGAAAGAGGTCGAAAGAAAGATTTCCCAGAGGACTTGCTATCTAAAACAACAAACCATGTTTGTTTTACAACCCTCAGCGTTGTCCTTGCAATAACTTAACACTATAAAGGATACTCGCATAACCCCCGATATTTCAAATGTAAGACTTGACGTTATTTATAACATTACGCAAATATGAAACAAGAATGATTGCCGAATATTTTATAACCACTTCCAGATTAACTGCAAAAACAAATTATGGCGAAACTTTTTCTCATTGAAACTACTTTATTGATCGGGTCATTTTTAACTATGAACCGAATTAAAATTTTATTGTTTCTTGGACTTTTCCTTTTTGGAATAGATCTGATGATCTGTGATACAGTAATCATTAACAATAATGTAAAACTTCCTAATAAAAAAATAATACGAATGAAAAACTCCAGGTGTTTATAAATAGGTGCCTTCAATAATTGCTTATAAGCGTACTTAGGTGTGCGTGCATGATACGTTGTATGAATATTGAGAAAGCGAGAGAAGTATGCCAGGAAGTAAAAGTGTGGAAGTCCATTATTTGTGCTGGTAAGCTAGTTAGTTTAGTAAACGATACATATTTTAAATTAAGAAAATAAGGTATTCCTTCTTAATGTCATAAAATATTTATTACATGTAAAGTATACTTTGTACTTTGAACAACATACCACATATATGATGGCGGATTTAATATTTATAAGGCAAGTATCATAGAACATATCGTTGACTGAACGTGGGCCGACTTGTCGCTTTGAGCTGGTCTGGAAATAACTCTCCATGTACCTAACTCAAATTTGTCACACAAAGAACGGTATCGAATAACTCACCAGCACCTCTTCCCTACTTTATATAAAATAATACATGGTTTCGTGTAAGCAATGCTTTGATATTATATCAGTACCTACTTCAATTTTGTAATACTATGATACTTCTTACTAAAGAGAGTTGGGTTTATGTTGGAATTATAGCTTTTGAAATTGAAACAAAACATTCCTTTTAACCTCCAATGTGCGGCTGGTTTCATTTGCAATAATAAAAAAATTATCTCACACTGCAATTGGTTAGATTAACAGCTCAAACTGATAGTCACAATACATCATATCTTCTTATTCTTCTTCCTTAGTCTATTCCCGTCCACTCCTGGACAAAGGCCTCCTCCATTCGCTTCCATGTCACTCTGTCCTGTGCAGACTGCATCCAGGTTATTCCGACGTGTCTGTTCAGATCATCCTTCCACCGTAGTTGCGGTCGCCCTGCACTTCTCTTTGCCGTCCACGGTCTCCTAGTCAGTAGTCTTCTCGCCCACTTTTCATCTGAGCTTCTGGATACGTGACCTGCCCATTGCCATTTGAGGACCGTTTTCACAAAGCAAAATATCTACAAAACGTAAATTTTTCAGGAGAAGGTTTTTTCATGTTTAAAATAATACGTTTTGTATGAAATCGCGATATTTGAACCGCTACAACTTCGCACATATACCGTTTTGTTAAAATTTTATTTCACCAATCGATAGAACTCATATGGAAGAACCCATTTCCATTAAAAAAAAAAATTTTTTTTTTGTAGAAATTTCACTTTGTGAAAACGGTCCTCATTTTAAAGTCGCCACCCGGTGGATTATGTCAGTGACCTTTGTTGTTTCTCTCACCGTATCGTTTCTGACTCTGTCTCTTAGGCTAATTCCTAACATGGCTCTTTCCATGTCTCTTTGGAAATACATAATATGTTACATACAAATTAGTAGTAAGGGAGTAAAAAGAGTTATTATACACATTTAAATATGAGCTGCAATTTATTATGTCTTCTTCTTCTTCTTCTGATTGTAGATCTTGCGATCTGTTTATGCAGGATATCAACTTTCTTCCTGCGATAAAGACGGCCAGCCTTCTCTCCATCTCTTTGGTGGTCGTCCTGGTGATCGACGGCCCTCTGGAGTCTCGTGCATCACGATATTAGGAATTCTTGCTGGATCCATTTTCCTGTCCCTCCAGAATTGTCTTTTCTGCCTACTCCATCTCACTATGTCTTAAATTTTGCAGGATTTGCGAATTTCTTACTATTATGTCGCAGTTCGAAACTAATTTATTTCGGACTCCAAACAAAGGTATTATATAAACCACACTAGCTATTATATATATATACTATTATATACACACTAGCTATTATATAGCCACGAAGCTATTATATAAACCACACTAGGTGACTTTAATTAATAAACTTATGGCGTGAACACTGTGCGATTCAATAATGATGAATTTTTTCTGACTCGAAACACTGTTTTTTCCCATTTTTGACATGAATTCAAGCCTGGATACGACCCGATTCCTTCTTAATAATAATGAAGTATTTTTGGCTCATATTTAATATTGCATAATACCTTAGTTATTCTTCTTTTTCTTCTCCTTTTAAACCTTTGGTCTGTTTCTGTAGTCAGGCTAACCTTTCTTGGGGAGTTGACTCCCAGCTATCCCTCCATCTCTTTGCGGACTTTCGGGGGGACGGTAACCTACAGGAATCTGATGCACCATATGCACCATAAAGGGTGGGACTTTGGAGAGATCAATCCTCTGCACGTCCGCATTTCAGGGCCTTTGCTTTGTGTATCCCATCAGACAATATCTACCATCTTGCAGATTTCGCTAAAACCATTCATTTAAAAATCCTTCGTGTTTTTTTTAACGAAATATTTATTATTACTATTAAAATTTAAAACACTGTTATAATATCACAATTTATTCTTATTCACTGAGAGTATCGCAACAGCTGTTTCGCCAACCGATGTTGGAATCATCAGGTGTTACAATAAACTGTCGCGACACTCTCAGGGAATAAAAAGAAATTGTGATATTATAACAGTGTTTTAAATTTTAACAATAATAATGTTGAAGTTTCATAGTGTTTCGGCCAAAATAATGAAATATTTATTATAAAAAAAAACTTCATACATTGTGTCATTGAGGCACGTAGATTTTTCGACATGACGAAATTTTAAATTTCTTTCAGTCTTCCAATATTGTTTCTCCATTCACATAGACAAATAATATTTAATTTTAATAACAAAAAAAATTGCTTTGCATAAGATTCTAAGAAGGTTCTAGAATATTTTTCATGAAAGTCAATTGCCCCATTTTTTCACTATTTACACAAAATAAGAAATACGCTATATGGAACAGGAAAATTTATATAAAGTTGTTTTCAGATATTCAGTGATGAAAAAACATTAAAGCAAAGAAATTATTCCACGGGCCTCAAACCGAAAACGACTTGTAATATGAGCGAAATTTCAAAGTTCTTTTGACGGCATAAATATTTAAAAATCATAAAACAAATATTTGGAGTATACTCAAACGTGTTTGGCTTCATTCTAGTCAAATGGGTTCTCATTGAAATGTTTACAAGGGATCTTCATATGAAAATAAAAACATCTGATAACTTTTAATGTGCCTATGAAACCGAATGTATGAACATGTTATGCATTCTAAAAGCAACATGTTGGAAAACATACGCTCTAAAATAATTTGAAAGCTCAGCATATGTAAAGGTTCATTATTGACACACATTCTTACAATAAGGATAAACATCCTAAGGGGTAGGCAGATATGATTTATCGGAATAACTTCACGGTGAAAATTGTTTCTCATTCTTCTTTCTGTGTCTTGTCAGGTCTCCCTAACGTTGACTATCACCCTTGAGTAGGCTACATGGTGATGACCTGGGGAAAAATATCCAGAGTGATATTTTGCCTATTCAACCTAAAAAAGTTAATGTTTTTTCTTCAATAAATAATATTTGTATGAATCTAGGGTTATAATACTTACAAAGGTGCCACATATCAAGAAAGTCTAAAACGAGTTTTTGATCCCAATTGGTTGTAAACAAAAAGGCCAATTACTGGGCAAAGTGATTGAAAAATAATATGTACTCTAGTTCAAATGACATCCTAAAGATGCCACCTGTGGTATGTGGCATTACATAATACAAGTATCTTACAATAACCAGTTGTTATTGTTTATTTTGATTATCTTCTTCTCTCTGTATCCTGGTGTCAGGTCT
Source organism: Lepidostoma basale (assembly GCA_022606425.2). NCBI lineage: Eukaryota > Metazoa > Arthropoda > Insecta > Trichoptera > Lepidostomatidae > Lepidostoma > Lepidostoma basale. The sequence goes on along the minus strand of JAHDVF020000854.1, from coordinate 74,815 downwards.
CCTTAACGTTGACTATCATCCTTGTCATAGTGATGACCTGGGGAAAAATATCCAGAGTGGTATCCCCTTGCCTTCTCTGGAGGATTTTCTGTCGGGGTTACCTTCCCTTAGCTGGGTGTATCCAGTTTTATGGCGCTGGAAGCTCGCCATTCGTCCTCTCTCTATTTTCTATGGCACTAAGTAATATGTGCCACATTGACCGGGGTTCGCGGGGTCCTTAAAAAGACCTCTCGTGGACGCTAGAGAGTTGGACTCGATAGTAGTGTTGCTGTTGTAAATGCAACATGGCGCCTTACGACATTTTGTAGAGGCATATTTTCCAGCAAAACATACCCCATCGTAGCCCTACTACCCTTTTGGACCCCTTGTGAGAATTGTTTAAATACATGGAATAAATGGTAAAGAAAGTGTATGCTAACGATGTATATGGAATTAGAAATAGACGAAGACTAATTGAAACGTGGCACAATCAATTATTAAATGTATGCCACGCGAGGAGTCTGAGAATTCGACGTGCGTGGATGACACGATAATTGAATTTGGAGGAAGAGATAGAAATATGTCGAGAAAGTATTTTATTTTTGTCTCATCCTTCGAGTAGGTGGCGTCATGGTTAGTTAGTTAGCGTTTAATGTTCCAGACTGATTTTGTTTGACTGCCATTTTGGATTTGGATTTGACTGTCATTTATTATAGAGATTAATCGGTACTAATTGAAAGTATCTAATGTAGCAGCGATGTATTAAAATATTTAACATATTTGATTTAAACAATGGTTAAATTGTTAAATGGATACATAACAAAACACATTTAAAAAAAAGTTTTCATTGATAATTAATTAGAAACAATTTTATTTTGTAAAACTCCATTAAAATTTTGGGCTAAACTCCACTATTAAAACGCGATTGTTTGAGAATGTCCTCGAAGTGCGAAACCAATTTATAAAACTAATTTAGAAAAAAATTATTTGTATTGTATTATAGAATTAAAAAATCTCTGTAAAATGGCTAAAACAATCGCGTTTTCATTATAAATTACGAATTAAGTCGTCGGTTTTCTAGAAGTTACATTATATTTTATGACAATTTCGCCTTGTTAAGACATTATAACATATAATTTGATAGTGCCTTAGAAAGACGAGGCATGTCATACCCATACAAATAATAAATCTTTGAGAAAACAGAGATTTGAATTCGTTTAAATTATTAAAAACTTTTTTTTTATAAATAGCATAAACGTCCGCAGTTTAACTCCTGAATTATTGTAAAATGAAAGTATGCATCAATACACTGTGTTTTTCCCTGTTACTAAGGGTATTTTCCATTTATTATAGATAATGGTATTACTTTGATCTTGATACTCGTAATAATACGTAGAAATATTTGGATATAGAAAACTAGTTATAGGAAGACATTTTATAGAGACAGTAAAATAACACTTTATGACACCATTTACGATGGTCCAGAAGCAGCCGTTTGTAGTCGGGATGAATTTAACACAGATTGATGGTGATTTGTATAAAACCGCGTGGGACTTGAAAAAAACCACAACACGTGATGAGCACGGAAGGCGTTGATGATAATAAAGATGAATCACAGATTCCGTGAAATGGAACAAACCGTGGAAGTACACTTATAAATACACTCATATCATCAATATTTGCTTGTTTCGCAGTGTCGTGGCTTCCTCGTGAGACCAGCTTCTAATAATATCCTCCTTGCCATTATTAGTATAAATCTGTATTCAATAATAACGGATCATATGCAAACGGAAAACAAGCGTTCATTCCAAGTGGAAAGAATTCATCAATATGAATGAAGTTCGTTTTCTAGAAGCTTTATTGTATTTTTTGTGAATGAAATGTTTCGCCTGTCTAAAGCAAGATCGGCGATACATTTCATTGACTTAAAATGTAATGAAACTTCTAGAAAATGGATGTTTTCTTTTAAATAGTCCTTTGTTTTGGCCGCAACACTATGATATATAAACTGTTAAATTAAAAAAAAAATCGTTTTTATGTATCACAATTGTATTTTTATTTTTCGCGACAACAGTTAACGTCTTCATTTGCATTAATTATTTAATATGGAGTTTTACATCATTGTTCAAGAAACAATGAATAATTGTAAATATTTACAAAATTAACTAACCAATCATCACATCATCTCCCCCAAAGGAAAGGCAAAGAAATGGAACACCACACTGTCTTGACATACTTCTAACGTTTCCTCAACATATATACTTCGTATTTGAAATGATTAAAGTATCGTTAATTCATAAGTTTCGTTCCTTAGGTTTTTTTCTTCAAAAAGTCCAACATATTTGATGTGTCTCTGATGCCCCTTGGGCATACAATGTGATAATTTCCCATTGCTTTCACATATTTGTATACAGCAGGTTATTTGAACCCAATTACTGTATACAACTTTTTTTGCTCTTAATTCCCATGACATGTGATTTTAAGCAAGTTTTTTGGGAATTTTATGATCACGTAACATTTGTATTGTATCACGTATTGTCACGTAACCAAAGACAGAGTGAGAATTTTGTCGTTATCGGCGGGAATCGAACCCGGGATCTCTTGTATGACAGCCATAGCTATAATAATAATAATAATTAGGCTAATTTGTAAAGCGCCGTTTTACTGAATAACTCACCTCAAGGGCGCTTTGAGAATGTTTTTTAGTCACGATAGCTGCATCTGACACCAGCAACCAGATAATAGTTCAAGGATTAATTGTATCTCAATAGAGACGAAGATGAAAATTGGAAACAGAATATGGTGATCGCGGTGTTTAAAGGACTTATGACCCGTCATTGGTTGGGTTAAGCGCACGCTTTATGTAATACAACAATCCCCATTCCACATTTTTTACGACCACCATGTCTGACAATTTTTTGAAAGTTGTATATATGTTAATCTGTAACACCGAACTTCACATGGTAGTTTCAATCTACACAGTAGCGCCATCTATGAATATTGGATTTTAAGCATTAAGCAGAAGATCTTTTTATTAACGCAATGTGAAAGGCTACCGCCTTGATCGTATTGCTAGATAACGCCTGGAGATGTCACTCCAATTTATATGCTATAACTTGGACCAGTTTTTCAGTTTTTGTTTTTACAACATTTTGAATGTATACAAATACTTGTAGACGAATACTGGATTTTAGAACCCGCAATGGGTAAAATCCAGTATTCGTCTACAAGTATTTGTATACATTCAAAATATTGTAAAAAAAATATGTATGTAATAGTTGTTAACATTTTATGTGCTATTTTGAAAGGTGTGTGTTTTATGTAAGATATAAAATTAATCGGGTTGTCGATGCATCTGAAGTGTGCAGGGAGCATATTTCAGGCGGTTACCACTATTTTACAAAGGCTAGTATTATATTATGAACATTAATGCGTTCTTCTTGTTCTAAATCTTTCATCTCGTAGTTTCCCTTTAGTTTTCCAGAGGAGTGTGTCTTGTTATTATCATGTTTCCACAGCGCAGACCCAGCAGCCGAGAGCCGACAGTTCGGCTGCAAGCGGAATATTTCGGAGCGTGCCGCTCTTAATAATTGCTCTTGGCACCATGCCACGCTCTGCTTAAAGACTGGATCTCCCAAATCAAATTTCTATATCAGAGGTAAACTTATGTAACTCCACAATTTTTATTTTATTGAAAGTTAAGGCGTTAACACTGTGGAATTCCATTGTAATAATCTTTTAATTGAAAAACAATTATGTTTATGTTCCACAATTATTAGTTGAGTTCGTGTATTTAGGTAGTATGTTTAGTATGTTGTAAGAGATGGGCGAGCGGAGAGGGATATTGAAAGAAGGGTTGGGGCAAGCAACAAAGTGAATGGTGCACTCAAAGTTGTCATCGCAAACAAAAACCTATCCAAAAAAACTAGAATGGCAGTGCACAACGGTGTTCTTCTACCGACCCTTATGTATGGAAGCAAAGCATGGAACTGGCAAAAGAAGGATGAAAGTAGAATAAATGCAGTAGAAATGAGGTATTTTAGTAGAATGTGTGGATACTCTGTGTATGATAGAGTGTCGAATGAAAATATAAGAAGTGAATGCGGTGCGAATGATGGTGTTATGAAGAAAATAATTAAAGGATCTTTCAAATGGTTTGGACACATGGAAATGATGAATGAAGAAAGAACGGTAAAAAAGTATATGTTAATGATGGTAATGAAACCAGAAAAAGAGGAAGACCGAGGAAAACGTGGCACGATCAAATAAATCAAATATTGAATGTCGGCCATGTGAGGAGTCAGAGAAATCGACGCGCGTGCATGACACGATGTATGGATGTTGAGGAATCGAGAGAAATGTGTCAGGAAAGAAAAGTGTGGCAGTTTATTCTTTCTGCGTACCCCTTCGGGGAGACGGCGTGATAGTTTTATAGTTTCCACAATTATTAATGTTGTTATTTTAAATTTCTTGGTAGGAGATAAATAATGAAAATAAAAATAAATTAATAATTACACAAACACTGAACAGAAGGTGGTAACGAGCTGCCGAAATAAACTGATTTGATTGTAATAAACCAATGAAAGGATTACAAACATGGAAAAAATACGATACGAAACAAAAAAATAAATACGATTTATTACGAAAATATTTTTTTTAAAAACGCGTTACTTAATTTTACCTCGTTTCATATATAATAATATGTATAATATATAAGATTTTTATATATAAAAAGATAATAATTGTAGATACCAGTCTTTGTACGAGTTACAAATGAAAACACTGCACTTTTTGTAGGTGAATATGATCGTTGATACTCTTAAGATTGTATGAAACTGTGTGCTGCTGAAAGTTGCAGATGACGCGGTGCTATCTAAAATGAACAATCGAAGTATGTATGGTTTGGTGATTTGCGAGTTCCAATCTAGTTGCGGTGGGAATTTAGTATTTTCTCAGCAATCCTGACGAATGTATGGATGCTTGGATTTTTCTAAACTTCAACCAACGATTCACATACAGTTAAACATACCAAACTTTTGGTCACCCTGACTTCATAAACTTTATTATTATTCAAATTTAAGCAGCATTTTTTTTCCCGAATAAAATATATGTAAGTTTTTATAAACGAACTATTACTAACATTATTACTATAACTCACTATAACCTCAACTGCGCTTGACTGGTCACGTCATCAGAATTTTTGAATTTGGACTTGGATCTTCTGGCTTACAGAGGTTCAGCTCTAATGGCTATTCCTTTTACGTATGTAGGAAACATTGTTAGAATGAGATTTGGTAGTTGTTTTATGATGGGGCTAAATGTATGGCCCGGAGTGTCCCTTCGAAAGAGGATGAGAGGGAATTAGGGTTTATGATAAAGTCTTACATTATTGTCAAGGAATGGAAGACAAGACTCCTAAGGAAAATTATGTACTCTCAACTGACCCCAGGGAAACGTTCAAACGGTGGTCAGAGCAAACGCTTAAAGGACTCCCTAAAATCAAACCTCCAAAAGACAAGAATCGATTGTGATTGCTGGGAAAAGACTGCAGAAGACAGACCTAGGTGGAGAACAACAGCACATTAAGGCACACAGGACTTTAAAGCACAGCGCAGAGACGATGCCGAAGAGAGGAGGAGGAAGAGAAAGGAGAGACCACTGGAAGTCGGCGACGGCTCCACTATCAGCGCCTTCCCCTGTCTCAGATACCTCTGCTGTGTGAGTCCAGGATTGGGCTTTTCAGTCACATGCGGATCCACAAGCGCGAAGGACAGTCTTCCTCGGATACAAGGGACAGCCGATGATGATGATGATGATGATTACTCACACCATTGCATTTCAATTTATTTAAAAAGAGTCAAAAGTCAGTTTTCTAGAAGTTTTATTATATTTTATGGGAATGATGTTCTAGAAAACTGACGTTTTCATTCGTATTAATTATTAGGTAGATTGGTTCTACACAGTGGCAGGTGAAATAATAATAATAATAATATCCTAACTTTTATAGCGCCGTTTTTGTGATATAATCACCTCAAGGGCGCATTAAGACGTGTTTTAAATCTAAAAATCTAAATGTGAATGCTGCATCTAATTTTCGCGATCGGTAAAAAAGTATAGTAGAACAAAGTATAAACGTTTAAATTGGGTATGAAATGTGAAAAAGATGGGTTTTCAGTTCTGATCTGAAATCTGTGTTGCCTTTGTCGCAGATAATTATCAGGGACAAACAATGAGCACATGAGTCCTTGATGAACAAACTATCTGCTTACGAACGAATCTACGAGATTATTTAATTCTAAAATCATAAAATCAAATTCGACATTCAAGGCAGAGTAAACAGCGAAATTCTATTATTCCACAATAAATGCCGCCTCCGTCAGCTTGTAACCTCCAAGTTTCAACCCTTTTTTCACGCTGGAAGCAAGCTCCCGCGTTATTTATTGTTATTTATTATATTCAGACAATCGTACGTTATAATTATTTGCTCAGGATGCTCCGAGTGATAAAAACAGGGCTTGAAATGGGTTCAAACGTACGTACTTCGACCGCCACCGCCGTTCCTAGTTCTGCTCCGAGTCTAGAATTTCACACTCACTTCGTTTTTATTGTCCCTGCTCGGTTACTCTAATGTAACGTACAATATTATTTATACCCGGCGTGGATAAGGGAGAACGCTACGCAGATATTGTGTACAATGTGAGGGCAAAGCATAATACACAATAAAAAATGAGGAGGTCAAAAGCAAATGTAATTTTTTAAAGTAAAAGCAAGTGTAATTTAGCATTTTTTTCATAGAACTTCATACGAAATATAATATAAATTACTAAAATTGAACGTTTATAGAACAAATCTATTTACATATAAAATCGTTTTAACACAAAATATCTAAGCTAATCAAGTGATTTAACTGAAATCTTGTGATGGAAGTTCATTTTAAATAATAATAAAATAAAACGAAGTTTTTTTATAACTACTTCCAATTTTATATTAGTATTTAAATTCAGTAATAATAAAAACAAAAATACAATTTTTTTCAAACATTACATACCTATAAATATGTCAAGTATAATAAAATTTAAAATCCATTGTATTGAATGTGAATCTTCTTGAATACCTGTAATACCAATACCTGTAATACCAATATAATCGCTATAGAATTTATCAAAAACGGTGGCGAAGTAGTTTCCGCATGGATATGTAAACTGTTCAACCAATGCTTGGAGGAGGGATATACCCCACTCGACTGGAGGAGAGCAGTTATCTTGCCTCTGTACAAAGGAAAAGGATCCCATATGGAATGTGGAAACTACAGAGCTATTAGTATTTTGAGTGTTGTTGGTAAAATCTATGGCAGAATTTCAATAGAAAGAGTAAGAAAGACGACGAGTGATAGAGTTTGGGATGTGCAAGGCGCTTTTATGAATGGCAGAGGATGCATGGATCAAATTTTTGCACTTCGTACAGTGACAGAGAAGTTTATGGCCAAAAACCGTTAACTCTTCTGGGCGTTTGTTGATTTGCCGAGGAAAACGTGGCACGATCAAATCAATCAAATATTCAATGTCGGTCACGTTAGGAGTCGGAAAAATCGACGTGCGTGCATGACAAGATGTATGAATGTAGAGGAATCGAGAGACGTATGTCAGGACAGAACAGTGTGGCGTTTCATTCTTTCTGCCTACCCCTCCGGGGAGACGGCGTGATGGTGAGTTAGTTAGTTAGTTAAGTACAGTAAATTTTACAGAGCGGAAGAAGGTATTATGAACAAAATTATGAAAGGATCGCTGCGTTGGTTCGGACATACTCGCATGGAGTTCATGAATGGAGAAATAATGGTTGAGAAAGTATACGTTAATGATGTAAGTGGAGTACGGAGCCGAGGCAGATCGAGGAAAACATGGCATGACCAAATTAATCAAATTTTAAAGGTTGGTCATGTTAGAAGTCGGAAGAATCGACGTGCGTGTATGACTCGCTGTATGAATGTGGAGGAATCTAGAGAGGTGTGCCAGGATAGAGTAGTTTGGCGGTCCATTCTCTCTGCCTACCGCTATGGGAAAACGGCGTGATGGTTTATTGTTGTTGTTGTAAATTTTACATATAATTTGAAGATTATTTTGGTATAGAATCATGTTCACCACCCTGATCTGTATGTACGAGTATATAAAGAACTCGGTGTGCAATAGTGTCACCAGTCTGTCAATGCTAGCGAACCTGGCGATACCGATCGCCGTCGAAATAAAGACAAATGTGGAAGAAGTTATAAAAAACATCGTTTTACAATATTTAATTATTATTTAAATCTATAAGACTTTACGAATCTATAAGATGTTATGTAAAATAAGTAAGAAACGAAACGACGAGAGAATGAAAGAAATGGTGAGAGTAATAACAAAGGTCTATGACATAATCCAACATCTAGCGGCTCTAAAATGGCAATGGGCAGGTCACTTGACCAGAAGGTCAGACGAAAAATGGACAAGAGTACTAAAAAAAAAAAAATAAAAAAAAAAAAATAAAAAGACAAGAGTACTGTTGACTCGAAGACCATGGACCGCAAGTAGAAGTGTTGGGCGACCGCAAGGGCGACCGCAACAACGGTGAATGGATGACCTGAACGAACACGTTTGCGTTATCTGGATCTAGTCTGCATAAGACAGAGTGATGTGAAAGAACATGGGAAAGGCTTTTGTTCAGAAGTGAACGAGAATAAACTAAATGAGTATTTGAAGTTTTTTAACGGTTATAACAACAACAACAACAACCTACCATTACGCCGTTTCCCCCCAGCGGTAGGCAGAGAGAATGGACCGCCACACTACTCTATCCTGACATACCTCTCTAGCTTCCTCCACATTCATACAGCGAGTCATACACGCACGTCAATTCTTCCGGCTTCTGACATAACCAACCTTTAAAATTTGATTAATTGCCGTGTTTTCCTCTGGCTACCTCGACTCCGTACTCCATTTATATCGTTAACTTTTTTTTACGGATAAAACATTTATTTTTGTTTTTTGAAGAATAATGTAAAACTCCACATTCAATTATTAATACGAATGAAAACGCATGTTTTATAGAAGTTTTATTGCAATGTAAGTGAATGACATGTGACGCCTGTATAAGGCATTATTAAATGACATTTGATATTGCCTTAGACAGGCAAAACATTGTAATAAAACTTCTAGAAAACAGACGTTTTCATTCGTATTAATGATAAAATATTTTTTTTTTTAAATGGCAACAATTTTTTTCATTTTTTCGTAAACATATTTGTAAGCCAAATATTTCTAGGTCGGGCAGACTGCGTAATAGTTAATCATTTTGAAGTTTTCTTTCAACGGGTTGAATAAATAACGCCATGGGCGTGAAAAAAATAAAGATTAACTTTTTTTCACGCGAAACAAACGAATCACAATTCGGCAAACGCCTTTGCGTACTTGACACGTATATGAATAAGAACTACTATATGTATATCGAGTTCAAAGCTCTTTACAAGTAGTTGTAAAACTTTATCAATTTCTTTGTACTTCCACTTTAGCTATAAACTTTCCTATTTGCAAAGAGTGATCTACAATACAGGGATTTTCAGCAATGGGAATAAAAATTTCTATCATAATGTGCAAGTATAGAGAAAGAATCTAAAAAAGAATTCTGGTGATACGAATGCAAAAATAAGCTTTAAAATCCAAACTTATGATTTCTTAAACAATGTTACAAAAATCGATATTTATTATCTCAGTCCATATTCAATAAACGTCCATATCCTTAATATTTTATTTATTTATATTAGAAATAGCATGTTTCGCCTTGCTAGAAAATAATCGAATATGCTAGGGCATTATAGTTTGCTAGTGCATTAACAAACTATACATTTAAGAACTAATATTGCAATTTTAAAATATCATAACGAAATAGGTTAATCCCATAAAATATATTAAAACTTAAAAACTGAACGTTTTTACAAATATTAAATATCACATATATGTTTGTTTTTTTCTAAATACTCGTAATTAAACTATTATATATAAAAATATTAAGATTATATTTAGTGTTGCTTCAAGAATGAGCTACTCTGTATGATCTAAATATTTATGTGTGCGACCTATGAATCATGCTGCAGAGATGAAAAAAGACAACACTGCACGAACCAAGGGTTTTCTACGAACATTTGCGATGAAGGTCCTAAGATCCATTACTGGAAAAACTCTTCGATATCGTGTTCGTAATGCAGACAAAAGAACAAAATACGAAAAAGAGGATATCGTTTCGTGGAGTAACTCCAGAAGGAGATACTGAAGGGACCATGTAGCCATAATGGATAGTGGCAGACTCGCATATAAAGTCGCCTGCGAAATCCCACCCGGACACCGTCCACCTGGAAGACCACTTAAAAGATGGAGGGACATCTGTATCCCATTATCCCTGGAGAAACGATTTCTGTGCCACAAATCGTCAGATCTATCAAAAGAAGAAGAAGAAATTTTGAATATTAAGGAATACGAACATTTTCTAAAATAGAATAATAATAATATTCTGTGTATGATAGAGTGTCGAATGAAAATATAAGAAGTGAATGCGGTGCGAATGATGGTGCTATGAACAAAATAATGAAAGGATCATTAAGATGGTTTGGACACATGGAAAGAAAGAATGAAGAAAGTATGGTAAAAAAATTATATGTTAACGATGTAAATGGAACCAGAAATAGAGGAAGGCCGAGGAAAACGTGGCAGATCAAATAAATCAAATATTGAATTTCGGCCATGTGAGGAGTCAGAGAAATCGACGCGTGTACATGACACGATGGACATGACTTGAGGAAGCAAGAGAAATATGTCAGGAAAGAAAAGTGTGGCAGTCCAACCTTTCTGCCTACCCCTTCGGAGAGACGGCGTAGTTAGTTAGTTAAGATATGGGATTTATTTTAGACACGACTTCAATAGCTATGGAATACGCCTTTGATTATATAATACATATTCAAACAGAAATTCATTCATTGTACATTGTTTGAATTATTATTAATGTGTATTTGTGTTGTAAAGTTTTTTTATCAAATGGGAAGCAAATATGTTTGAATATTTTTTATTACTTCGGAATTGGAAAAGTTTTGATGGGCACTTTACGGGGTGCCTAGGATCGGACACAATCAATTCATTTTAGTTGTGTTTTTGTTTACAAACAACTCTGTAGACGATCACAGGACTCAAAGCACCGATGGAAATTTTACATTTTTAGTATATTTGCTACACTTAATGACATAGTTATAAAAAATACTTGTTAACCGTCGCGTTGCCATGTGATCAATTGAGTTTCCACTGCCAATTTAAAGTTGATTTTCTTAAAACCTATGGACCCTTATATTATAAAAAAAATTGTAATCCTCCATTGAAGTGTTCTCAATATTTCGTAATAAAAAAAAAGCAAAAAATTACTTCCTTCATCCCAAAAAAAAATATTTTTAAGACTGCCCTCACCTTCATTCGTGTTAAGGTAGAATTTGTTTTGCTAATATTTACAACTTTATCAAAAGTGACAAATACTTACTCGCTGTTTTGAACGTATTATAAATTATATGTTTGGCCTTTTCTCATGCGTAATAATACCGATTGTGGACGGAAACGCAGCACGTAACTAAATAATATCAGAACTGTGAAAATATTAACACTTTACCAAAAGGGACAAATATTAATACGTACTCGTTGTCTTGAACGTAGTATACATTTTGCCTAGGTGCCTTTATCATACGTAAAATTATAGCGCCATGGCGCGGCGGGGCGAGACAAGTTCATACTTGGTGTCAGTTGTTCATATGCTGTAGCATTGCTGTCTCGTCATTCTATATCAGAAATCGCATGGTTCCAGAAAAAAAAAATAATGATATGTTTTTCAAAGAATCCATGTATGTTATAAATATCGATCTATTTGTAATGAAATTCACTACAAGATGACATAAATAAAATTTTGATTCATCGAGTCATATGCTTGGTATTTATAGATAAAGTTAGCGGTAAACTGAAATGACCACATGGGAGCGAACGTTTTGTTTTGAACACGGTACGTTAAGGGTTAATAGTGAGTTAGACCAACTAACTAACTAAATATTTTTCTCTTTCATTTGGTCTATTTGACTTGTAAGTTACACTTTATTTATTTTCATTACTTACAAAGGGAGGGGACGACATAGGAAATTGACTTAAAGTTAAGATTTCGCAGGATTGCAGTACTCCCTAAGAGTCGTCCATAGTCAATGTGAGAAACCGCAGTAGCAAACCTTCTTCTTCTTATTCTTCTTAGTTTAGGCCTAGTGACCTGTTTCTTAAGAGGAATTGGCCTTCTGCGAAGTCTCCCAGCTGTCGATCCATCTCTTTGGTGGTCTGCCCGGGGGTAGTCTACCTTGGGGCTGGCCGTGCAACATAATGAAGGGGGGTCTGAACGGATCCATTCTCCTCAGGTGTCCATACCAGTATCATCTCATTTGCCTTCCCCACCTAACGACATCCTTGACCTCGCATATCTCCCTTAACCGTGTATTTCTTATCCTCTCTTGCAGTGTATTGTCAGATATATATCTGAGCCTCTTCGTTTCTGATACTCTGAGCGCGTTTTTTGTGTTTGTGGTGTCCGCCCTGCACTCGATCCCATATGTCATGATAGGTCGCTTACAAGTCTGATAGATTCTCACTTTGCTGCTGATCTTGATGTCAGGGTTTTTCCTGTCAGGTTTATAATCTGATCTTCATGTCCGGTTTATAATTCGTGTTTCGGTGTTAACAAATTTATTATTGTTTATTTACAGCTTATTTCTTATTCATTAAATTTCTTATTTCTTAATTTATTTGTAAATACAGTATACTCGTATATTATTAAATAAAGGAACATGAGTTTGGTGCGCCTAAAATGGGTTTTAAAATAAATTAATATTTTTTAATATTACTCCTGATTTTCCGGGATGGATGGTGAAAAAAAACTCATATAATCAATTTCCCGGTTAATCCTAAAACAAAAAAATAAACTTATTTTATTAATGATGTCCCGTATAGTTTGATCGCCAACATTATATTGATTCAATACATATTAAACGGTTGCACCATTTTTCAAACTTTTCAACTATTTCGAGTTTTTGTTCAATTAAAGGGGAAAATTGAATTCTTCAAGCATCCTGAAATGACCGCAGCCTTGTTTATTTGCCATATCACTTCACACACTTTCGTTTTCCTACACAAGTCCAGATATCTAAATTTTTCCACCTGTTCCACTTAAACACCCCCCCACAGACACGCTTCATCCCACCTGAGCTCAAGAGAATACCATACTTTTGGTCTTTGCTACTGATATGGTCATATTGTATTTTTGAGTAGCAAGATAGAATGCGTTCAAAAGTATTTGCAGGTTTTTCTCTGTCTCGGCAAATATGACAGCGTCGTCCGCAAACCAGACAATGTCTACGGTCTTCTCTCCCTGGCGGTATCCTTCATTCAGTATCTTAATTCCCTCCAAAATCCCATCCATGATGCGCTTTAAGTTTTCAATGATTACGATTTTTTTAGAATTAAAGCGCTGTTTTTTTCCAATTTTTAGTTAATTTTTCTGCCATGTTTCGAAGGCTTTACACCTTCATCATCGGGAGAACGATATACAGTTTATATTGTTCTTTCGATGATAAAAGTGTAAAGCCTTCGTAACATGTTGGATATATAAACTTAAAAGTAGAAAAAACAGTGCTTTAATTTATCAAAAAAAATCGTCATTATGGTAATCTACATTGTTAACGCTTTAAGTATATCTCAAATTTTAAATGATTGAAAATAATATGTAACTACTTAAGTTGTAACGTAGTGTCACATTATTAAATACTATAAACTGCTAATATATACGATTTGCGATGAAAGTTTAACGCTGTGCTTTTCTACAAATACACCATGGAAGCAGTGTTAACATCAGCCGTCTGTCATCCACTGCTGAACGTAGGCCTCTCCCAAAGCACGCAACCGCCCCCTATTTATTGCCGCTCCCATCCATACATGCTCAGCAATCCTCTTCAGATCGTCGGTCCAACGGGTAGGGGGACGTTCAACTCTGTGGAATCCTGTACGCAGTCTCCACCCTAGAATCCGTCTCCCTCATCGGCCGTCGGTTCTCCGACAGATATGGCCAGCCCATCGCCACTTCAGCCCGCCCATCCTCAGAGCCACCTCAGTCACCTTGTTTTTTTTGTCGAATAAATTCGTTTCTAAATCTGTCCCTCAAGGTTATTCCAAGCATGGCTCTTTCCATGGCGCGTTGGGCGACTTAGAATCGGTAGACTAGGCACTGTCTACGTCTCGGCTCCGTACGTCATGACTGGCAACACGCATTGGTTGAAGACATTAGTCTTGAGCAGTGTTCATTTAGTATAAATTTATTAAGTCTATAACTTACCATAATTTACATCCTTACCTAATTTTAAGTAATTCTATTATTGACTGTATCACAAACTAATTGCACTAACCTTTCAATTGGCAATAAGACCGCCAATAATTTATTATTCAACTCCAACACATGGCCCGAAAAATCTTTTCCAGAAGTACCATTATAAAAGCAATTCCGCTGAAAAGTTTAAGAAAGATTGTGCCAGAAAAAAGGCTAATACTTAATTTATCTATCCATTCTCAGGAGCAAGATTCGCCTGCAATCGGCCGTGGTAGATAAACGGAATCACCCAAAGAAAGACATTAATAAAATCCCGTCTTAAATATTCTAATGGTCAAACTATTTGTGGAGTATCCCCAGATGAAGCATTAACGTTTTTTTTTCTTTCTGAAACAAAAACCCTTGCTGATAGAAAACTGGGCTAACTGCTATAAATATAAAAATCAAATAAACACTTAAAAATTTATTCTCTAAAAACATGCAAATGAAATTATGCAAATGAAAAGTCAAAATATTCAATTTGATTGGAATTTATACTTTACCATGCAATTTGTAATGCATTAGAAATGTGAAATATGTCACTCACATAAAATGTAAATTTAAAAACACTTTTATTCCACTTTTTAGTTTATTTTTCTTGACACGTTTTGAAGGCTTTACACCTTTATCATCGAGATAAAGATTCTCCTCTATGCACAAACTTAACCCTGAGGAAGCTCGCTACAGAGTGAAACCGCTAGTGCTATTAACTCAAATGAAGTGGTTTAGTGAAAAAGTGTTAAAATTTTATTTTTAGATAATAGTTTATTGTGATGCGAATTTCACGTTTATTTAACAAAACCCAACTAAATAACGATCACGCCGTTTATTTAACAAAACCTAACTAAATAATTAGTAAAGGGAAAAGTTTACCAGAGTGATCGCCAACGTCGGGGGGACCTGACACAGGGCACTTTAAGAAGATGAAGAACTAATTAACGATCACGCCGTAAGCAGAAATCTTTCCTGACATACTTTTCTCGATTTCTTAACATTCATACATCGTGTCACGTACGCACGTCGATTACTCCGACTCCTCATGTGGTCGACATTCAATATTTGATTAAATTGATAATACCACCTTTTCCTTGGTCTTTTTCTGTCTATCAATTGGTTTAATATTCTTATTCTCCGATCTCAATCTAACGATTGGTCTGCAGCAAGGCGACGCATCTCCTCTTCCACTCCGCTCGGTCCTCGGCAACTCTCTTCAACTCCGCATAAAGAGGTGCAGCCCATATCACGGCAAATCTGGTCTAGGTACTGTTGGCGAGGTCGTCCTCTGCCAATCGATCCCTCGACCATTCCCTCCAACATTCGTGTCGCAACACATGTCCAATCCATCTTGCGCGCCTCTCCGCTATGGTGTTCAACACGTGCCTACTCTACTCAACTCTGCTGAGAACCTCACTTAATAATTAAGATAGTTATAACGTAGTTTTTTTTTAATTATGTTTAAGCTGAAAAGCGTACGCTTTGAGTAGTTTCCCTTTGATACTTTATGCACCACAAAAACCATTGGACGACCCTTAACGGCTGGTCCGGCAAAAACGGTTTGCCGCGTTTTTTACGGCCATCTTGCCTCGGCCATTTTCCATGGGCGGGAAACGAAGGACAAAATGGCGAAAAAAATAGGTTGAGTCAATGCTGGGGAGGAAAATCGGATGATTATCTTCTTTTGTTTCTTGTGCATGGGAAAAATTACACTTTAACCCCTAATTCGTGATTTTTTCAGGGGAATGACATGCCGAAGCTGTCAATATAAAAACATAACAGACGAAGACATAGCAAGACTATAAAAGAATAGGCTGATTTGTATTGTTTTAAACTTTTGATAAAAGATTACTATTTTAAATATAATTATAGTTTTTTAAACTGTTAAATTAAAAAAACTTTGTTTTATGTATCACAATTGTATTTTGTTTTACGCGACAGCTGTTTCGTCAACCTATGTTGACATCTTCAGGTTTTACAATATTGTTATTATTGTAGCACCTGATGATGACAACATAGGTTGACGAAACAGCTGTCGCGTAAAATAAAATAGAATTGTGATACATTACACAATGTTTTTTTAATTAAACAGTTTATAAGGTTAAAGTATCATAGTGTTTCGGCCAAAACAATGGACTATTTATAATATTTAAAACATCAGCATAGAATTTTAAATATGTATAAATAAGTCAATATTTTAAGCATTATATACTATAAACTATTGTTAAATGTAAATATAGTGTTTTGAACATAAAATTACAGTTTATTAGAGTATTATTCTATCTATTGTTTCTTGAATAATAAACTCAATATTAAATTATTGTTATGAATGAAAACGTCTGCTTTCTAAAAAAATATATTATATTATACTGTCTAAGGCATTATCAAATGTCACATTTATAAAAACAAATAAAAAAACATCATCATAACTGATCACTTTCATAAATAATTTGTTTTAATAATTATTTTGTGTACATAATATTCAACTGATAAAAGGATTATATGTCCCTCTACATTTTTACGGTAGTGTTTAATTAGTCATTCGATTTGTATTTTTAATAAACTGTTGTTTTGCAAAGTAAAAAAATATTCTGCAATTATGAGATGTTCGTTTGAATAATCTATTGTTTTGGCGGAATAACTTTGATATTTCAACATTATTAACTATTTAATTAAAAGACTCTTAAATAATATCACAATTGATTTCATTTCAATGAAATTGTCGCTACAGCTATTTCGCTTACCAATGCAAGCATCATCAGTTGTTACAATCAATTGATTAATATAGATATAATAAAGATTGGTTTATATAGTTAATTCGAGCAACCTTCGCGGCAGAGTCGTAAGAGCTCTGGCTTCCATGCCGAAGGTCCCAAGTTCGATTCCCGGCGATGGCAGTGTGATTGTCACACTGTCTTTGGTCTGGTGTAAAATTCACGTGACAATAAAATGGCGATAGATTGGCTACCTGTCACAAGTCACGAGAATCAATGTAATAGCTCAAATAAATTGTATACAGTAATTGAGTACAAACGACCTGTTGTATACAAGGAAAAAAATACAATAATTATATCAATTGTGATATTATTACAGTATTTTAATTAAACAGTTAAGATGTTCCTTTCATATAATGCTACGATAATGAAATTGTGAAAATTATTTCCAAATAAAGTATGTTGATTTTTTACGAAAGGTTAAAGGGTAAATCGGCAAAAACGTAATAAATAAAGGAACATGGGATTACCAGCAGATGTGAAACTGTAAAGCAGAACAATGTCAAGTGGGATTACGTACTAGTAATTTATATTCATGTGGGGTGGTGGGGGAGAAACTACGATATGGACATAGCCAGAAATTCGTAAACTTTTTGTTATGTGCCAAATGCGTATAAGTATGCCTATTCAACCAAAATTACTGAGTAAACGCTATATGACGTTTTTTTTTTGCAAACCTGGCAAACTCCATCATTAGATGTTTTGAGTGAATCGCCAATAAAATGCGCTTTTTTACGATATTTATTATTTTCATCTCAACCAATTAGTATTTAAAAAGTAATCAGCCATGAAATAATCATCATTTTGTTGATAATTAAAGTAAAATAATGAATTTCATTTTGGGGTTTGCCAGCTTTGCAACACTCAAGTGGAGGTTGCCATGTTTGCAACACACCCTATATTTTAATAGCAAAATTCTTCAGAATGAAACCGAATTTGAAACTGAGAAATCAATAAAAATTTTGAGCAAATGTATTATGAATAAGACCCAATTCATATCTCACTTTTGATTGTTGGTGGAGTTTGCCGGGTTTGTAAATAATACCCTTATATATGCGTACACATCACACACATAATTTTGATCACAGATTCTCTTCAGAAAATCTATGTATACTTCTTCTTATATATTATGTATACCTATCCAAAAATCTAGAATGGCAGTGCACAATCGTGTTCTTTTACCGATCCTTATGTATGGAAGCGAAGCATGGAACTGGCAAAGAAGGATGAAAGTAGAATAAATGCAGTAAAAATGAGATCTCTTAGACTAATGTGTGGAAACTCTGTGTATGATAGAGTGTCGAATGAAATATAATAAGTGAATGCGGTGCGAATGATAGTGTTATGAACAAAATAATGAAAGGATCATTAAAATTATTTGGACACATGGAAATAATGAATGAAGAAAAATGGTAAAAAAAGTATATGTTAATGATGTTAATGAAACCAGAAATAGAGGAAGACCGAGGAAAACGTGGCATGATCAAATAAATCAAATATTGAATGTCGGCCATGTGAGGAGTCAGAGAAATCGACGCGCGTGCATGACACGATGTATGAATGTTGAGGAAGCGAGAGAAACAAGTCAGGAAAGAAAAATGTGGCGGTCCATTAAATCTGCCTACCCCTTCGGGGAGACGGCGTGATGGTTAGTTAGTTAGTTTACTTCTTCTTCTTCTCAGTCGTATTCCTCATGATTGAGGGTCGTGTCCATCCTGTAAACTATTGACCATGGCGCACTATTCCTTACTGTCACCCGTCAGTATCCAAGCTGCAGCTGTCAGATCCCTGATTTGATCGGACCATTGTTCGGTGGTCGTTCTTGTGGTCGCGTACCCTCCACTTTGCCCATGACGATGAGCTTTTCAAGGTTGTCCTGATCTCTCCGGGCTATGTGTCCAAAATAATTCAACACCCTCTGAAATCACATCGGCGAAAGTCTTGCCTCGACACCCAGCTGGTCAATGATTGAATGGTTTGTTCTTTTCACCGTCCAGGGTATACGCAGCATTCGTTGCCAGCACCACATCTCGAAAGCATCACCTGGACTTCTCCGATGTTCGCATAGTCCAAGACTCGCAACCATAAAGGAATATGGAGAAAACAAGGATTTAAATCAGTCTCATCTTGGTTTTGTAAGAGATATTTTTGTCTTGCCATATCTGGGTGAGCTTTGTCATGGCAGCTTTAGCCATTTGGGTTTAGCGTCGTATCTCCCTCTCGCATCATGAATAATATCAAACTAGAAATTAAATTATTTGTTGTTTCTTGAACAGTGATGTTAAACTCCATATTCAAACATAAATGCAAATGAAAACGTTTGTTTCCTATAACTTTCATTATATTTTATGCGAATGACATGTTTCGCCTATCTAAGACATCCATGGAAAGACATATGCTCGGCGTCAGTCTCATCAGAAATGAGGAGATTAGACGCCGAACAAAAATAACGGACATCATGGAACGACTAGCGAGACTGAAGTGGCAATGGGCGGGTCATGTGGCGAGACAAAGTGAAGATAGATGGACCCAGAAAATAATAAGGTGGAGACCATGGGAAAATAGGAGAAGCGTCAGAAGGCCGCAAAAAGGGTGGGCCGACGACATTGCTGCTGTGGGGGAGAAAATGTGACTGCAGCTGGCAGAAAATAGAGACGAGTGAAGAGGAAGGGAAGATGCCTATGTCCAGCAGTGGACCGATGAAGGCTGACGAAGAAGAAGACAAAGAAGACATTATCAGAATATTGACTTGAAATTAATAGTACTTGTGCGCATGTTTTTGGACGGTTCTTCGTTATATTGATGAGGAAAAGGGATAGCATTGTTTCTGGAAAAGTGAGATGTCCTACGCGTTATATTTATATCCTTTTTGTTTGATTTTATTCCATTCCGAGTTCTAAAGGACGACGGAAAATACAGTTTTATGTCTAATATGCGAGATAAAACAAAACAAAACCTTTTTCGGTTTTCGTTCCTGGTTATGGTATATCGTATAAAAGGGCCTGTTAGGAAAGAGGATACGGTCCGGACGTACTTTTACGTTATACGGTATCAAATATAATGGCGGTAGGGTTGTATTATACAATATATAAATAAGTAGTTATGTCATATTGTTTACGAAATACAAACATATATCAGGGTGCGGCATCCAATGAACGCCCATTTATTGACTTTCTAGCATGAAAATTTGTCCGTTTCCCTGTCTGTTCGCCTCATAAAATTCAATCGATTCCTCAACATTCATTAATCGTGTCATGCACGCACATCGATTTATCCGACTCATCGCGTGGGCGATAGTCAATATTTAATTTATTTAATCGTGCGTTTTCCTTGGTCTTCTTCTATTTCTAGTTCCATTTATATAATTAAATATTTTTTTTACCATTTTTTCATCATACATAAATTCCATGTGAGCAAACCATATTTATCAACAATTTGACAGTTTTCTCCGACAGCGTTGTTGCGACAGATTGTTTTACCTACCTACCGGCCACCAGAATCAATCTGCCTCTGGTCACACCGGTGGGAAGAATAATTGGTCTTCTGAACGCGGTCTCCTCGGATATCGACTTCTTTCATATAGTGAAGGTACGTTCAGGGGACAAATAATCTTGACTTTAGAAAGTATCTTGTCTACCTAATGTTGAACCATTTCTAATGCGTTCCTGGTATTATGTTGTATTTTTATAATATTTTCCCTATACTCAATAGAAGCCTTAAACATTTTGCTGTTTGTAATGTCTTTTGAGTAAATAAACTGATTTGATTTGATTTGTTTTTCCATATTTTGGATTTTAGATCGCCAGAGATTGCAGC
Source organism: Lepidostoma basale (assembly GCA_022606425.2). Classification (NCBI taxonomy): domain Eukaryota; kingdom Metazoa; phylum Arthropoda; class Insecta; order Trichoptera; family Lepidostomatidae; genus Lepidostoma; species Lepidostoma basale. The sequence goes on along the minus strand of JAHDVF020000854.1, from coordinate 53,801 downwards.
TGCTTTGTTTACTTGGGCTTGTATTTCTAGCCGCAGATCAGCTCTTCCCACCAGGTCTATGCCTAGAAACTTGAAGGTCCTGACCTGTTCTATGGATCTTTATTTTTTTTATGGAGTTATTTTATAATTTGTTCATGCGACAATATGTTTTATATAAGCAAAATTATGTAAAAGCAAATGTTTTCTGAAAATCAAAAGTGATTCTAAAAATATGATGCTCAAACACGAAACCCTCCATAGAAAATAAATATTAGAAAAATCAATTTTCAATCCAAAAACGTGCGATAGGGGTAAGAAAAACAGATCGTTTTCACTGAGCACATCTTATGGTCGGGAAAACCCGTGTATTTTAGAAAAATAAATATTAATAACGTGACGTCGCGACGTCGCGCGTCGGCGCCGATATCGCTTGGATTGTATCAATTTTCCGAACCGTTGGCCCTATACGGCACGTGGTTGACCACTTCCAACATACAATCATTATTAAGTAGGTCTTTACCCACTCATGAATGCTACGTATTCATTTTGTTCTTCAAAATTCAAATGTGTTACCAAATTACAAGGCGAATATTTGATTTACTCGATACTTGAAATATATAAACCTTAAAATTAATTGACAGTTTCCATTAAATGGAAAGTACTTTGAATGTAATAGTGAATTGGGATCACGCAACTTCTTGTAATACCTAATTTAACCCCTGTAGAGAGGGTGACTACATTTACAGTCCATAAAATTGCTTTCAAACTACGGCAGACATTTACATTTGCAGTTTATATTAGAATGTCTCTTATTTACGTTTTTACTTGAGTTCCCTATGGCTTAATTGTACGTAATATTTTGTTAAATTAGGACTACCTGTCTTAGCTGTAAATGTACCCAACCGTGACCAAATTTTTGTACTGCAATTGAAGTCATGCGCACAATGAAGGTTAAGCAATCTGGTGAATTTATTATTTCTTGAACAATGATGTAAAACTCCATATGAAATAATTAATACGAATGAAAACGTTTGTTTTCAAGAAGTTTTATCATTATTAAATTTGATAATGCCTTAAATTAATTAATTTGCTAATGGGCAAAATTGAGGGACGACGTGGTCCCGGCCGAAGGCAAACGTCTTGGCTGCGCAACATCAAATCAAATCAAATCAAATCAAATCAGTTTACTAACTCAAAAGACAGTAAACATCAACATCAAAGTTTGGACTAGTATAAGAAGCGTGCAGAAGTTGTTCCGGGCGGTGCAATACAGAGAAGCATTTACAGAAGTGATTGCCAACTTCGGGTAAATCTGATATGACAAAGAAGAAGAATGCCTTAGACAGGCGATACATGTCAAAACTTCTAAAAAAGAGACGTTTTCGTTCGCATTAATGTGCTGATTATTTAAGACACATTTAATGTCTGGTTGTGAAACAATTTAAAATGCTCAATAGAGACGAAGATGTTAATTGTTTTTTTGGAAACAGAATATGGTGGTCGAGGCGTTTACAGGACTTATGATCTGTCATTGGTTGGGTTAAGCGATCGCTTTATGTAATACAACATTCCCCATTCTGTCCTTTTGACCACCACGTCTTACAAATTTTTGAAAGATGTATTTGTGCTAATGTGTTGAGGAACACTTCACATATTTTGTTCAATCTACACTGTGCATATATTTATGAACGTCATAAATATATGTATCGTGATACACACGCTCATCGATTGTTCCTACTTCGAACATTGCCACCTTTCAGTAATTGATTAATTTGGTCATGCCACGACTTTCTTGGCCTACCTCGACTTCTTTCCTATTCACACTACCTGTATAATTTTTTTAACCCTTCTTTCCTCATCCATTCGTTCCATATGTCCAAACCATTGTGACCCTTTCTTAAATTTTTTTCCGACGCATTCACCGCCTCACATTCCTTTCTTTCTTCATCATCATGAATTATATACATTATGGTGGCCGGGTGGTAAGTGCATTGACTGACACCCAGAAGGCTCCGGGCTCGATTCCTGGCGAGGGCAGTGTGATTGTCACACTGTCTTTGGTATGATGTAGAATTTACGTGACAATAAAATGGCGATAGATTAGCTACCTATCATATGTCACGAGAATCACTATGATAGCTATAATAATACCTTTAACATCGATTTGGCTAATGCTGTCATGATGTAAAAAGCGATTTATCAAAATTATTATAATAGTAATGCTTGTGTAGAGTGAACTAAAAACATGTGAAGATAAGTGCATTTCTAGCATATCGGGCGAAATGGGGAATGTTGTTAAACATAAAGCGATCGCTCAACCCAATATATAAGTCCTGTAAGCGCCTCGGCCACCATATTCTGTTCCCAGAAAACAATTTACATCTTCGTCTCTATTGAGATACAATTAATCCAAATAAAAAAATAATAATTGTTTTCGAAACATTCTTCTTAATGAACTCATTTCTACGGCATCAATCCTACTTTTGCAAACTTCAAGCTTCACTTTTATGAATGTGGGTCAGCACTAGAACTCAATTGTGTACTGCCATCGAAACATCAAAAGTTTGAATAATGAATTAATATTCTATATTTGAAAACAAAATTTTAAGTGTCCATAAGAAAGCACTATTCGTTATTTTTAATTAGGACATATTGTATAAACAGCATCGTAATATTAGCATAAAGATACATTTTATCCTCACGTGTGTAATAGTCAGTCCGAATGAGCATTTTTATTATTCAAGTTTATGCTTTTCCTGAAGATTAGTATAAAAAATGCCATTCTTTTTACGGTGCATTTAAATGTGTTTAAGTGTTATATCTTCATTGTGCTATAAAGATGAAAATATCGTCTGGCCCCGCAAGGCATAACACCCTACCAGCCGCGGTAATTCACGCTTTATTGGGCATACGAAAAAAAAGATAAATAAAAAAATATATAACCTCGCGTCAAAACAAGATATATACGGTCCATTCTTCCTCTATGAAAAATGCAAGGCGTTAGCGTTAAAGATTAAAATGATTTATACGCAAAACACGTTTCCTTGAATATTTTACGGGACATAAAAGCTGAAATACGATTTGAGTTGCTTTTTTCATATTTTTTCCCAAAATTTGCAATGCAACGCTATTGCCATCTATCAAAAATTACATGTACTAACTTTATTATTACCGTTTTGGTTCTTGTCTTTGATATCTTTTATGTCAGCGCTATATGTTTTTTTTAATTTTCCACAGATGGCAGGAATGTACACTCTTTAAATTTTACGAAATGACATTTCTCACATCAAAATGTATGTACCTACATTCTCTCAATTTTTTTACGAGTTTGTGGGTGCTTAAAACATATTCGTTTTTTCTTTAACATATGAGATTTTAATATACACTTATACCAACAGATTTTTTTCAAATGTTTATAATTCTTTATATAACAATTGACGTGGAGTTTTTGTCCAATAATTCGTTAAATGGTGCTAATGACTTGTTCAATGCACCATTACTTTGATGTTTCCAATAATCCTACATTATACAGCATAAGCTGCAAACTTCCCACATAGATACATTAGACTTTAATATTTTATTGAACGTCAAAAGGAGAAGAGAAGACGGGCTGTTCGCTAAGAACGCCCGAAACTTTCGCAGTCATCAATCATACGTCAAAATTTTGACAGCGAGATTAGGATTTTTTCGACAGCCTCCGCACAAGCTTGTTGGAACAAATTAAAAGTTGAAGATTAAGATAACGGGCACCTTCGACTCGGGAGTACGGATCTAGCTTCCACGTAGACCTCTTTTTCCTTTGAGAGCTTGTAATAAATGTGCTATTACTGTGTCAGCTAATTTTAGAAAATTCTAGAAGTTTTTTTTTTACAATAAGCCTGTGATCATATTGTAATAATATGCTTATGTAACGGAAGACATTAGCAGATTTTTTTTATACAATGCATGAATCTCAAACGATACTGAAACAAAAAAAAGTATTGATTAGTCCATTGTTTTGGCCGAAACATATTATTATTATTATTTTATTGTTGAATGGCTATTTACATCACGACAGCATGAGCCAAATCGATGTAAAGGGTATTATAGCTATAGCTATCATAGTGATTCTCGTGATATGTGAAAGGTAACCAATTATCACATTTTAATTGTCACGTGAATTCTACACCAGACCAAAGACAGTGTGATAATCACACTGCCCTCGCCGGGAATCGAACCCGGAACTTTCGGGGTTGCATTCAATGCACTTACCACTCGGGCACGAATGTTGTCATATGATACCTTAACCTTTTAAACTGTTAAATTAAATAACTTTGTTTAATGTATCACAATTGTGTTTTTGTTTTACGCTAAAGCTATTTCATCAACCTAACTAACTAACTAACTAACTAACCATCACGCCGTCTCCCCGAAGGGGTAGGCAGAAAGAATGGACTGCCACACCTTTCTTTCCTGACATATTTCTCTCGCTTCCTCAACATTCATACATCGTGTCATGCACGCGCGTCGATTTCTCTGACTCCTCACATGGCCGACATTCAATATTTGATTTATTTGATCGTGCCACGTTTTCCTCGGTCTTCCTCTATTTCTGGTACCATTTACATCAATAACATATAATTTTTTTACCATTCTTTCTTCATTCATTCTTTCCATATGTCCAAACCATCTTAATGTTCCTTTCATTATTTTGTTCATGACACCATCATTCGAACCGCATTCACTTCTTATATTTTCATTCGACACTGTATCATACACAGAATATCCACACATTCGTCTAAGAGATCTCATTTCTACTGCATTTATTCTACTTTCATCCTTCTTTTGCTAGTTCCATGATTCGAAATATGTTTATGAAAAATTGAAAAATGTGATACGAATTAAAATACCATGTTTTTTTAACAGTATTCAAATAATTTTCTTTATTCATTAGCGATCAACAATGCTATAATGTACGCAATATTAAATATAACAGGATGCTGGGGTAAGAGAAACCTTTGAACTTTAAGAAGAACGAAGGTTGTCAAAGAAGAAGCAGAACAACTCGCAATATAACATTTCGTGATAAGATCGGATGAGGCGGGAGATAATGGCTCTCTAAAGACTTCATTGTTTTTACTTGTTTCAAACTTGAACTTTATCTAAACAAATTTTATATGGCAGTGATTCTACATCACATTATTATACGAAGTACGAATTTCGGGGATCGAGCGTTCGCGGTAGCCGGTCCATCAGCTTGGAACAATCTCCCTTCACACCTTAGATGCATAAATGATCCGACCGATTTCAGAACTAAATTGAAAACCCATCTTTTTCATATTTCATACCCAATTTAAACATTTATACTTTGTTCTACTATACTTTTAAACCAATCGTTTTTTAAGCGCTCACATTTAGATTTTTAGATTTAAAACACGTCTTAATGCGCCCTTGAGGTGATTACATCACAAAAACGGCGCTTTAAAAGTTAGCATATTATTATTATTATTATTAATAATAATAAAAAATAAATAGGTTCTTCTAGGTTATTGTTTAATCTTCTTCTTCTCCTTATAGACCTTTGGTCTGTTCCTGAAATCCGGCTGGCCTCTCTTGGGATGTTGACTTCCAACTATCTCTCCATCTCTTCTGCGTTGTCTGCCCCATCTCACGACATCCTCCACTTTGCAGATCTCGCGGATGGCCGTGTTCCTCACCCTATCTCGAATAGTCCTTCCTGCTATCATCCTCAGCGTCCTCATCTCTGCCACCCGTACTTTAGCCTTCGTTCTTGTGGTATCCGCTCTGGTCTCAATGCTATATGTCAGTATAGGCCTTACGCAGGTTTCATTTATTCTCTGTTTAATAATATGTATTTTTTTCTTCATATAAAGAGCTTACTTTGTGGTTAGACATTTGAAACTTATATATAGAAAATAATAAAATACTTTTTATTTAACTTGGGTATGATTATTATAATTGAATGATGGTTTTAACAAAGGTGCTAAGTGGTTTAAACATAAAACAGAGAAAAAGAGCAAAAACTGTTTTTGTTCCATATGTCATATACCACGAGTGACATCTTTAGGGCGGCGACGTTTGAACTACAATATTTTAACAACCATTTTTCACATTTTCACAGTTTTGGCCTTTATGTATAACACCAATTGGGATCAAAAACTCACTTTTTACATTTTTAATACTTGACAATTTTGTAATGTCTAGCCCTCAATTGATGCCAACTAGTTTCGCTTAGACCAAAGCTTAATCAGGGAAATATAATTAATTTTCATATATATATTTTTTTCCTTGTATAAAACAGGTCATTAGAACCCTATTACTGTATACAATTTATTTTAGCTATTATATTGATTATCATGACATGTGATAGGTAGCAAATCTATCCCCATTTTAATGTCACGTGAATTCTACACCAGACCAAATACATTGTGACAATCACACTGCCATCGCCGGGAATCGAACCCGGGACCTTCGGTATCGACGTCAGAGCTCTTACCACTCTGCCACGAAGGTCGACTTTATTGTCCTGCTAAAGCTTGGGTCCAAGCGAAACTAGTTGGCATCAATTATATTATTCATCACTGGTTAAAAACTTAAAAACAAAGTGTTTTTTTTTTATATCTATAAGTTTAGCGTTATATTTTTTCAAAATAAATATAAAAACATGAATTTTCAAACAGGTAATTTCCAAAGTCATGCCGTCCCCTTATCATTACTACAACACATTGAAACTGCTTTGTTATAATGTCTAGTTTACCTATATAATGTTATATTATAAAATTAAATATATGTGATTTTATCGCAAACTGTTTATAGTTTCAAGAAATCTCTAGAATAACGAGCTCTGAAATATTAACTTGTAACGATACGATCTTAGATGGAAGTTTGTCAAATATCTAGCATACATCGTCCCGAAATTGTCAAGTAATACAAAATTAGACCCTCGACACCTCCGGGAAAATTCGGAAAGGAAAAGTGTTATTTTCTCGAAATGTTTTTACGTTTGTTCGCACATAGGAAGTAAGGTTTTATGTGCCGGCTCATTTCAGGGGGTTCTTTCAGTTTTTCAGGGATTTTATACAGGTCCTAACACAAAAGGACTCGCCAATATCTATATCCTGAAAATGAATATTTGTACTTCAGAGGTAAATGAGATTAAGCTCATTTATTTGTTTGAACTAAACTTTAGAAATTGTATTATTTGGATACGTTTTTCTTTTACTTTATTTAATCGTACATTAGTTGCATCTTTTTAGGATTATATGAAATACACTCAAAGAGAGTTTCAAATTTCATTAAATTAAAGAAAAAAACATTTTACTACGTTTTGTGTTTTAATATTTAGCATCAGTAAGTCGAAATGATTTGTTTATTAAGTCGAAATTTGTGCTAACGCTCAGTTTTTTAAAATTAATTAATAAAATATCTATGCTAATTTTCAATTATAACTTAAAATTTCTACATCTAGAAAAGGCATATGTATCCCAAAATACGTTGAAAAGCGTAAAAAAGTGCTGTGAAAATTCATGATTTAAAAAAAAATCCATTCCAACAAGGTTGTGGCAATAGTTCTGACATTGCAGAAAGTTATATTTCGTGTTATTTGTAAATAGTAATGTAATGTTTTTAACTATAGAATTACGGTCAATTTGATCTTAACGAACTTTACCTTAGAGATCCACATTCACATATTTTTTACGAATACCGTCCAATCTAAATCAAAAATGGCTACAAATTTGAATAAATGCTATTTGATTTTGGAATGGAGATATATTTTTTTATCTGCTTTCGATAAAATGAATACGTCCAAAAAGTGCAAACAGTTTTTTTTTATGTAACCAATTGATAATTCGATCACATATTTATGTCAATCAAATACACATTGCATTTATTTCGCACAGATGTGAGGGTGCCTTAGATATTTAAGTCTCTCTGTCTCGTATCTAAGTCGTATCTTTATATATGCCTAACGTAAATATTTATTTTACTCCCACACAGGGACACGGGAAAAATAAACTAGGTCCCTAATAATAGTAATTAATTTTGACAACTCATATAGCGCTATTTTCGCGAAAATTGCCAAAATTGGCATTTTTGAAGCTAAAGGTTCACACACAAGAAATTTTAATCACTGCAACTCTGTAAACATCAGATAAAAGAGAAATGATAATGTTTTTTTCTTATCTATGGTCAGATGCATTATGAGATTTTATTGGCATTCGCAATGAAAATACTGTATTATATTACTGCGCTTGCTCACCTATTCGCTTACTAGTACTAGATTCTACCACCAGGATTCTTATTTGCGCGCTTTTCTTAGATATTTTTTTAAATTTCACTGCGAATTTCTCTTTCGAAACCGTTTTCGGGGACACCAGGACACGCTGTCCGAAAATGGGACTGTCCCGGTAAAAACTGGACGTCTCATCACATTATCTATGCCCCATATTTATTTCTCCATATCTAAGCCTCATCTCTGTGTCTCACCTTTACTTGTACGTATCATAGTTATTTAAATGATCACTTATAACACAAAGCAAATTCCTCGTTGTCTTTTTCAATGTAGATTTTGTGGCCTGTTTCCCAAGAAGGATTGACCTCCTATGAGATAGATTTTCAGCTGTCGATTCACCTTTTAGGTGGTTGGCCCAAGGATCGTTTACTTTGAAGTTGGCCGTGCAACACAATGTGAGGGAGTCTAGATAGATCTCTTCTTCATTCATGGATACATTCTGCCATCTGCACGCCTACATTCTGCCATGTCTTCTCATTTGTTCCCCCCACCTAATGAAACATTCGATCTCGCAAACATCTCTTATTCTTTCATTCCTTATTCTGTCACGCTATGTCTTGCCAGTTATGTTCTTCATCCGTGTCTTTATTTCTGACAATCTGAGCACGTTTTTGTAATTGTGGTGTGCGACCTTCATTCAAAATAAGACAAGACAAAATCAATATAAGCCATTACTGCAGAGATCATATCGAGAGAGTGTGTTCTGAAAAAGTGATAAGTAAATCGCCAAAAAAGTACCAATAAGTAACAATTAGGAAGACCATCCAAAAGCTGGCGAGACAGTTGGACGTTTACCTCCCAGGAACAGGTTTCTAGAAATAACAGGACGTAGTCCTAAATAAAACAGAATAAGGCTTATATACAATCATTTTTTTTTTGACTTTGCAAACAGTGTTACGAAACAACTGTTACGAATATAAAGTGCTCGATTCAACAAGAGAAATACGACGAATGAAGACAAGTAACATTCCGTAGGAGCGTGTTTTGAGTTTTGATTTAATGAGATATGCCTTGTTGAACAAATATTTCGATTATTCGCAAATGATATTTAATAATATTATTCGTATTAAGGTAAAACATGTCACGCTCTTAAATTATAATTCAGCTTCAATAAAATGCTTATTTACAGATTACGAGGTCTGTCCATTATATACTCGAACTGCGTTGCTCAGAAGGTCTTCATTTGAAATTCGCTCAAGAGCACTGGCTTCTTTGTTGCCGGGTAAGCCGCTAAATGAATCCGTAATCACCAAACCGTCGAGGTAAACGTACCGCTCGAATGGGTAATTTTTTGTGGCGTGTGTTTTATTCTCTTGTCGACCGTGGAGATTGACAAATAGATATGGAACAACAAGTCAACATCAAATTTCTGGTGAAACTCGGGAAAAATATATCTGGAAATTCATGAAATGTTAAAGCCTGTTTATGGAGTTAAAATACTGAAGAAGTGTCCCTTTTTAAGTGGATCAAGAGTTTAAGTGAGGGCCGTGATGACTGCAAGGACGATGCAAGTTCAGGACGACCGTCGACTTCCTGTGTTGATAAAAAAAATAAAAGTGTTATTTCTGTTAAGCTTTCCAATCATCGATTGACTGTTCGGATGATTGCTGATGAACTAAATTTAGGAAAATCGTTTGTGCACACGATTTTCACAAAACATTTGAAGTTGAGAAAATCATGACAAGGCGCTTTCACATTCATCACTAATTGTCCGCCAGTTTCTGACTCGTAATTCTCTGTGATTGATCACCCTCTCTATTCACCAGATTTAGCCCCTGGCGACTTCTTTTTGTTCCTGAAATGTAAAAAGGTCAGGTTAAACGACAAAGCATCTGAAGAGCCTGAATCCTGATGACTTCCAGGAATGTTTTGAACAATGGAAACAGAGGTGAGACAAGTTCATTGATACAAATGGGGAGCATTTTGAAGGGAATAAGATTGATCTACCCTTAATTTTGTAAAATTAAATAAATAAAAAAATCAGTTCGCGTTTTTACTGGACGGACCTCGTATATTATATTAATTAATAGAGTTTTACATCATTACTTACACAAAAGCAATAAGTAGCTTTTACAATTGGAACACTTTAATTGGACAATTGGACTTAGTCAGATAAATAAGTCGTGCGCATCTATATAATCATTAGAATGTACCAGACTAACTAACTAACCATCACGGCGTTTCCCTGGAGGTGTAGACAGAGAGGATGGACCGCCTTACGGTTCTGTCCTAACACACACCTCAAGCTTCCTCTATATTCCTACATCGTAACATGCACGCTCTTTGATTTTTCGTCTTCGAATGTGGCCGCCTTTTAGTGTTCAAATTCATTGTCGACCTTCGTGGCCGAGTGGTAAGTGCATTGACTGCCACCCCGAAGGTTCCGGGTTCGATTCCCGGCGAGGGTAGTGTGTTTGTCACACTGTCTTTGGTCTGGTGTAGAATTCACGTGACAATAAAATGGCAATAGATTATCACATGTCACGAGAATCACTATGATACTTATAATACCCTTTACATCGATTTGGCTCATGCTGTCATGATGTAAAGAGTGATTAAACAAAATAATAATAAAAACAATATTTTCATAATTTGATTAATTTGGCTATACCATGCTTTCCTTGGACTTTCACGACTTCTTTTTCTATTTACATTTCTTGTGTACAACATTTTAACCATTCTTCTCTCATCCATTCGTTTTTTATATCCAAACCACTTTAAGGGATTCTTTTTTATTTTACTTGTGATGCAATCATCTTCCATAGAGTAATTTCGGATAATATGGCACACCATAAGCCTTTTTGATAATAAAACTCAAAATATGTGAGATCCATCAATATTTATTGATTATTTCAGTCGTTTAACTTAGTAATCAATAATATTGTATAATGTATAAACACTTTACGTTGTTTTATTTAAAAACCTAACTACAAGTAGATGTTTTCTTAAAATTAAAATATTGACACAAACCAAAAGTGGGTGGGTATTACGGTCTAGGGCCATATTGGCCGCAAATGCCATGAGTCATATTACCCACCAGACCAAAAAAAAAATAAAAAATTAAGCCGCACGCTATTTTTTGTAGCAAAATTCACAGATAATAAAATCAGTTTCTACTCCTCTCACTCTTCATGAACCCCAAGCTTACAAAATAGGCATTGAATCCATGATTCACCTCTGCCATCCATAGAACTACATTTCTTCCTTATTTCGTCGTTTGTATTCTATCACATACATTAGTGGATTTTAACTTAATATACATTTTAAAATTATTTTTTTATGAAATTCTAGCATGAAATTTCAAATAACAACTTTAATTTTTTTCTTCATCTTTTGCCAGCTTAAAGCTTCACTTTCTTACACGGGTTGGCACTAGAATTCAATTATGTACTCTCATCTTTACTTCAGTGTACAAATGTACCAGACTAGAGATAAATGTTTAATTAGACGGGAGCTGTCTCGTTTAGTGCCCGTCTCTTGGCATCGCGTTTTGTTAATTATCTTTTAATATGATTTCCCTAAAAATGTTATTAGGGGTCGAATTATTTCAGTCACATAGGCGGCACGTGGGCCTGTGTAGGTGGAACAGAAAGCATTACGAAGCTCGCGTGTGATATTACGTTAAAATAATCATTTCCGACCCAAGCTGGCATACAAAGCATAATGTAAACGTAACATTATTTCGCATTTAAAAGAAAACTTTTATGTTTTGGAGGTAGGGTTGATATGTCAGAGGGATGTGTAATAAGTTTGTCGCTTAAATGATATCGATGAGTTAAGACATAGGGAACTTAAATTATTAAAAGGCGGCAAGTCGAAAGAACTTCAAAAATCTGAACTGGGAAACCAAAGGAATCCGTGTTGATGGGAAGTATTTAAACCATCTACGCGTTGCCGACGACATCGTACTCGTGAGCAACACTCCGTAGGAACTAGCTGAAATGCTGAAAGAACTAAACTATGTATCCAAATATGTAGGTTTGAATATGAACCTGGCAAATACCAAGGTGATGGGCACGGAAAGGCTTAAAATAAACGCGGACGGCAACAAAATTGAGAATGTCCAATAATATATATACCTGGAACACAATATTCGATTGGGCCGAGATAACCAAACTGCATAGCTAAAAAGAAGAATCGGACTAAGCTGGGCAGCTTTCGGAAACCTCAGCTACATCCTTTAAAACCGGAAAATACCGATCAACCTGAAACGAAAAGTCTATGAAGCCTGCGTTCTGCCAGTTGGTAGTTATGGTCTTAAAACTGTTACATTGTCCAAAAAAAGTGCCGAGAAACTACGAGTGACCCAAAGAACCATGGAAATAGCCATGTTAGGAATAAGCCTAAAAGACAGAGTCAGAAACGATACGGTGAGAGAAAAAACAAAGGTCGCTGACATTATCCACCGGATGGCGACTCTAAAATGGCAAGGGACGGATCACGTAGCCAGAAGCTCAGATGAAAAATGGACAAGAAGACTGCTGACTCGGAGACCGTGGACGGCGAAGAGAAGTGCAGGGCGACCGCAACTACGGTGGAAGGATGATCTAAACAGACACGTCGGAATAACCTGGATGCTGTCTGCACAGGACAGAATGACATGGAAGCAAATGGAGGAGGCCTTTTTCCAGGAGTGGACGGGAATAGGCTGAGGAAGAAGAAGAAGAAGAAGAAGTCGAAAAAAAGTTGAGCGTGCATGTTAAGATGCGTGAATGTCAAGTATTCTCTATAGGTTTCTCTATATCAGGGTAGGGCAGAGTGGCATTCGACGATCTCTGTCTATACATCCGAGGAAGTGGCGTGATGGTTAATTATTTAATTTGTCACTAAAATACATTTAAGTAATTATTTGAACCCCCTTTGATATAAAACAATTTTTGTTCTGGTAAGTCTGAAAATGACAATGTCGCTAATACAAAATATGTTAATATATTAACATAAAATCATTATTAACTAAAACTACATTCATGGTTGAGGTACGATGTTTTTTTTTTTTTCACAATTGCTGTTATAACATAAAGGCCAATAACTGTGCAAAGGTGCAAAATTATTGAATAAAATTATGAAGTGCAAACTTAGACTTACTGACAATGAATAAGGAGTTGTATATTATGATTTGAATTTTTTGTATTTACATATTTAGTTGTTTATTTGTAAAATTAGATGTGTTTGAACTATTCGGCGCACCCTCGCACATACATGAATGATGTCAAAATGGCGGCAGATGAAATGTGTTTTGATAGGACCGGAATGGCAGAAGTTGAGGTTATGTGAATATAAATTAGTGCTGCCTTTTTAACACTCAATATATTTTCCTTTCAGGTAATATAAACACGTTTTTCATATACGATGAACATTTTAAAGCATGAACAGACTAACTGGATAATACGATAAAGAGTGAACATTTTATTTTAAATATGTACTTTTTAATTTAATTATTTCTTTTAGATATATTTACGTATCAAAAAGGTGAAATTAATTATTTTGAAATGAAATTAATTTAAGGAACAACTTTTGGCGATTAGGTTCAGTTTGAGAATGCCCTCGCAAGGGTCAATTTGTCACAATTTATATGAATCCAAGTAAAACCACTAAATAAACGTTTTCACTATTATAAATTAATAATGGACTTTTACAAAACTTATACCTCAACCATCACCAAGGAACTACATGACGGTTTTATAAATAAATTTTTTTTTTTCATTTATGTATAAATTTTCGAAGATTTTAAACTTTCATTTTCTTAGATAACATTGTTCTTTCGATGATAAAGGTATTAACTACGAAAGGTGTTGAGGAAAGTAAACTTTTAAGTGGAGGTGTTTTGACTCAATCGAGAAATCATTTTTGTAGAATTATAATTATAATAATGAATGTAGGGTCAAAGCACCAACGAATGACCATTTAAGGTTCAGCTTGTACTGAAATCCACATTAAAGGCATTAATTTCATTATTTCAGTGTACAAAATAAAAGAAAACAATAAAAAACACAGTGACTTCTCTAAATTCTCCAACTTTTTTATTGAAATATGAGTATTACTATTAAAATTAATATTTCTCTAAAAAAAATAGCACAATCACCAGTAATTGACCACTTCCATTGATACAATACATAGATTTTGTTACATTGTCACATTATGAAACACCCTAACATATGAAAATTTGTAAATATTCAAAGAATTGCATAAGAAATAACATAAAAAAAAACACTTACAACACTTTTCATTATAAATAACTGCTAACGATCTCAGAACAACAACGGGAAGACGCACTTTTACCGTTTGACAAGGCACAGTTCAAAACTGATAGTTTTGTTTCTTACCAACAGTTGTCTCTGCCTACCTCTTATGTCATAGTTTCTTGGGATTAAAGTTTTTTTGACTGAACACATAGAGCAATTCTTATTATATTTTGTTTTATTAACAAACGGTCATTTACTGGGGGGCGGTCAAATACTGGTGCTTCGACCCTATATTTGATTTATTTGTAAATAATACTAACTCCGAGGATTTCAATCAATAGCATTAGAAATTATTTTACAATCTTCAATATGAGCAGAATATAGGTCGTTATTATTCGAGAGAACCCGATGATGAAAGTGTAAAGTCTTCTAAACATGTCGAGAAAAATTAACTCAAAAATAGATAAAATATATTTTTAATTTATAAAAAAAATCTTCTTTGTGGAGTTCCACAGTGTTAACGCCTTAAGTTTATCTATAATAAAATTTCGAAAAAGCTCCCATACTCTTTCTTACAAGCTTACTCTGATATGACAATCTTTACACGGATAATCTAAAATCTTTTTCATATGAATTCTGATATACCAAAAGCTCGAAACGTTTTTCAACAAAGTTTTTAGTCATTGATTTTTCACAATATTTTTCAAAAGACATCTTATCCAATATCCGCAGAACTCTCAGTATTATAGTCTGTACTTCAGAAATATTAGGAAATTCTAAAAACTTTCTTAGTGCCCGCTTCCCTTCTCTCGCAAAGGAATAATTTTGAATTTCGAAGGTTCTCTGCTGTCGAAATTCAAAACTGTTTGAAAGGGAACAAATTGGATGAAATTATATCTAACAAAGGTTGAATATTATTTTAAAGGTTATCTGAACGTTTCGAAATACATTTGTGCTGTATTTATACAATTCTAATCAACATAAGCTTCTATTGTGAAAACATAAGATAAAATGTAAACGTATATACAAACATTACTAGATTTAAATATACAAATTGTCTATATTTGTTTCAAATATCGTCGTACGAGTGATATTTTTACAACATATTCGTGTAAACATTCTAAAAACTGGCAACCAAATAAAAACATTAAAAACTTTACTCTTAAGGAGAAATTTGTTCATAGAAATAGATTTGTTTAAGAGAAAATAATTAATCAATAGAATTTCAAATGCTGATATAAAGGAGGAATGTAGAGTGGAAGAAAGTATCACGAACGAAATCACAAAGGTACTGTTGAGTCGAGGAAGACCGAAGATATCATGGCACAAATGTTTTATCCACTATGTAATAAAGAAATATTAAAAAACACGACATGTTTCGGAGGATACCTCCATCTTCAGGTGTATTTATTATATTATTATATCATTATATTTTTACACCTAAAGATGGATGTATCCTTCGAAACATGTCGTGTTTTTTTAAATATTATTTATTAAATAGTAGATTAAACAAAGTTTTTGAATTTCCTAAGTATAATACTATGGAATTCCACAGTGTTAATGCCTTAGCGTTCAATAAGTTGATCTTATGGTTTACATAAAAAAAAAACGCGGGGTTCGAAAAATACGTAATTTACTTCAAAAATAAAATCCGTTAATAATTTAGCAATTTTAGGGCGAAAAGTTAATTTCCTCAATGCCATTAAAAATGTATAATCTTTTGGTTATGGAATTTTGGCATACATTTTTAAACTGGTGTTTCAACTTCCCTTGTACCCTTAAAATTTGTGTTTGCCAACGAGACCCTGCCCCGCGTATAACCCAAGCAATAGGGTTTAAAGGTTTTCTGAAATAATCACGTAAAAAGCCTTTCCAATTCAGAACTTGTAAAAAAAATACATAAAGCCTAAATTTTGGTTTAAAAACGATATCAAAGAACTTGCGAGAATTTTCTTTTTATTATGTTTAAAATAAATCAGCTAAAATAATAATACACGTTTTAGAAATATTTTAACTTTTTCATGTCTGATGTCTTACATCATCCCAAGTGAGTAGTTATAAGATAAAAAATATTATATTTTCAATAATCATCACCAAGATATTTCATTTTGCAATAGTTAATACGAATAAAAACGTGTGTTGTCTAGATGTTTCATTATATTTTTATTACATTTGATAATGTCTTAGCAAGGCGAAATGTGACATTCCAAAAAAAACCTTATAAAACTTCAAGAAAACGTTCATTTTCATTCGTGCAATCTATTTAATTTGTATTTAATAGTAATATGTTGGTGTGGCATAAATTAAACTATTTTATTACCTAAATAATATAATGAAAACGTCTGTCTGTATTTACACCTGAATATTGAGGTATCCTCCGAAACATGTCGTGTTTTTTTAATATTTTCTGGATTATACCTATACAAAGTTATTTTCAATCTCCTAAGTGCATTATCAAATGTTTGATTATGCTTTGGAAGGGCAAAACATGTCATTCCATATAAAATATAATAAAACTCCTAGAAGACAGGCGTTTTCATTCATATTAATTATTTAATATGGAGTTTTAAATGATTTATTTCTTTTTTATATACTTTATATATATAACACTAACATAAAACAAAATACAATGGCACTTTTTGGACAACCAGTCCTTCTTCAGTGATACATAATTATAAAGTTACATATTTTATTTAAAATATTATAAAATTGTTTACATGATCTCACAGATGTTATAAAGATTGTTAACATCAGAATCTGTCAGATCATGTAAACAATTTTATAATATTATAAATATGTATCTTTATAATATGTATCACTGAAGAAGGACTGGTTGTCCGAAACATGTCTATGTAATTAAAAGAAAATAATGTTTGTGTTGTATGTACAAAGTATATAAAAAAGAAAACTAGAAATAAAGCATCTACAACACAAAGTATGGCGAACATAGAATAAATTTTATATGATTGTTCAAGAAACATTAAATATTTTGTTACCATTTTTCTAGCTATTAATATAGCCCCCTTTCTAAGAATTAGTATAGTTTCTAAGAATTAGATTCTGCATGATTCTTCCATAGTATGGTGTGTTAGTTTTACAAAAACAAACGCATCAAATCGGTTGTTTTAGCTTTAAATAAGTGTGCTCTATCTCAGAGATGATGCCGAGCGAAAGGTTCCCGAATATGGCTCTCGGGGCTGCCAACTGATAAATAAAACATGAATTTATTCCATTATAGTGCCCATTCACCCCTTTAGTGCGCTGCCCCGCCGATAGATAGCGCTAGTGGGTAATAAATTACTATTTCACAATGTGGTTTGCGTCCCAGCTCCTGAAAAGAATGCATGCAGTAAAATATGCACGGTCTAAGACCATAAAATACATTTCCTTAATGTTTTGCACATTTCACGAAGAATTCTGAAATAGACTCTATGGGCAATAACTCAAACTATTAGATCCAAATATCTGATGTGAAGTTTTGCAATGCTATTCCTTAATCAGGTGTTGTATAGTAACTAACTAACTAACTAACCATCACGCCGTCTCCCCGAAAGGGTAGGCAGAAAGAATGGACTGCCACACTTTAATCGATGCGGCACTCCATCCTTCTCTTTTCGCCATCGCGAGAGACGCGGTGTGATGGGTTGCGAACCTCATCGCCACCAAAAGGCATCTCCCGCGCACACTTCGATCGTTCAACGTCTACTTTGTTAATCATACATTTGATAATGCCTAAGCAAGGTGAAAGAAAACATATAATTTCATTTGTATTAATTATTTAATATGGAGTTTTACATCTTTATTCAAGAAACAATAAAAAATTCTAGAGGCCTTGATTTGGTAATTTTTATTAATAAAAAAATCCTCAATTCAGGCGAGATTTCAAGAAAAATATGATTAAGAAGTTTTATTTTATTTTTTATATCCAATGACATAATGGAATATCTTGACAATGTAGGTAAGTAAAATTGTTTTAAAAGGCACATAATATTATTTTGTGAGTGGGTGGCGAGTGGCATCGGGTCATTCCTTCTTCCATAGTATGTGATGAGCAAGTTGGTTCCGAGGAAGGGATTTTCTAACCCTTTTTATTATCACAATTTAGTTTTATTATGTGTTATAGTCTTATTATTTAAATACAAATAAGACTAAAATAATACTAAAAATATTCAATACAAATAATTATCATTATGATCCATATTATCATTTACAAACAAACATAGACCATTGTTTAAAATTTCCATAGTTATTTATATAAAAAGCAAAGTTATATAAACACAACAATGAATTATTACTAATTGTTTCGATTCAGGTTAACAATAACAATTTGGAATAATTTGAAAGCAAGAAATAACTTGAATCAACAAGTTAAGTTTCTTTTATGAACATTTTTACTTAATACTAAAGAAAACATTTATTTTCTAGAAGTTTTATTATGGGAATGGCTTGTTTCGGTTTTCTAAGGGATTATCAAATTTACTACTTTAAATTGATTTGATAATGCTTTAATAAGGTGAAAAATATTCCCATAAAATATATAAAACTTCTAGAAGATAGACGTTTTCATTTGTATTAATTATTTAATATGAAGTTAGTTTTACACCATTGTTTTGGCTGTAACACTTTGATATTTCAACATTATTAACTGTTTAAATAAAAACATTTATAAATTATTTATAAATTATTTTGTTTATATTCATAGTACCTATTATATATTTGTATATTACGAGTACCATATATTTCAACTATTATCGAGTCGCGTTATGACATTTCTTCCATAATTCGATAAACTAAACAGCTAACTCACTAACGTGGAGGTGGAAAATACAAATATGCTTATCTTCTTCTTCTTCTTCAAGTGCCCTGTCGGGTCCCCCCAACGTTGACGATCACCTTGGCGAACCTGTCTCTGTCCTACGCTACTCGAAACAGCTCCTCCACACTTCAGATGCCGGTCCACTCCCTCACGTTTCGCAGCCAGGACATTTGTCTCCTACCGGGCCCTCGGCGTCCCTCAACTTTCCCCTCCAATATCAGTTGGAGAAGGTGGTACTTTTCCCCACGCAGTAAAAGACCCAGATGTGAAATTTTCCGAACCTTGATAGTTGATAACAGTTCCTTGTCAACACTAGCTCGCCTCAGGACTTCGGTATTGATAACCATGTCTGTCCAGGAAATTCTGAGCATTCGGCGATGGAGCCACATTTCAAATGCTTCCAGTCTGTTCAGTGCCAATATGTTTATAAAAGTAAATAATTATTTAAGAAATTTTTCAATGGCTACATATTATTATACCTATACTCGTATATATATTTTCTTTCGGTTATATTAGCTTCATTTAATTAAAACCTTAACGTTTTATAGTATTCAAATGTTAGATAATTGAACTTTTAATTGTTTTAACATACAATGCAGTAGGGAACAAATGTTATCACTATAGAGCACGCAACAGGAATTTTCAGGAACAATACAATAATTTTCAATTCAGTGTGCTAGCATTACGCTGCCCAAATCACCTCTTTGTATGGATTCTTAATTCCCTTCCATATTGTTTGATTCATCCAATAAACAAGCCAATTTTACAACTGTGCAGAAAAACGAACTTTTTTTAACATAAATTATTTTAGATACACTTACTAGATAGGCGTTAACATTGTACATTTTCATTCAATTCATTTATTGTTTCTTGAACAGTGATGTAAAACTCCTAATCTTTATATATGGCGCCAGTGCAGATTGAACAAAAATATGTGAAGTGTTCCTCAACATATTAGCATATATACATTTAAAACATTATGATTACATAAGTGATTACATAAAAGAAACGGCGCTTTAAAAGTTAGCATATTATTATTATTATTATACATCTTTCAAAAATTTGTCAGACGTGGTGGTCGTAAAAAGGGCGGATTGGGGAATGTTGTATTACATAATGCGATAGCTTAAGCTAACCAATGACAGGTCATAAGTCCTGTAAACGCCTCGACCACCATATTCTGTTTCCAAAATACTAAAAAAAAACAGTTTACATCATCGTCTCTATTGAGATAAAATTAATCCTTAAAACTCCATATTAAATAAATAATACGTATAATCACTTATAGAAGTTTTATAATATTTTCAGTGAATTTTATAAATTGTTTAATCCCGATTGATTGAATGACGAATTTTGTAATGAAATAAAATTATCTTTATTGTTACTTGAAAACTGACGTAAAACTCCACACGTTATAACAAATATGAATGAAAACGTCAGTTTCTAAAAGTTTATGCCAAAATCATAAAATAATCATTACTATGGTTTGGAAACATGGAACTCATGGATGAATTAAGGATGGTAAATAAACTAAAAGTTAATAATGTGAATGGAGTACGAAGTCGAGGAAGACTCCTTAAAAGATAAAAAAAAATCCAAAATGTAGTCAATGTTGAAAATCACCTCATCCGATATATTAATTCAAAACCACTAGATTTTTATAAAAATGGTATTGAAAATTTATTAAATAGATGGGAAGAGGTTTTCAATTATGATGGCAATTATATTTTGTAATTTTATATAATATAAAAAAGGTTTAATAACTTTTAATGAGGTACTCTAAAATAATGGTTTAATTCTTGATCCACCTTATAGAATAAATGCAGTAGAAATTAGATCTTGTAAACAAATATGTGTAAAATCTTTGTATATATAAATGTTAAAAAAGCGAGAGAAGTATGTTCAGGAATAATAGTGTGGCGGTCCATTGTTTTTAACTACCTCTTTGGAGGTACGGCGTGATGTGTTAGTTAATAAAAAGATCCAATACGAATACCGTGTTGTCGAAAAGACAAAACTTCGTGAATATATATATTTTTTAATGATTTTGTACGGCAACTCTGGCATGAAATGAAAAAAATGGCTCATTGATCCTCTGTAGTTAAAGGGAACATGTTGATTTTTTTTAGTATTTTAATATCTTATAGTAATGTGTATTTATTTACGATTTCCAATAACATAATGTTTCCTAGATATATATGTATTTTATGTTTGAGGTATATAAGCTCCTAGAGCAAACAATTTATTTCAAGTGAGAAATCTCTGCCGTCGTGTATTGCACCTAGTCTCGAGAGCTTTCGCGAAGCTTTTGAAAGCTCGTTAAAACGTCACCTAACTAAAGTATTATGTCTCTTCGCTGGATGGTCAGCGCTGTGAAGAATGCTGTGAGCTAGTGAAGTAGAAATAAGAAAAGAAGAACGAGCGGAGAGATCTCCCCTTGAAACTTTCCTTAGTAATATGACAGCGGGGAGTTGTGCGCTGTATTTTTAAAGTCTCTTTTGTTCGTTGGGGTAACAGATATCTGGAAGAGATGTTTTTTTTAATAATATAATATAAATTACAAAAAACATAGTGCCCTGAAAATTACCACTAAAAGACATTCTCATATGTTCAATAATTCCAAAGTAACGTACAAAACAATTATTTATAACATAATGTTATTGTTGAAAATCAATCAAATCGAAAATGACAGTGGGTTGTGTCATATAAATTTGAGAAACTCTGGTAATTAATTAATTTTAAAAACACATCATATTGATTGTTTCTTGAAGAATGATGTAAAACCCCACTTTAAATAATTAATACGAATGAAAACGTATGTTTTATTATAAACTGTTAAACAAATATTTGTGAATGTATACTTATACCTGTATACGAAATCCTGGATTTACACCAAAGGGTGGTTAATTTAAATTTTAATTGTATCTCAATAGAGACGAAGACGCAAACTGGAAACTGAACATGGATGATCAAGGTGTTTACAGGACTTATGACCTGTCATTGGTTGGGTTAAGCGCACGCTTTATGTAATTACTACATTCCCCATTCCACTTTTGTTATTGTGATCATGCATGACAAATTTTTGGAAGATGTATATATACTTCAAAATCCATATCTATCTTCACGTGTCAGTTTCAATCAGCCATCTATGTAGATTTGGTTGCACTTGTGAATTTTTCAAGATTAACCTATACAACCGACCCACTAACGCCATCTATGGAGAATGATTTTCGGCATTTAACAAACTACCTTATTAACACAATGCGAAGGCTGTCGCCAAACATATTGTTAGAAGCCGCCAGGAGTATTATTCCATTCTATATGCCAAAGAATTTGACCATGACAATGACAGGTCATAAGTCTTGTAAACACCTTGATCATCCATGTTCAGTTTCAAGTTTGCGTCTTCGTCTCTATTGAGATACAATTAAAAAATATAAACTGTTAAATTTAAAAACTTTGTTTTATGTATCACAATTGTATTTTTATTTTACGCAATAGCTGTTTCGTCAACCTATGTTGAAATCATCAGGTGTTATGATGATGTCAACATAGATTGACGAAACAGCTGTCGCGTAAACTAAAAATACAATTGTGATACATAAAACAAAGTTTTCAATTTAACAGTTTATCATGTTAAAGTATCATAGTGTTTCGGCCAAAACAATGGACTATTTGTTTAATTATATTGCCTGAGACAGGCAAAACATGTCATTTACATACATTACAATAAAACTTCTAGAAAACAGATGTTTTCATTGGTATAAATATTATATACATTTAATGAGCTATTTGACTCCTGCGAAATAAGAACATACAATTTATGGATATTTTTATTACTCATACAAGTGAAGATCGAATTAACAAAAAATCGAGTTTCTGCAAATAGCACTAGAATTATTGAGAACATTACAATGTATTTCTACATTATAAGCATCTGTTAGCAGACTTTCGTAATACTTCTAGCAAGAGAAAGTTTAGCGAATCGATGGCTTAAAATATAATTTTATTAACTCCATATTCATAATTGTTTGAATATCAGGGCCATTCCGAAGGTAGACCTGTGTAGAAACTATCCTCACATATGTTCTGGCTAAAACAATATATGCTGTCGAATGACCAACTTCTTCTTCTTATTCTTCGTCAGCCTTCATCTGTCCACTGCTAGACATAGGCCTCTTCCCTTCCTTTCCACTCGTCTCTATTTTCTGCCAGCCGCAGCCACGTCCCCCCCCCCCCCACGGCAGCAATGTCGTCGGCCCACCTTTTTTGCGGCCTGCCGACGCTTCTGCTATTTTCCCATGGTATCCACCTTTTTATTTTCTGGGTCCATCTATCCTCACTTTGTCTCGCCACATAACCCGCCCATTGCCACTTCAGTCTCGCTAGTCGTTCCATGATGTCCGTTAATTTTGTTCGGCGTCTAATCTCCTCATTTCTGATTTTATCTCGGAGACTGACGCCGAGCATATGTCTTTCCATGGAACGCTGCGTGACTCTTAATCTCTCTACATTTCGGTCATAGTATCCATCCCATAAGTCATCAACGACAGTATGCGTGAATCATAGACTTTTCTCTTTAGACATATTGGAGTTTCTTTGTTTTCAAAAATGTGTTTTAGTTTTAATTGTAAATGAAACACTTGTTTTTCACCACTTGAGTTTTATATTTTATACGACTAGTTTCGGAAGCGACAGATGCTTCCATCTACAGGTTTAAATATAAACTAAACTTAGCATTAATATAACATATAACAATTGTCTGTACTGATAGAGGTGGGGGGGATTATGAGTGATTGGTGGCGGGGGTGATTGAGGGGGTAGGGGTTCGAGATAACGGGAACATAGAGTTTTAGTTTGCCGAAAGCTGCCCATCTCAACCCTATTCACCTCGATATTTCCGCTGTCGAATGACCAACATCCTCAAAAAATAGACAGCAGGTTGAAGAATAAGAATATTGTATTAAAAATCAGTTTCTTTTAGTTTTTCACGTTGCCTATGCAACAGTATAAAATGTATCATATTCGATACAATTTGTATCGAAAGTGTTTCTTATGTAACTTAGTTTCTGAATTTGGTTTGAAATACATTTTTCCACCGGAACAAAACAACGGTGTCAACATTGTGTCTGTATCGAGAATTCAATAAACATGTAAATACAATATTTGGCGTTATGTATTGTGAAAACACTTTTATTTATAGATGCGAAAAACATTCGAGGCGGCGGCAATAAATCACATTCCTTGCTTCATCTGATGGTAAAACTGGCCGAATATTTTTTATCTTACCAATATTTCCTGTTTTGCAATAATAAATTTGTATTGGGGATGATATTTCGTCGACTAAGTATAACAAATAAAATTTGATTATTGTGGAGTTTGTAAAATGCGATGATGACTTCTTGATTCATTTTACTGATATACTCTTGATGTGAAAATAACAAAATAAATCTGAATAATGTACATTCAGTTCTATTTTTGTTTATTGAACAAAAATGAAAACCCCATATCAAATTATCAATACGAATGGAAACTTCTGGTTTTTAGAAGCTTTTTTGTATTGAATGGTGATAACATGTCGCACGCTTAATAGAACACTGGTTTTACTAAAAAAAAAAAACAGTTTTGCTCAATCGGACATGAGTCGGTGTTTTAACAAAAAACAGGTGAAAAACACGTACGAATGAAAAATACCGATATACTCGTAGTGTAATGGATGTCAATTGGCAGAATTTTGACTTATTTTGATTTTAACGCGAAACGATGGATAGCGTTAACACAAGCCTCTGTCTAATGTTGACTCAATTATGACCTAAACCATAATCGGTCAATTTATTATTAAGCATGCGATGTGTCGCCTGTCTATCAAATGATAATGCCTTAACTTCACTTCCTTACATAAGGAAATGCACTTCCATACAAGAACACCATTGTGCGCTGCCATTTTAGCTTTTTTGGAAAAGCTTTTGTTTGCGGTGACAACTTTGAGTGCACCATTCACTATATATTTTGTTAAATAATACTGATTTCAATGGAGAGATATAAATGCATATAAATATAACCCCTTGGTTTAATTCTTGTACATTATTTAATCTTCCATCGCCAAATATGGTAATTTTATGTATATAACCTTAACTAATCTGTATCTACAGGAACATGGATAACATTATGTAGGAAATATTTTCCTTCAGCCCAGAGATTATTTAAATATAAGATTTTAATCATTATTTACAAACCAATCGCAAATAATCATTTCATTTTAATTTTGATAAAACTTTCGGCGTTAACATGGGAATTCCACAATTACGATTTTTTTATGAATTTAACACTGATTTTTACACTTTTGAGTATATTTTCCTCGACATGTTGTGAAGGCTTTACACCTTTATCATCGGGAGAACGATATAAACTAACCAAAATTATAACAAAATGGATAACGAGGTTTAAATTTTGAAAATGAATTTTTGATTGGAAGTTTTGGGTTGATGGCAATTTATTACTGTAAAGCGATTGATAGTGTAAGGAACGGTTCATATTTTAAGACAAAAACAAATGGCTATTGACACCCAAGTAGAAAAAATAACCTAAACAATGAAATTTTTTAACAAAAGATCTGTCTCACGGTGTTTATGATGGTATGGAATAAATGCCAAAAATACATTAACTTTTATGCCTCGATACAAAACAATAGGTCAAAGCAGTTACAAACATAAATTTTAATTTGCGAAGGGCAAAAATCCTTGTAAATAGTGAAACATTAGTAATGTAATATGTGCATGGTACGATGTGTGAATGTAGAGGAATCCCGAGAGGTATGCCAGGACAGGCCATTGTGGCGATCCATCCTCTCTACCCCTCCGGAGAAATGGCGTGATGGTTAGTTAGTTAGTTAGTTAGTTATCGACAGAGTTGCACGTGTAACATATGTATAGGTAACCATAAAACAGCAATAATAATATTATATGAAATGTTTTTTAGCCGTCTTTGTAAATTTGTAACATTTATTATAAAAGAAAAACAGAGCGAAACCTCCAGAACATTTAGATGTGTGCGTCCGAAGTGGGTACATGAAATACGATATAACGTAATGAAGATAAATTTGATAAAAGCACATCTTTGACACTTTGTGTGTTCCAGTATCACACTTGAGATGCGCACATGAGCGTGTATCGCATACGATACAAGTGGGAACATGGATGCTGGTAAGAAAATGTATTTGATTTACAAAACAGATACAGGATGTTTATGAGGCAATAAAATGTACGTTATTCTTGTATGTGGTTCACAGAAATAATAGACCACCACACTGTTTCTTAATATCCTCTTCTTCTTTCGGTGCTGTGTTAGGTCCCCGCAACGCTAGCGATCATTATAACAAATGCATCTCTGTCCTGCGCCACTTGGAACATGTTCTGGACTTTGGTCATTGGTCATGTTCCGCAGCCAGGACAGCTACTTTCTATCAACTCCCCGACGACCCTCTACTCGACCCATTAATATCAGTCGAAGACGTTGTATTTTTCTCCCCTTAGCACACAAATACCCTTGACTCTAGAGAGTATCTTGTCTAGTCCATTGTTTTGGCCGAAACACTATTTGATACTTCAACATTATTACTGTAAAAATTGATAAAACTGTTTAAATAAAAACTGTTCAATTGAATTGAAAGGGCGCTACGGCTAGCTCGAATGAAGCGCAATCGTGAAGTCCAATTTCGACAATTGTCGTCTTTGTGGATGCGTATTATCCACTAGAGTGTACGTGGTGCGAAAACGATTCATGGTCTTCCGTATAACTTGCTCGGATGAACGATTATGTCGAGCGTAAAACGACGTAGTGCACGATAAGTTTGGCGAATCGAACCATGATTTTCAAAATAAATTTGCACAATTTGCAAGCGCTGTTCTGACGTCAGTCTATTTATGTTAAAATGGCAAAACGTATTGACTACAAATCAACTATCAACTGTCAACTTGACAGTCTGTAAAAACAATGTAGCCATTTAAAAAATTAAACCTCTAAAAAAACACCCTATATATCATAAAAATGTCTTTTGAGACAAACAAACTGATATTTAAAGACTCCCTGTTTTTAGTAAAATGCCGAATTGCCACTTATAAGATAAAGCCATAACATTTTGAATGTATACACATACTTTTAGACAAATACTGGATTTTAATTACTAAATATTTTCTGCTTAATGCTTACACCCAATCTTAATAGATGGTGCTAGTGTAGATTGAACTAAAAAATGTGAAGTGTTACGCAACATTGTAGCTTATATACATCTTCCAAAAAATTTACATGATTGGCGGTCGTAAGAAGAGCGGAATGGGGAATGTTGCTCAACATAAAGCGATCGCTTAACCCTACCAATGACAGGTCGTAAGTCCGACCACCATATTCTGTTCCCACAAAACATTTTACATCTTCGTCTCGATTGAGATACAATTAATCCTTATAAAGCTGTAATTTTTTTTTTCAAATCAAGAAACTTACACTGGAAAACCAAAATCACCCTGTATAAAACAATCATCAGAACAGTAGAGACCTATGGATGTGAGGCGTGAACAATGACAGCGAAATCCGCAGAGCGACTGGATACTTTTGAGAAAAGGGTGCTGCGCAGAATTCTGGGGCCTGTGAATGACGCTGAAGGCTGGAGAGTGCGGCATAATGACGAGCTGTACAATATTTAAAAATCTCCCAGTCTCTCCACACAGGTCAGACTAAATAGACTGAGATGGGCCGGTCACGTGCAGAGGATGCCGTCATCGCGAACCCCAAAAAGATTGCTGGAGTGGCACCCAGTTGGTAGAAGACCAATTGGACGACCAAGGCTGCGATGGGAGAATGAAGTTGGGAGAGATGGAGCAAGATTGTTAAGAGATTGGAGGGTCGAAGCGGACGACAGGAGGAGTTGGAGGCGAAGAATACTGGAGGCTAAGGCTCGATATGGGCTGTAGGGCCATCGAAAAAGAAAAGAAGTAAGAAGAAAGCTATAATTTATAAAAAAAATACATTCCATACAAGAGATATAATATCTCATTACAAGTGTACTGTGTCTTCTGAATAGGATCATAATTAACGGAATCGTAGTACTCGTATATGATTTGAATATAAAACATTCTGGTTTGTACAGATAGTTGAGGGTATTATTTGAAAACCCGGCAAACTCCACCAACAATCAAAAGTGAGATATTAATGGGGTCTTATTCATAATACATTTGCACACAATTTTTATTGATTTTCAGTTTCAAATTTGGTTTCATTCTGAAGAATTTTGCTATTAAAATATAGGGTGTGTTGCAAACATGGCAACCTCCACTTGAGTGTTGCAAAGCTGGCAAACTCCAAAATGAAAATCATTATTTTACTTTAATTATCAACATAATGATGATTTTTTCATGGCTGATTACTTTTAAAATACTAACGCAAAAAAGCGCATTTTATTAGCGTATCAGTTTTTTGCGATTTACTCAAAACATCTGATGATGGAGTTTGCCAGGTTTGCAACTAATACCCTCAATTAATCCTTATAAAGCTATGATTTATAAAAAATACATTCCATACAAGAGATATAATATCTCATTACAAGTATACTGTGCCTTCTGAATAGGGGCATAATTAACGTAATCGTAGTACTCGATACTATATCTATATACTATATGAAACATTCTGGTTTGTACAGATAGTTAAAATATCCGCTAGCAATCTCCCTGTACTGAGATCCACGCGTCGGGATGCTAACTAAATTATATGAAGAATGATTAATTTAAACACACAAAATCTCGCATCGCCTTGAGGTTTCCAAATAACGGGTCTGGCATCAATGGTACAACATGTCGGAAATTCGTGGATTATTTGACGATGATGGATGGGAGCGCCGAAGTTACTTTTCTCCAAGTTATACCTCGGGCGCGAGGGGCGAATAGCAAATTGATGTAAATTTGGGCAATCTACCGTTACACACATTGATTTACATACGAAGGTGCCTGCTGTGTCTGAGATTGGATTAACATATTTATCTTCTGGTGTACTGGCTGGCTGCCACCTCGGAAGTCGCCAAATGTTAGGTAAGGTCTTAAATATTACGAATCAATTGTATCTCAATAGAGACGAAGATGCAAATTGGAAACAGAATATGGTTGATCGAGGTGTTTACAGGACTTATGACCTGTCATTGGTTGGGTTAAGCGCACGCTTTATGTAATACAACATTCCCCATTCCACCTTATTTTTCCTTATGACCACCATGTCTGACAAATTTAGGAAGTTGTTTATATGTGAATCTCCAACACCACCCTTTACATGGTAGTATATTCAATCTACACACTAACGCCAACTATGAAGATTGTATTTTAAGCATTAAGCAGAAGACCTTTTTAACGCAATGTGAAATCTTTTAAACCCAACCAATGACAGATAATAAGTCCTGCTAACACCTTGATCAACCATATTCTGTTTCCAATTTGCATCTTCGTCTCTATTGAGATACAATTGATTCTTGAATTGATAGCCCGCAATGGGTGAAATCCAGTTGTTCGTCTACAAGTATTTGTATACATTCAAAATGTTGTCTTAAATATTACCTTAACAACTTAGTTGAGAAAAAAATGCAAGGCGGATTTTAAAGCTTTTATAATTCTAGGAAAATAATAAACAACTTGTTAAACGTGACATTAAAAGTGAATTCAATGAATCGGTTAGAGGCATTTGAAATGTGGCTTCACCGAAGAATGTTCAGGATCCCATGGACAGACAGAGTGACGAACACAGAAGTCCTGAATCGTGCGCGAGTAAATAGAGAGCTGCTGACATTGATCAAAGTCCGCAAGATTTCATATCTGGGTCAGGTTCTACGAGGAGAAAAATATCGCCTGCTGCATCTAATTTTGAAGGGAAAAATAGAGGGCCGCAGGGGGGCAGGGAGAAGGCAGATCTCTTGGCTGCGCAATGTGAGGGAATTGACGGGAATCGGAACTGTGGAGGAACTGTTCCGGACAGCGCAGGATAGGGAAGAGTTTACCAGAGTTATCGCTTACGTCGGGGGGACCTGACAGGGCACTTTAAGAAGAAGAAGAAACGCTAAGGCATTAACACTGTGGAATTCCATGGTAATATACTCCTTTTACTCCTTTCTCCCTAAATACTTTGTCTACATTTAATCTCCCAAGCTCCCATTCACAATCAAATGCAAATTAATCATTTATAATCTTTTCAAATGTATGATTTTTCTAAATTTCTTATTTTTTATATTATCATTATGTATTATTATTATTATTTTATATTATTAATTAGTTCTTACTGTTAAAAAAATACAGGTTAATTTTTAAATTTGAATTATTGTATCGAATTTTAAATGCGTTTTTATAGTAGTCTTTCATTGTTTAGTTTTTATTATATTTTTACACCTGAAGATGTATCCTCCGAAAAATGCGTTGTTTTTTAATATTATTTTTTAGGGGTCGGTACAATAACACCATTTTACACTGCCATCTTAGGTTTTTGGAAAAGCATTTGTTTGCGATGACAACTAAAATTGCACCATTCACTTTGTTGCTTGTCCCAACCTTTCTTTTAATATCAGTTACTAGCATATACGAAACTTCAGTGACTGCGACAAAGATATTTTGACATTCGAGTTAGCCTCGGAAATAATCTGTTCTCAATTTTATATCCGCACTGACGTATGTTATATAAATAAATTTGATCCCAGAATCGCGTTGTTCATGTTATCTCGAAATTATGATTACACAACGTTTGAATCAGCCACGTCAAACGAACGTACTTAATTATATTAGTCCTGAAGGAACGCTAAATCTGTGGTTCTACAACTTAAATAATAATAATAATAATAATAATAATAAATTGGATAATTTATAAAGCGCCATTTTTATGAATTACTCATCTCAAGGATGAAGATGCTCCGTTTTGTCAACTAGATAATAATAATGATAAAAAAATATATAAACATATTTAGTATGAGGGCTGCACCTGACGAAGTCGATCAGCCCTTCCTGTCAGGAAATGATAATTTGAAAAGGTGCGTTTTTAATCTCGATCTAAACTCTGATTGATTCTCAATGCACTTAAGGAAGACTGTTCCAGGCCGAAGGGCCGGCTACCGCGAAAGCTCGGTCGCCAAAGTTTGTGCTTGGACAGCGTTTTGGCACAGTCAATCTACCGATCGCAGAAGACTTAGCTGATCGCAATGTAGACTGTCTAGCATTCAGGTTCTCGTTGATGCAGAGTTCAGATATATAAGCTGGTGCCATTCCATGCAACGCCAGACCGTCCAGCAGAGCTTGTATTGTATGCTTTCTGGACATTTCAACCAGTGGAGCTCCTTAAGATGCTGTGTTATTTGACAACTCTTTGGCACACCCCTTATCAGTCTTGCTGCGGCACTGAATGCAGACTGGAGTTTATTTATTGCAGTAGTCCAGTCGGGACACGACGAAGGAATTGATTACTGTTTTAAAACTGTCAATAGTTCTATTTGTTTATCGTTCTATTGTTCTATCGATCGCGAATATCAATCAGATGCAGCGTTCACATTTAGATTTTAAACACGTCTTAATGCACTTTGCACTAAATTTGAATGTAGAAATCTAACATACTTAGGAACTTGAGAATAACTTTGTTAAATCCATTAATTATTAAAAAAAATATTTAAAAAAACACTACATATTTCCGAGGATACCTCCATCTTCAGGTGTAATAAAAATATCTTTCTTCTTTTTCTTTCTTCAATCGCCCTACAGCCAATATAGAGCCTTAGCCTCCAGTATTCCTCACCTCCAACTCCTCCTGTCCTCCGTTTCAACCCTCCAATCTGACACTCGTAACAATTTCGCTGTAAAAATACAATAAAAAAACTATTATTTACTTATTTTTTGAATTTTATTTTTTTATTTATTTATTGTATTTTTACACCTGAAGATAAAGGTATCCTCCGAAACATGTATTTTTTAATAATTAGTGGATTAAACTAAGTTCTTTTCAATTTCCTAAGTACATTACAATGGAATTCCACAGTGTTAATGCCTTAGCGTTCAATAAGTTAAGAAATTTAACTTTTATAATGTTTTCAATGAAATTTCATAAGTATTATATTATATTAAACCTGCGGACCTAACAGAGGTTGTCCTGACGGAACGAAAATATATATTTTTCCTAGAACCAGAACAAAGTGCCACCTATCGGGTCCAACTGTTAATCCAAACCATCCAGGGACCCACTTAAAAACACTTTTTTTTTTATCGAAATCGCTCCAGCCGTTTACGAAGAGTTCAACTTCATACGCGTGTACTACCTTGTGTTGGACTCTGAGCACACTGGGATCACTGAAAACGCTTCCGGTCCGGACAATGAAGCCCAACATCCGTAGTGCAGCGTCACACATGTTTTTATTTTATTTATTAATTTATTCAGTAAGGGCAGCATACAGCGATATCAATATATTAATTTAGCCAATTACGTGCTACCGCAAATACAATAAACAGTTAATTGAATTTGGGCTAAGGCAAAATACGGTCAAACAAAATGATTGAGAGTTAAACATAATAATAGTAGTAGAAATAAGAACAAAATTAAAAGTAAAAATAAAAGTAACATATTATAATATCATGTAACATTACGGTCTCATCCACGCCGAAAGGTTGCTTCTATCGCTTTTTTGAAGTTTCGTTCGTTCAAGTGGAAAACATCGATGTCTCCAAAATACTTGTTGTGGTTGTCACAAATCCTGTACATTGCCGCGCTTTGAGCGTAGTTAGTGCGATAAACAGGGAGATGGAAAACTTGGCTTGCGGTGTGTCTTGTGCGAGATGTAGGGGTATTGATTGTCAATTTGCAAAGAAGTTCAGAGTTATCAATTTTGTAGTGAATGATTTTGTGAAGCAACATCATAACATTGAGCGTTTTTTATTTTACTATTTTTTTTATATAATAAATATATTTTTTTATTATCAATTTTTTTTATATTTTTTATTTTTTTATACAAAATTTCTTTATTAAGCATTAGCAGGAGTAAAACCGAATATTTAGAATGTGAATATGAGGACATCGCTGCAGATTTGGATCATGAAAACATAATTCACATTGGCAATACTCCAGTTAACAAGGTGTCCCAATTCAAGTATCTCGGGTCGGTCCTTACTGCGGACGCCAACGTAGACACTGATGTCAAACACAGGACAAACACCGCCTGGCTCAAGTGGAGGCCTCCAACAGGTGTCCTGTGTGATCCAAAAATTCCAATCAGAACTAAGGGCAGAGTCTACAAGACTGCAGTGAGGCCCGCCATTCTTTATGGAGCAGAGTGCTGGACCAACAAAAAAGTCCACGAAAGTCGAGTCCACGCTGCCGAGATGAAAATGTTGAGGTGGGCTGGAGGCGTCACAAGGCTGGACCACGTTAGGAACGAATACGTGAGGGGTAGCTTTAAGGTTGCCCCAATAACGGAAAAATTAAGAGAATCTCGACTCCGGTGGTACAGTCATGTGATGCGAAGAGACAGCGAGCACATTGTCCAAAAAGCCCTCAGCATTCCCACAAAACCAAGAAGAAGAGGTTGCCCAATGGCAACATGGTGGGCCAACATGGAAAAGGAGCTCCAACGCGAGAACCTGACAGTGGAAATGAGTGAAAATAGGAAAGTTTGGCGTTTTCGTACGAGGAGGGCCGACCCCAGATGATGGGAAATGGCAAAGAGAAAGAAGAAGAAGAAGAGAGACAAAATTTCTTTATTAGTATGTATTTAGTGTGCTTCCACTTGTGTTTATGTTCGACCGGTTTCGGTAGCTTGCTGCCATCTTCACCAGAAGATTAAATTATTTAAAAAAAAATGGAAACCACTGGTTTACTGATATTCCGCGATGTGTGGGGGTACCAACGTAACTACGTATGCAATTTAGACTGACGAATGGCAACATCGCGCGGGGTTGCCAACGTAAAAAGTGCTTCCGCCAGATCACCGGGGTAATTTGTAACATTAAATAATTTACGTCGCCCGACCTCGGGGTCAGTGGGGTAACATTGACACTTTAATGTGACCTCAAGGGTCGGCCAAAGATTTATTTCATTATTTTAATTTGTGTGAGACAAAAAAAAAACAAAATAAAATTCGCAATTATTTCAATCTTGGAAATTTTATTAAAACTAAAAAAGTTTCGCTTTATCTTCTCAAGCTTTTGAAGAAACTTTTAAACCGTTTAATGAATT
Source organism: Lepidostoma basale (assembly GCA_022606425.2). Lineage (NCBI taxonomy): Eukaryota > Metazoa > Arthropoda > Insecta > Trichoptera > Lepidostomatidae > Lepidostoma > Lepidostoma basale. The sequence continues at coordinate 19,303 of JAHDVF020000854.1, read as the reverse complement.
ATTAAACGTCTGCTTTATAGAAGTTTTATTCTTTAATATTTTTTGCGAATTATTAATAATTTTGAATTAAAAAAAGGCAATTACTTTTATTTTACTTAGGAAATTGAAAAACTTTGTTTAATCCACTATTTAATAAAAAATATTTAAAAAATACGACATATTTCGGAGGATACCTTAACCTGTGCTATTTTTTATAACTAGTACTTACAATTATTTTTTAACCCTAATAACTAATAAATAATATTAAATAATAATAATGCATGACATGATGAAAATATACAAAAAATACTTTTAGTTAATAAATAAAAGTCACCTAATATTATTATTATAATTTGAATCATTTAGGAAAAATATATACATAAATTAGATTTGCTGTATCCTTAATAATAAAATGCTAACTTTTAAAGCGCCATTTTTGTGGTGTAATCACCTCAAGGGCGCATTAATACGTGTTTTATATCTAAAACTCTTAATATGAAGGCTGTATCTGATATTCTCGATCGGTTAGAAGGTATAAGACAACAAAATACGAGTAGGTATACAAGTTTTAAATCGGGTATGAAAAATGAAAAATATGGGGTTACAGCTTAGATCTGAAATCTGTCGAATCATGAATGCATCCAAGGTGTGAAGGGAAATTGTTTCAAGCTGATGAGGTAGCTACCCCAATGGCTCGATCCCCGAAATGTGTACTGGGGCAACGCTTTGCAGTGAAGTGTGGATTTCCTTGTATTTAGAATGTCCGTTAAACATAGTTCGGATACATAACTTGGTGCCATTCCATGTAGTGCATTGAAGAATGTCCAGCAGAATTTTGGATTTCCAGTATTATGTTTTTATTTCTCTTGATCAGGTCTCTAGAATATTTTTGCCATCTCACCCAGGTTTTTCTTGAAGAGCTGAGGCCTGTGTTTCTATAGATATATTCGAGCCTACACATTACTGTCTAATAATTACATTTAATTTTTTTTTTAATCTTCCTACATTCTTCGTCCAACCATTCATTAAACATTCATACCTGGAGTATTTTTGTCAAATGTGGAGCATGTTTGTCAAGGAGAAGTAAAAGCTCTTTGATAGGTTTCAACCAATTCATCTAATGACCTCTCGAGGGAACTAATATATTTATCAAATACACGTGTTTTTATTAAGTATTTTTAAAAAAATTCAAAATTGAGAGAGCGCTTCGTTTAGGAAGTGAAATTTCGAAACATGGGTCGTAGTGGATGGAAAGCAATCTCCGCGCGTTTCATTTTGTGGTTCGAAAGTCTAATATCCATGGCACTTGCTGGAGTGTTATTTGCATTTTTGTCAGAGATGAGGATGTCTCTCATCGGATATTGATATCCCCGACAGTCATCCAATTTTCAGAGAAGCTGGCCGCAAAGCCTTGATCAAATGTAAATAATTTTGCTCATGAATCTCGCCTAGCAATTGCATTCAATCTCCTTAACATTTAGAAGAAAAATTTAACTTCATCTCTAGATTTAATCAATGTGAGCAGCGTCCTGCTATAGTGCCACAAGGAAAAAAAACAAATTTAGATACTAAATCTCTGGTTGGCTGAACGATTGATTCCTTTAGCCAATCAGCGATGCGAATCACGTTTGTATTTGGAACGACCGTTCGTGACAACAATTTTTAAACAGGAAAGATACGATCCGCAAGAGTAGAAAGAGAGGCTGTTAACCCTTATGTGAGTGATGAGGTACTCGGGTAACTTTTGTAACAATATTTAGATTAAACGCAGTGTTTTGATAACACATGCGTACTTATAAAAATAAACAATTTCGTGTATACAACTATAAATTAGTTATTTCTTATTTTTAGAAATCTTCTATAATACATTCACATCACAATGAACTAGTATTATGCATTACAGCCATTGTATTGCTTCTCTCCAATATCTATAGATAAATAAAATAAAATAAAGCTATATAAATCTATATACAAAACAAAAGTCGTGTTAGTTACATCATTTATAACTCATGAAATGTTGGATCGATTTTGATGATCTTTGATTTGTTGGATTTGTCTCCGTCCCAAATAGCAGAATAACTATTAAAACATCGGAAAAAATCACGAAAATAAATAATAAAGAAAATTCATTTTCTCATATATTTTGTATGTATGTATAATAGTTTAACAGAAAATAGTGCAACAATGCTAAGCGAATCATTTCGATTCGCTTCAATAAAGCAATTCCCTTCCTGCTGCCACGTGAATTACATTAATTTCAATGTAATTTTCATTGTGATTGTTGCACATTTATTGAACTTAATTCATTTTGAGTATTCGCTTTAACTTAGTAAATAACTGAATTTCATTCAGCTAATATGTTAACATAACATTCATTGTTATTGAGGCGGTGCGAAGTTTGCCGGGTCAGCTAATTTCATTACATTATAAACTTAGTTTGATTATAGTAATCCCCGTTTTCTAGTTTAACGAATACGCTCAACATAACTGTAATTTTTTGAAAATCATTATGTATTTAATACGAACGAAAACATCTATTTTCAAGAGGTTTTAGTTCATTTTGTGATTTTTGAATCAAGAAGCAATTAATCAGATAATTAATGTGCTGTTACATATGTGCAATTTGTACAATGTTCTTAATTTAAATGCATAATTTCAATGATATCCAGACAACTTACAAGATGTAAGCTGACTATTGATGATATACATGTGGAGCAATTAATTAGCCTCAGATATTTGGGAATAAAGATCTGTAGCCATAAATGACCTTTATACCGAAGTACTAGAACAAATCAATAAAGCCTCTGCTGTTTCAGGGTCTCTGAAGAATCTGTTCTGATAGATAGAAGGTTCCCACCGCCACCCGAGACAGTTATAGGCCGAAGCGACGCCCTTTGGTCAGTCTCGCTGCACTGCCTAGGCCTGATCCCGTCCATCCGGGAGTTCTGTAAGAACAAGAACATGCGTATTGACAGCAAGGTCAGAATTTATAAGACATTCGTGCGTCCTATCTTGACGTATACTGTAGAGACGCGGACCGACACTGTACGAATCAAGGGTCTGCTAAGAACCTATAAGATGCAGGTCTTAAGATCCATTACGGGAAAAACTCTTTGAGATCATTCACGTAACGCAGACATAGGAAAAACTTGCGAAATAGAAGATCTCGTTCGGTGGAGTAGAACCAGAAGAAGATACTGGAGGGATCATGTGGCCGAAATGCACAGTGACAGACTCGCATACGAGTATACTCGTACAACCGCTTACGAAATCCTCTCCGGACACCGTCTATCTGGAAGACCACCTAAGACATGGAGGGACAGCTGATTTGATTTGATGATCTCCATTATCCCAGAAGACATGATTTCTGTGCCGCAGATCAACAGATCTATTCATCTTCTTTTTCTTTCGGTGCCGTGTCAGGTCCCCCCAACGTTAGCAATCACTTCAGCAAAAGCATCTCCTTCCTGCGCCACTTGGAACAGGTTCTGAACTCTTGTTATTTCTGTCCACTCTTTGATGTTCCGCAGCCAGGACAGTTACCTTCTACCAACTCCCCGACGTCCCTCCACTTTACCCATTAATATCAGTCGAAGGAGGTGGTATTTTTCTCCCCTTAGCACATGACCCAAACATCTATTTATAGAAGAAGAATTAGAAAAAAATATAACGTGTTTACGTTGATTCAAACAAGTAGAAATTTGGTACTCGGGTTCTATCTTTTAGTAAAATAATATCTTAAAGTGTAAGAGTGTTCAAGGGTTAAATAAATAACATTGTTTCGCGAGTTTCGATGTATTCCGAACATGTGGCGGTTATTAATTGGGTGAGGGTACGGAACTTTTTTTTTTAATTTGGTTTAATTTGAACACATTTGTTTTCGAGGGTGCGCGTGTATTGGTGTTGTAATTGCACTAAGGGTGGAATGACCGCAAATGGGATGTTTTGAACTTTCGTTTGGTGAATTAAATTAAAACGACCGTCACTCCAAACGATATGTTAAAATTTTAAAGTTCGTACACTCGGCTTAATTATTAAATTGAAATAAAAAACTAACTAACTAAATAACTAACTAACTAACTAACCATCATGCTGTCTCCCCGAAGGGGTAGGCAGAACGAATGAACTGCCATACTTTTATTTCCTGAAATATTTCTCTCGCTTCCTCAACTTTCATACATCGTGTCATGCACGCGCGTCACATTCAATATTTGATTTATTTGATCGTGCCACGTTTTCCTCGGTCTTCCTCTATTTTTGGTTCCATTAACATTGTTAACATATAATATTTTACTATTCTTTCTTCATTCATTCTTTCCATATGTCCAAACCATCTTAATGATTGAAATTTAAAGGTATACCAAATCTTCAAAACTACTAATGGCATAATATCTGACTGAAAATTATTATCCATCAGAGAAACCTTTTTGAAATGTATTATAACTTTAGTAAATAATGTCGGAAATATATATACTTAGAAAAGTTGACATACTCGTATACGAGTAAAACATGTTTCGTCTTACTAAGGCATTATTGTAATTAATGACTAATCAATATGATTGAAAACGTTATATAATGCTTTAGTTAGGTGACATTTGAGACATTTTCATTAATTAGTTGAAATGTCACTACCTAATTTGTCGAGTATTCGGTGGAAAATAATTTGAATGAAAATCTTATGATGGGGTTACTGACTTCTGATCTAGAAGCTGTGAGTTCGATCTGCGAAATAATATAACATTTTTTTTAAGTACTCTCGTTGTTATAAAAAGTATATTATTGATAAACTTTAGGCGTTAACACTTTGGAATTCCATAATATAGAATCTTAATTAAAATGCAGTTTTATCCACATTTGAGTTTTTATTTATTTTTCAACCTGTTTTGAAGGTTTCACACCTATAGACCGGAGAACTATATAAACAAAAACCTATATTATAGAAAGGTTTCAGGTGTCTATTATATACTAACATAATCTCTTTACATCTACGTAAGGGAGTATGGTTGTTTTCCATGGCTCTATCCCACGGCATTTCTTTTGGGAATGCTCGGAACCAATTCTTTACACCTTCGAAGAGATGGGCATCTCATTACCCATTTCTTTAAATTAATCAGGGGATATTTCGAGAACGCGGCCGTGCTAGAGGGTGTCGGTCTTTTTGTCCCTGATATAATAGATATCTCCGACAGCGAAGGCACAGATTGTTTTACCTATCGGCCACCAGAACCAATCTGCCTCAGGTGACACCGGTGGGAAGAGCAATCAGTCTGCTGAACGCGGTTTTCTCAGAGATCGAAGTCTTTTGTATTGGTGAATGTACGTTCAGGGGACAAATATTCTTGACTTTAGAAAGTATCTTGTCTTCCTAATGTCGAACCATCTCTAATGCATTCCTGGTATTATGTTGTATTTTTTTAATATTTTACCTGTACTCAAAAGATACCTTAAACATTTTGCTTTTTGAGTTAATAAACTGATTTGATTTGATATGATTGATTGATTGATTGAATATGTTTTCCAAAAATTTTCAGTGTATTGTAATATTGGTTCTTGGAAAAATTTTCAATAAATAATATAATTAATATGCGTGGTGAGAAAAACAACCCGGAAATACGAAATTATAATGAAATAATTTGTAATGCCTACAGTATGAAAATACATAAACATGTCTTTGAAGTAGGTTTATTGTATACAGAGAATTTCCTATCGCTCATTCCTGCTAGATAAAATATTTTACTATGGCAACACTGAATATTTCATAAATTCCCCCGCTAGAATTTCTGAGTATTTTCGGAATTGCCAATATCTATATATATGGGAACAGGATTCATCAAAAGAATTTTCCCCTGGAACAATCGCCTGTTTATATGGCACATATTTATTATCCTTTGTTTATTGTTCATACTAAGAATTCGTAGAATTACGCAGGAACCTCTTAGAACCCACGCAAAAGGTTTTCAAATACGCAAAAATTAATTCAAAAAGATAAATATTACTAAATAATTACGGATACTTTATTAAAATTACGATTTCTTAAAGTATACAACATATAATTTAAAATTTCTTTCTTTTAGGGTTATGGCTTTGACCGGTTTCGAATCCCGAAATTTAATATGTCAGAGTGAGTTCATGAAAATGTAAATTGTTGTTTACCAAAATTGGTAGCGCTTAACTTAAAAACTATATAATAATTATATTAAAATGATCTCTAGTGCAAAACATTAGCATACATTATTTTATGCGTGTGCTGTTTTTATCCAATAAACGTGAAATCGTATAGCAATGATATTAGCAAATAAAAAAAATGCACTTTCATATGAAGCACTTAATTTTTTATTTTGTATTATTAAAAATAGTATAAAACACTTTGACTATATACTTTTTACACCGCATTATTTTGTTTTATCGAACCAATCAGTTTTGCTCCCGCCAGAGTTTCGTCTGAGTTACAAAAGCAAATCATTTTGATGACTCAGTTGTTTTTATGATCCCGAGGAAGCTCCGATGAGAGCGAAACTGGTTGGTTCGATGAAACAAAATATAAAAAGTGTGAAAACAAATTTAAAAAAAAAACTACAGATACAGCTATTATTATGCCTAATCCACACATTTGTTTTCAGAAGGATATTCACCTTTCGGCAATCACAAGAAGTATCCTGTGTTGATATTTATCCACGGAGAGTCCTTCGAATGGAACTCCGGGAATCCTTACGATGGAACTGTTCTGGCAGCTTATGGACAAATTATTGTTGTCACCATCAACTTCAGACTGGGGATTTTGGGTTGGTATTTTTTTTGTTTTATCTAACCAATAATGTACAACTTAACAGATACCTATTCCGTTATGCTAGAGAGGGTTCAGAATAAATGTCTGAGGTATCTTTACACGAAGGAGTATGGTAGCTATCCGTGGCTCTATCCCACGGCATTTCTTTTGAGAATGCTTGGGACTTATTCTCTGTAGCTTCTCTGTGACGACCTTCGTGGCAGAGTGGTTACGAGCTCTGACTTCCATGCCGAAGGTCCTGGGTTCGATTCCTGGCGATGGTAGTGTGATTGTCTCACTGTCTCTGGTCTGGTGTAGAATTCACGTGGCAATAAAATGGCGATAGATTGGCTACTTATCACATGTCACGAGAATCAATATTATAGTTAAAAAATAAAAATTATATACAGTAATTGGGTCCAAACGACCTGTTGTGTACATAATAAAAAGAGATGGGCATCTCATAACTCATTTCTTTAGATTATTCAGGGAATTTTTCGAGAACTCAGCCGTGCTGGAAGGTGTCCAGCATGGCTTTTGTCCCTGATATAAATCTCTGGCAGCTACAGTATATTTTGTTTTATATAGCAGCCGCCAGAACCAACCTGCCTCTGGTGACACCGGTGGGAAGAGCAATTAATCAGCTGAACGCGGTCTTCTTGGAGATCGACGTCTTTCATATTATGGAAATTACGTTCATAGGGCAAATACTTTTGATTTTGGATAGTATATTGTCTTCCTAATGTCGAACCATTTCTCATGTGTTTCTGGTAGTACTCGTACATATTATACAATCAATTAATTTACCTGTTTTCTTAGTAGATGCTTTAAACCTTAATTTTTTAATGTCTATTGATTAATTAAATTGATTTGATTGATTTGATTATGCTGACTGGAATTAATTTAATATGAAATACTGATTTTAAAGTCTATCGCCATTGTATTCTAACGTGAATTCTACATCAGACTAAAGACAGTGTGAGAATTACACTCCAATCGCCAGGAATCAAACTCAGGAACTTTGATGTGGCTATCATAGCTATTGACACTCGGCCACGAATATCATATCAGTCACAAACAAATTCTGGCAAAACCGGCCGTTGTCAATATAAAGACAAAAGTGGAAGTAGTCGTTTTATTCAATTATTATTTAATATTTTCATATGGAGCACTCACTTTGTCGTTAGATATTTTAAAAATATAAAATAAACAAAAAACTTGTTATTTAAACACGGTATGGTTATTATAATTGATTACAACTAGTTTCAATTGGAACCAAGCTTTATCAAGGCAGTATAACAACTGTTTTTTTTAAAATATGTTTTATATTTTTGATTATTATTTAACCGAGAAATTTCAATGAACAATATTAATATTAATAATGTTGTAGAAAGTATATGCGATTGATATAAACGGAACGGTAAATAATGAAAGACCGAGGAAAACCTGGCACGAAAAATACAATAATTATTAAATTTCGGCGACGTGAAGAGTCGGAGAAATCGACGGACGTACAAGACACGATTTATGAATATTGAGGAAACGAGAGAAATACGAGTATGTACGGAAAGAATAGTGTGGTAGTACATTTGTGGTAAGACAATTATCATGCATATACTTGGTGTTTAATTGTATGAATAAATAATTGATATGTCATTTTTATCAGGATTCATGAAGCCCAGCATATCCGACAACTCAATCGGCAACTTTGGTCTCCTGGACCAGGTGGCGGCGCTGCAATGGGTGAAGGACAACATCGGCGCTTTCCGTGGGGACCCAGGCGCCGTGACGCTCGCTGGCCACGGTACCGGCGCCGCCTGCGCCAACTTTCTTATGGTGTCACCTGTCGCAAACGGTCAGTACAGATCAAATTTCCTCTGGGAAAACCGGAGCGTTCAAACCGTTCCAACACTTTTAACAGTATAAAAATATCGAGCTTATCTCAACAACTTTTCTATAAACTTGTTTTCCCTTTGAATGTTTGCTACAAAGTTACTTTAAATACTTATATGGTAGATATAAAATAATAAACATTTTGTGTTGTTGATACAAGTTGGTATCTATTATAATATCTATCTATCGTCGTAAAATAAAACATGTTGTATTCTTTAATATCTATTCATTATTTATATGCTTAAAATATTTAACTACTCGTACTTACTATTAATTCTTTGCCAACTTCATAGCTCCTTAATAATTGTTATGGATTTCACTTCTAATAATTAATGTTTTTTATGAATCTTCTTGCTAGAAGTTCATTTTAATAATGAAAACAAAAAATATGATATATATACAAAATTTCTTTATTATTATGTATTTAATGTGCTTCCACTTGTGTTCACTTCTACTTATAAATTGTATTTTAAATATTCATAGATGGCACATTGAAACTGACATGTGAAATCTGGTTGAGGACTTTAACATATATACGACTTCCAAAAATTTGTCAAGACATGGTCATAAGAAAAAGGTGGAATGGAGAATGTTGTAATTACATAAAGCGTGCGCTTAACCCAACCAATGACAGGTCAAAAGTCCTGTAAACACCTTGATCAACCATATTCAGTTTCCAATTTGCGTCTTCGTCTCTATTAAGATACAATTAAATCATTAACTGATAGCCCGCAATAGGTGAAATCCAGTATTCGTATACAAGTATATGTGTACATTCACAAAAAAATATTGTATTTTAAATACGTTATATTTATTTTTTTAATTAGTGGCATTAGAATTTATTTTAGATATAAATTTTTCATTTGTTCCAATGACAATTTGAATAATTTCTTCAATATTCTTTTAAAGTTCTTGATGGTGTTGGTTGGTTTTAAGTGCCTAATTACTGCCAAATAAAAAAGTGGAACATTAATTTAATCATATAACAGCTAATTTAAAAAACGGTGGATACGTGTAACATAAATTAAATAAACTCAAAAGTCCGGATCGTCCATGTCAACATGTGCAACATCGGAAAAACATTATGTGTTATTACATTATGTGCTAAATTAAAAAAACGGTGGATTCGTGGAACATAAATTAAATAGACAAATCGTCACCTGAGAGTAAGAGGGTTCCAACTTACAAAATTTCACATACTCGTATAGCTTTTTTTCGTGAAACGGGTTCTTACTGACCTTATCTATACGTACAATAAATAAAAACATGTAATAGTATCATCATTATGATGTTACGAAAAGAATCAAGTTCCATCTGATCATTCAAAACACCAAATTCAGTGAAAAAGGATTCATCTACAGTTGGAACCTTATTACTCCAACTGTCGCCAAAAAATTTACACGCTTCTCGGTAAAAGAGTTTCAACTGCTTCAGATGGAACCCTTTTATTCCAAACCTGAAACCAACAAAGTGTCAAAACGTATCTATGTAACTTCATATCAATTATTGGTTCTTTTGTTCTCTGATTCCGGCGCGTTTTTTCTGTCAACATGTAGTTTGGAAGATAACATAAGGAAATCAGTGGAAGACATGATGAGCGTTAGTGATTCTGATAAGCTAAAATTGTTTTATAATTTGAAAAATGTTACAAAAGATCCTAATTGTGATATTGCTGAAACCAACAAATGGAAAACAGCCATACTGAAGGAAAATCACCAAACTGGAAAACAATATACAATCAGACAGGGAAAACTCGTTAGCCAGATACAGGTTACAACATTGAAAAGTGCGCCACTAAAATCAGCCATGACGAGAGGGTGGATTAGTTTTCTAATTACTATAAATTAGATCAAAATGTGAAATACCATTTTATTCTTAACAGTACTACACGCTGTTTGACGAAAATACCAAATCGTCAGGATGAAAATCTTAAATCATATAAATCCTTTTCTTTCTTGTACTTTTTTAAAGTGAAAGAAAATAAATTCCAGGTTTGCAAAATATTATATACCTCGACGTTATCTATTTCTCAAAAGCCTATATATAATGTGCACAAAAATAAGAGCCGAAGTAACACTCCACAGCCAGATATGAGAGGACAAACTTCAAGCAACAGTATTCGTCAGGAAATTATTGAGGATGTCAAAATGCATATATCTTCATTTCTCACTGTAGAATTTCATTACTGTCGTGCTAAAAAGTAGACAGTGCTCATAGCACGATTGAGAGAGCTCTCTCAAAAATCGAATTATTTTCTCCTATTGGATTGGTCAGATGTTTAAAAAAAATTAATACCAAAAACCCTTTGAGAATAATACAAATGAAGGAGACTTTAAAGACTTTGGACTTGCATCAAAAAAATTGAAATTCTCCTCAGTTCCCTTTCTTCAAGTAAAAATACTGAAAATACACAAACACTGCATACGGTATCTTATTGGACTGACTTTGGAGATTATAGTAAAGTAAATAGTGTAAATCTCCGTCACAACGAAAAATTACGGATAAAATGGACTTCCGGAAATGAAAGTTTTTTGGAACCAAAGGCTTTAAAATTGAACGATTCATTGCCTACTCCAAAAAATTATGATTCAAAAGAGATGCTGAAATACATGCCTCTTCAAGATCAACAATATTATAAAACTGTACTAAAAATAAAATAAAAAGCCACATATGATGTCTTACTTCGTTCTCTTTCTTTTTATTTTTCCGTTTTTATTTTTATTTTGTATTATTATATTACTAAAATTAAAATAAAAAAATACACTTTAAGTTCTAATTCATTCTTTCTTTTTTCCAAAATATGTTATTTGTACGATTTTACTCTTTATATTATGTATGACTATATTATTAAATAAATACCAACTTTATAGATTTTTGTTTTACATAGTTTTTTTCATTAATTCACCGTTTCTAAATCATTAAGTAGAGTGTTAATATAAGAATTGAAAACCTTTTTCCTTAGGCAAAAACAATAATTTTTAAAGTTATAATATTTTGAATCTTTTTAAAAAAAAAATTGTTAAATGCAAAAATAATGTAGAATAAAATATTTATTTTTATTATTTGCTATCACAAAATAATGGAGAGTCAATCTATTTCAACGTTTGTTATACGCACGTAAGTGAAAAGGTCCATTTGATGTTAAACCTTATTCACTAACGTTTTGTCACGAAAATAAATGAGTGACGTTCCATCTGATTTTTAAGATATAAAAAAAAAGTGTTAACTAAAAAAATAAGTATTTTTTTAATGTATATTAAAAATATATAACTTCTTGGGTTTTGTAGAAAATTTCATTAAAATATCGTTGTTCGTTACAAAAATACAAGTCTTAAAAACTTTGACTTAATTTTTCTCAGCTTTTTAGTTTTATCAGTTGGAACCTTCTTACTCTCAGTTGACGGTTTGTTATACGCAAGTTAGTGAAGAGGGTTCCATTTGCTGTTGAACCCTTATTCACTAACGTTTTGTCACGATAATAGATGAGTAGGGGTCCATCTGATTTTTAAGACATTAAAAAAACAGTGTTAACTATAAAAATTAGTTATTTTTTTAAATGTATATCAAAGATATATAACTTCTTGGGTTTTGTAGAAAATTTCATTAAAATATCGTCGTTCGTTACTAAAATACAAGTCTTAGAAACTTTGACTTCATTTGTCTCAGCTTTTTACTTTTGTCAGTTGGAACCCTCTTACTCTCAGGTGACGAAATGTGCACCATCTAAAAATAACATTTTGTATTAAATTATTTTTATTTTGTTATTTTATTTTATATCATTGTATTTTCTATTATTTGTTTAAGATTTATTTTGTGGATGTTGGAAGATCGAAATGTGCGCGGGAGATGCCTATTGGTCGCGATGAGGTTCGCAACCCATCACACCGCGACTCCCGCGGGGCGAAAAGAGAAGGATGGAGTGCCGCATCAGTAAAAGTGTGACAGTCCATTATTTCTGCCTACCCTTTCGGGGAGACGGCGTGATGGTTAGTTAGTTAGTTAGTTAGAATTTATTTCACAATCTTTAATATGAGCATAAAATAGCTCATTATTATGAAGAAGGAATATGGTAGTGTCCAGGCTTGAATAAAGTCCCATGGATCAGGAGCCAAGCGTAATGATTTTTGAAAGAGAAAAATCATGACAGTCTGCAACATTAGCGTGAATGGTGAGTTTGGGTAGTATGTTTACAAAATATCGAATGAAAAAGGGCGAGAGCGAGGGATATTGAAAGAAGGGTTGGGGCAGGCAACAAAGTGAATGGTGCACTTAAAATTGTCATCGCAAACAAAAACATATCCAAAAAAGCTAAAATGGCAGTGCACAATGGTGTTCTTATACCGACCGTTATGTGTGGAAGCGAAGCATGGAACTGGCAAAAGAAAGATGAAAGTAGAATAAATGCAGTTGAAATGAGATCTCTTAGACGAATGTGGATTACTCTGTGTATGATAGATTGTTGAATGAAAATATAAGAAGTGAATGCGGTACGAATTATGAACAAAATAATGAAAGGATCATTAAGCTGGTTTGAACACATGGAAAAAATGAATCAAGAAAGAATGGTAAAAAAAGTAAATGTTAACGATGTATGACTAGAAATAGAGGAAGACCGAGGAAAACGTGGCACGATCAAATTAATCACATATTGAATGTCGGCCACGTGAAGAGTCAGAAAAATCGACGCGCGTGCATGACACGATGTATGAATACTGTGGAAGCGAGAGAAATATGTCAGGAAAGAAAAGTGTGGCAATTCATACTTTCTGTCTACCCCTTCGGGGAGACGGCGTGATGGTTACTAAGTTATATTATTTTTTCATATCGAGTTCCATTTGATTTACTTTCGCGTAAGAAAAAGTCGTTATCCATTACACATTTCCAAAGACGGGTCACAAAGACAATCATCTTTTGTCGACTACATGACCAACCTCGAATTTTTCAAATGTATTCGCTATACCAATATATCTTTGAATCCTTTATACATATTCACAATATGCCATTATTCAAAGTTAAATAAATGGAATCAGTTTTAAAGCATTTGATGTCGTTTATGGAAATTCAAGAACGTACATATGTGAAAAAAAATAAACATTTCCTTATGCATTTGCATTGCGTATCATTAATTAACTAACTAATCAACCATCACGCCGTCTCCGCAGAGAGGTAGGCAAAAATAATGGATCGCCACACGGTTCTGTCCTGATATACTTCATTTCCGTCTTCTACATTCATACATAGTGTTAGGCGCGCAAGTCGGTTTCTCCGACTCTTCGCGTGACCGACATTTAAAATTTAATTGGTTTGATTGTGATCCATTTTCCTCGGTCTTCCTTTATTTCCAATTCAATTTACATTGTTAACATATACTTTTTGTGAGATAATTTATTCATTCATTCTTTCTATGTGTCCAAACCATCTTAATGTTCCTTTCATTATTTTGTTCATAATACTTTTATTTGCACCTCATTCACATCTGGTAATTGAATTTGACACTCTGTCATATACAGATTTACGACACAGTCGTCTTTGAGATCTCATTTCTACTGCATATATTCAACTTTAATCCTTCTTTTGCCAGTTCCATGCTAGACTTCCATACATAAGAGTCGGTACACCGTTATGCACTGCCACGCGAGGAGTCGGAGAAATCGACGTGCGCACATGACACGATGTATGAATGTAGAGAAAACGAGAGAAGTAGGTCAGGACAGAACAATGCGGAGGTCGATTTTTTTCTGCCTACCCCTCCGGGGAGACAGCGTGAAGGTTAGTCAGTAAAGAAATACATCAAAATAAAAAAATATTCTTCTTCTTCTTCTTCTTTCTTATTGTAGACGGATTCTCCAGAGTGTTGATCCTCTTGTGAGGTAGATTTCTAGCTGTCCTTCCATCTTTTAGGAGGTCTTCCACGAGGACGAGTCCCATAAGGTTGATTATGCAATGCAATATAGGGGAGTCTGGTGGTGTCTATTCTTTGAACATGACCAGTTCCTTTTTCGCTGTCTTCTCTATCTTATAATATCCTCAACCTCATATATCTCTCTTTATTCTGGTGTTCCTCACGTGATCCCTTATTGTCTTGCATATAAAAAATAAATATTAAAAAAGTGTAACAGTTAATTTCCTATGTGACAAATAGAGGGTAATAGTCATATTGGTGAGTTATGCTAATAGATTCAATAATTCCGTCGATTCAAAATTCGAATTTTGCCCCGAAGACATTTATAGCCGCTGGAACAAAATTGAAATTCAAGCACTTAACCGAAATCATCGCACCCCGAGCTGCGCAATACCCAATGCACCCGACCCCTCGTTCGACCACCCTCGCTCGGCAAACGTCCGGACGTGCATAGCCCATCTAGAATTCTGGGTACACCCATATTAAACGGCTCTATGCTTCGCTGACTGTTGGGGCGATCTTGTTGACGTGATTTCACGTTATTGAAGCGCTGAAAACCTAGCTGAAACACAGTGAATTTTATTAAGAAAATCATATTTTTAGATAAACAAGATTCTAACACTGTGCCCTGCAATTGGCCAATATAGAAGTTAAACATTTGCATGATTTGAATACATGAAAAGAATAAATGAAAAATGAATGGTAAAAAATATTTATGTTAACGATTTAAATGGAAATATAAATAGAGAAAGCCCGAGGAAAACGAGTATGAGTAAATAAACACAAACAAGCTTTCACCAAACATAACATTTTTTCTAAGATGGCAAACCATTGTATTGAAATAGACCATAGTTTCGATAAAAACGACACAAAATTTCTACACACAGTTAACAATAGCAATAAATTAAATAAACTTGAAAATTAAGAAATCCTCAAGTCGGTGAAATTGAGTGAAAACAAAATTAATAATCAGATTCCTCCTTTCACTCCTTTATCCTTAAATACTTTGCGTACATATAATCTACCAAGCTCCCATTCCCAATCAAGTGCAAATTAATCATTTATTAATTTCTATATAAATTATGTCTTTTCAAATGTAAGTTTTTTCTAATTTTTTTTTTATATTATCATCATGCATTATTATTATTTATCAGTTCTTATAACAAAGCCCAGGTTAATTTTTAAATTTGAATTACTGTATTGAATTTTATATTAGTCTTTCTTTGTTTAGTTTTTATTATATTTTTACGGCTGAAGATGGAGGTATCCTTTGAAACATTCGTGTTTTTTTAATATTTTTAAAATAATTTTTAATTAAATTTTAAATAAACTGATTTGATTTGGTTTGATAACGGGCTACCATTGGCACATATTTTCAGCCCATTTCCGGTTAATCCCCGCATTACGTATCCCTATATCAGTGATCCCGGTGCGTCTTCTAATCTCCACGTTGGTTATATTTATGGTCTGTAAGCGAGATACCCAACACACAACTTTCCATGACCCGTTATGCAACTTTATTTTTAACTTTCTATACATTCCTTAATGTTCAATACATAACATATAAAACGTTTTTCATATGTGTTGACATAAAAAACAATGCAGTGACTGGTGCCGATGTAAAGAGTGCCAGAACGCATTAGTCCGCGAACCTACGAAGAACAACGTTTATGGGCGTAGAACGGCCGGCCATCGCGGGAATGGCCAGCAATTTGCATACTAATTCTATGATATTATACTAACGAGTTAACAATGTTACATATCTCAATTTTATTCCGTTCTTTGTGAGCTCCGGGGCGCTGGAATCCATTTTGTGTTTGGCCGTAAAGGAACGGCATAATGTTAATCATTATCTTTCGTAGTTGCTCATCCGACCGCGCTGTTTAACTAAATTAGTTGTGTATGTAAGAGCACACCGCATACAGAGTTTATAAATTAAGTAAATAGGAGAATTAGCGATCTTTTCAATGCTAGAGTTACACGCTGTTTTAACGAAATAATTAATTTATAAATATAATATAGATTTGCTGTTGTAATTAAATGTAATTAAATGGAGCGAAAAGAGAAGGATGGAGTGTCGCATTGGTTAAAGTGTCTCAGTCCATTATTTCTGCCTACGCTTTCGGGGAGACGACGTGATGGTTAGTAAGTTAGTTTTATTAAATGGCAGTATTTCTCTGAACTAAATTTTGATTATTTATTATTTCCAGTAATGCATGATAATGTGTACACTTTCTAATAATTGGTTTATTGTTTTTTTGAATGGAGCTTTAAGAATAGTTTTTGGAAACAGGAATTTATCAATGAAAGCAAAAACGGCCGTTTCTGGTGCCATTCCTAATGTATGGAAGCGAAGCATCAAACTAGCAGAAGAATGATGAAAGCAGAATAAATGCGGTATAGATGAGGTCCCTAAGACGTATGTGTAGTAGAACGATATACGTTAGAATCTCAAATGCTTATATAAAAAAGGAATGTGGAGCGAAACAAGGCATTATGAACAAAATTTTGAAAGGATCGCTGCGATGGTTCGGACATATGGAACGCATGTTGGAGAAATAATGGTTAAGAAAGTAAACTTTAATGATGTAAATGGAGTACGGAGTCGAGGCAGACCGAGGAAAACATGCCATGACCAAATTAATTAAATTTTAAAAGTTGCTCATGTTAGAAGTCGGCGGAAGCGACGTGCGTGTATGACTCGTTGTATGAATATGGAGGAAGCTAGAGAGGTTTGCCATGATAGAGTAGTGTTGCGGTCCATTTTCTCTGCCTACCCTTGCGGGGAAACGGCGTGATGGCTTGTTTGTTTTTGTGTTTGTTGATAACCGATTTCCTTCGTCGAAATATTAGATCTGGACCGCATTATTTTTAAATTTAATTTTTATTTTATCAAAATATTTGTTAAAACAAACGCATAAAACGTTCGAAAAAAAATATTTTATCATCTGTCATAACGGATCACATTCATAAAATGTTTATTTTGTATGTACATACGAGTATAATAGGTAACTACACCGATGGTAGGTTTATGTGTCCGAAACATGTTTGTTTGAATTTAAACTTTTTAAATTGATTTAAATTTTAAATAAAGCGTTGTGTAAATAAGTGAATAAAATATTGTACACCAAGTTACTCAGGAATACCAAACTTTTAATATATAAGACTATCATAAAACCGGTAGTCACTTACGGCTGTGAGACATGATCTCTAACGCAGAGAGAAGGCAGGCTGGCGGTTTTTGAGAGGAAAATACTGAGAAAAAATTTTGGACCCACGCTGGAGGATGGGACTTACAGAATTAAAAGAAACTTTTAACTTGAAGAACTGATTAAATAGGAAACAGTAGGGAGATTCTGTAAGTCAACGCCTACGGTGGGCTGGCCATGTGGAAAGAATGCCAGAGGGTAGAACACCACAAATTATATCCAGATGGGTGCCCCGCGAAATGAGACCAAGAGGCAGACCGAAGAAAATATGGGCTGATTGCGTGGAAGAAGATTGGGAGAAAATGAAAAGAGCTGAGGAATGGAGAGAGATGGCCAGAGACAGAAGTCAGTGGAGGACCGTTGTGGAGGAGGCCATGTCCCACACCGGGATGTAGCGCCGAGAAATGAATGAATGAATGATATGCATTTAAATTAAATAATGTCATGTAAAGGGGATACAACTTATTCTATAAAATATTTTTTAAACTTCTAGAAAACGATCGTACGTGAATTAAAATAATTATTTAATTATTTCGGGCAAAACAATGGCCTATTTTTTTATTTCATTTCAAACACGAGGAAAGAAAGTATTTTTATTACATAACAAGAAAACGTATACATTTGAATTTTCAGTCATTTTATTATTGTAAAAGTTTAAGTCAACATTGAAGGCACGTGAAGATTCATCAAAAGAATAAGAATCATAATAATAATATACGTGTGGGGTGTTTGAATAACTTGGTAAATTATGTCTGAAATGACTGTTTCCTGAAAGGATGTGTCTAATAAAATCGTATTATGATTATACGTCATCCCTCACAAAGAGGCTTTCTTGCTAAAAGTTCTTACGTTTTCCGGGTGCGTTGACGGCATTGAGCACGTATGCCAACTTTCATTCACACCCAGTAAAAAACAAACTTTTTCTGATACTTGCAAAGTAAAACAAAATATATATTCAATATCCGAATCGGAGAAGGCGAAATTGAAACGACCGAAACGAAAAAATATCTACACCGAGCGATACCGAGAACAAACTTGTTTTTTGAACTAACGTAATGTGATTTGTATTGGGAATTTTCTCATATTTTCGAAAAATTGAGCGCCCAACCTTCACAAACCGAGCGGGGTGTGTTATAGTCCGTCCAAAATACGCACGTTGCCCGTTTTTCAAATAGCCATTAAATCTTTGAATTATATAGAGATGTATTTTGTTATGGACCCACTTTGTTAATTTATATTTGAAAAATATATGTTTCGGATGGTTGACATCCTTCTTCAGTGTAGTGTTTTTTTACTTAAATTATAATAGATGGTCAAATATCCGAAACATACTTACTGTTTCAATGCAGTTATCTAATATTCAATATTATTTTCATTATATTATATTTAAAGAACACCAACAATTCATCACGCCGTTTCCCCGTAGGGGTAGCGAGAGGGAATAGACCGCCCCATTACTCTATTCTGGCACACCTCTCTAGCTTCCGCCACATTCATATAGCGAGTCATACACGCACGTCGATTCTTCCGACTTCCAACATGACCAACCTTTAA